>JAPXFY010000032.1:30189087-30289087 GCA_030674185.1 Monoplex corrugatus | reverse complement strand
TTTGAGTGTACTCACTCTTCAGATGATGTCAGCCCCAGTTGTCTGGGGGTTTGTGAGGATTTTGTTTTTTTCTCAATTTTTGTTGCAGTTGTTTTAATTTTGAGCATGGTTACACATTTAATTGGTCAGCCTGTTGATCTGTTTTTATATTTTGTTTATTAAGTCTTCTTTGTTTTTACATCCATGCTGTTCTTATAGAATTGCTCTGTTAGGCTACTGCTCGATTTTTTTTCATTTTTTAAGGAGTGAGTAGATTCTTTTATTTCTAAACATTTGGGGTTTTTTGTTGTTGATTTTTCTTTTTTTTGGGGGGGTGGGTGGGTGATTATCTTATTTAGGCAGTTGGCTTTGGGATGACTTTTTTATTTTTCCTTGTCATTTTCTACGTTATTTTAATAACCATAAATGCTAACACAAATTTTTACAGTGCCATGATGATGATGATAATGGGGATGATGTTAATGATGCTAAGGAGTTCCGTCTAGGATTGAGACTGTGTGATGTGACTGTGTTCTTACCATAATGTATCCTGGCATCGGTCATGTCTGAGAGATACAGATACCTGCAGTGTTGATCAGGAGATTTGAGCAGTACGCTCATTAACTCATTCAGAAAATGGATGAAGCTCAACTGCGTGGTCCCAGTCTTACTTATGAGCCCATTGCACACTCAACTCTGTTTCCAAATCTGCCCTAGCCTGAAAGAAATTCTCCCATCTGCTGCAGGAAACCGCAAGAAAGAGATAGTGTTATGTAGGTTACGCACAGGTCACACATCCTACACTCATTCGTTCCTTTTAAATAATGAAAAAGCACCGTGGTGTATACCCTGTGATGAGCCGTTGAGCATCGGACACCTCCTCCTTGATTGCTGGGACTTGTGTGATGTGAGACAAAATCACTACACGGCGGACTCCTTAAAGACCTCTTCCGAGATGTCCCTCCTGATGCAATTTTCTAGTTTTTACAAGAGATTAATAGATTTCATCTGATATAATTTTACAGCTGTTTTTCTTCAATTGCATTTTAGACTTGCAATGTTGACGGTGAGCAGTTTTAACTATGTCTTTATCTAATGGGTTGTCTTTTTGACGTGGTGTTAGCCCTGATATGGCTGGGCTATAAGCAATATGGATTGAACTGGGTGGGAGCCGTTTAGGGCTGATAACCCCACAAAGATTTTGACAGTACTGATGGAGATTCAAACCCACGACCTTCCAGTCGGTAGTTTATTGCACTGACTAACCACTGCACCACGATGACTGGTCTTTAGCAAGGTTCTTGTATAAAGAGACTGTGGTGCTTCCAAATGTTGATGGACTATGACTGCCTCAGGATGAACTATGAGATTTTATTGGTCCTTCTATGGTCCATGTTTTATTGATGTTTCCAGAACAGGTGACCCTTTTTTTTTTTGCATAGTTGCTGTGCATTACAATTCAGGTGTCATATCAGCTTGCTTGTGTGTGTGTCTGTGTGTGTGTTTTGTGTGTGTGTGTGTGGTGTGTGTGGTGTGTGAGAGAGAGAGAGAGAGAGAGAGCACTGCCTTACAGCTGAGGCAAAATCTGAGCACTTAGCAGGCTGGCCTGGCACCGCCTCTTCCAGCTGGCCCTTGCTTGACCCTGCATTCCTTTCCCCCTCCTGCGTGGGTCACGCTGACTCATGTCAGTGCCAGCTTCTTTCTGCTGTATTAGAAGTGGCACTTTGTTGTCTGTGTTCAGCAATGTTTTGCAAAATTTAACCAGTTTCTATAGATGTACAGTTTTGTTGTGCTTAAAGTTTGTTTCTTCTTCGTGACACCTGTTTAAATTTCATATACATTATTTTTTGTGTCATCAGTGTGTTGGGACTTTGATTCAGGAAGTATTTCTCGTTTTTAGTGCAATGGATGGTGCAGAGAAACACAGTGAAAGAAAGCACTGTGAAAGACTGCATGCACTGTGCCGAGTATGTGGTGGTAGATCAAAGAATCGTGTTTCTGAAGACGACTACGTAAGACTTTGTAAGCGTGTTGCCACAGAGTTAGACAAATTTCATGGTATAAACATTCTATTTGATAGAAATGACGTTCACTCTGAAACTCTGTGTGTTAAGTGTCATGCTAGGATAAGGCAACTGTCACAAAATCCATCATCAACAACTATCCAAAATGCTAAACATGAAATAGACGAAGCTTCCATTCTGTGGAAAGAGTTTGATTCATCAACATGTGAAGAAGACTGTAGTATTTGTTCCAAGTTTTTGCAACAGTGCATAGCCAGACATCACCCTCTCCTCGCAAAGAGAAAACTCCACAAAAGATTGTGACAAGCACGCAAACAAAAACACCATCACCACAGAAAAGAGTGTCGCCTCGGAAAAGAGTGCTAGTTGACACAGCCACATCTCCATTTCATTCAAAAGCAAAATAACTTTGTGCAACTTCAGATCTCTCCCTTCCCCTCACAAGAGGAGAAGAATAATTTCACACCCAGGTGACTAAATTGAAGACGAACAGTTCAGGTGACAAGAGTCACTGTAAAATGCAAGACCAAAGGACAGCCACTTGTACTGAAGAAGGTGACGATTCCCAGAAAAACATCAGCTTTGGCCTCTTCACCTACCCGCAAAAAGAGAGTCAAGCTTATAGAATGCATATGACTGCATATGTATGGAAATACAGCTGAAGATGAAATAAAACAGCAGAGCTCTGAAATTATCAAAGCAAGCAAAGCGAAAAGAGAAAAAGTTATGTCAGCTGCTGGATATAAGCAACCCATGATTTCGCGGCGACAAGGTTCAGCTCTTAGAACAGGCCTGAGAAATCAGCTGGTCAAAATACAGAAAACAAAGGCAGTTCCTGAAAGTGATAGGTGTGAAAATGGAAGGTGAGAGAGTGGAGAGGTCGTTTCAGGATGATGCCTTGTGCGGAAAAATCACTGTCACAGAGCAGCTGTTGTGCAATGAAGGCAAGAGAGTTTCAACACCGGTAGGCCGTATTGAGGATTTGTGTACTTTTGTCTCATATCTACTAGATCAGTACGAAGTAGAAAAGCTACTCACATGGCACGACAATAACATTCCGCATGATGAGATATGGGTGAAAGTTGGAGGGGACTATGGTGGTGAAAGTTTCAAGTTCATGCTACAGATTAGCAATATTACCAAAGCAAACTCCAAAAAGAACACTTGCTTGATAACATTTGTCAGTTGCAAAGATTCTCACCAAAATCTTGCAAAATTGCTCGGGCCTTACAAGGAAGAGCTTTCAAGGCTGGATAAAATGCAGTGAAGGGGAAAGAAGATACGAGTTGTTCTTTTTGGGGACTATGATTTTCTTTTGGAGAGTTTTGGCATTTCTGGGGCACAGTCCGTTCATCCATGTTTGTGGTGTAAAATCTCCAAAACACAGATGCAAAAGGCACCAAAAGAACCAACATCAAGCGTGATTTTCGACAGTACAAGCTTCATGGCAGTCAGAAGAAGAAAGCAAAGGCCTATAACAATGTTGTCCACACTCCACTGTTCAATATCCCGCTTTCTCATGTGGCTCTGCCCTACGTCCACATCTTACTGGGTGTCGTGAAGAAACATCACGATCTACTGGAACAGGAATGTCATCTTCTGGATAAAAGCATTACTGAGTCCTTGGTGGGAGAAGTAGGTGAAATGAAAGAAAACCCCACTTCGTTTGACCAATATGTTAGCCAGCTACAAAGCATCAACAAAGAAGAAAAAGAACTCTATAAAGCTGAAACCAGGATGAGTGAAATCTTTGATGAGATATCGAGGAAGGGAGAAAATATCGAACTGAGGAAAGAACAGGAAAGCACTCAGCTGGAAATCAACCATCTGTATGACATAGTAGAAGAGAAGAAAACACAACTACAACAGAAAGATCTACCGTTCAGGTCAGGGCCGGTCACCATGAATTTGGACAAAGTGTTGAAAGAGAACAAAATCACAGTGCAAGCCTATCATGGCAGGTCGTCTGTGGGCAATCACTGTCACAAATACCTGCAGTCACCAGCTCTTGCAAACATCTGTCAGAGTGTTGTTCACAAAACGTTCGAATGCACCGACTGTCACGAAGTCCACAACAGAGCACACAACCTGGCAGAAAAGTTTCAAACTTTAAATGAATTGTATGCTGCTGTTCACACACGTCAATCACATGCACGTGCTGTCACAGACACAGACATCTGTCACCTTCAGACAGACATAGAGAGATACATGCAGTACTTCAGGTCAGAGTTTTGTAACACACCGGTAATACCCAAATCAACACATACTGGAAAGTCACTGTATAGACTTTGTGAAAGGATGGAAGTTTGGACTGGGATTTCTGGGTGAACAGGGAGGAGAGGAAAACATGCTTTTGTGAATGAGTTGAAAGTGAGAGTGAGAGGCATCAATGACCCAATGCAAAAATCATGGTGCTGATGAAGGAGCAACTGACCATTGTTTTCCCGCGAATCAAAGCCGTCTTGCCAGGTTCTGGGAAGAAACAGTAAGAAATCATCACTTAGATTGTTCCTTGTTTGCCTCAGTGTTACTTCTGTCAGGACAGATGCTGTGTTTTCCTAGAACTGTATTGATTTTCTTTAAAAGAGGCAGAGGTTGTTTCCATAAATGACCTGATTATATACAGTGTTACTAAGTGACGGTGTTATTAAAAGTAATGGGCAGGAACCATCCGCATTAGTGTACTTTGTAGGCCCTAATACTCTTTATCTAGCCCATCCCCTCCCCCACTCCCCCCTCCCCATCCGACCTGAATCAGACAGTAGCTGTGTTCAAATACTTCCCGTGTGTATGCAGCCCCATATGCAGACTGTGAATGTGTAATCAGAGACTCCTTTACCATCTACCGCCTGAAGCAAGCCCCTACACTGGAGTACTTTATCTTCACCGCATCGGCAGCAGCAAAATATAACGGACAAACTGGTTAGTGCTATTGCATGCGGACATACCCAACTTATTCCCAAGCATGCTCTTTTGCCTGTTATAACTGTAGACTTGAGTAATCATTGATGGAAAAGGTCGATTTTTGGGTTTGTTGAATGTTAACATACATCAACTAAATTTTGGGCTATATTTAAGGCACATTTCCAAAAAAGCTTTATAAGACAAACCTTATTGTTCTTGGTATCATTTTAAAGTGTGTTTTAAGCCCCTTTCGTTCCTTATGTTTTTACTGTCCCTACTTAACGGGACGACTTCTGTAAGCTGGTGAAACAAGTGTGTACATTTCCCCGCTGACATCTTCCAGAGCCTGGCAGCGCTGTTAGTGAGGGGAGCCTGTTTATCTTCGCTGGTAGTGCCTTGCCCTGCCTCATTAATCACGGGATCATGCACTTTGGGCCAGCCAGCTAAGTGAACAGTACTGTAAGGCAGTGGAGAGAGAGTTTGCTGTGCATTCCAATTCAGGATCAAAATTTTGCTTTGCTGTCATGGCTGACAATGCTTGATGCTGACACATAGAGTGAGAGAGTCAAAGGGTTAAACTCTGCTCGCTCTGTGTGACATTTTCTCAGGTATTGCATCCTTATGTGCACATTTTTTTGAAAATAGATGTTTGCATTAATGAACAGGTCGGTTTGATTAATCTGTCATCATGCTTTTCTTTTCTTTTTTTTCTTCTTTTCTTTCAAACCCAGCTTTTTCTAATTCAGTTGGAAAGCAACACATTGATATTTCATGAAGTGAGCAAAATGCAATGAAAATACAAGTAGAAATAACATACTGGTAAATCACAACAAAAAATACTGTTGTCCGTATGGACTGTGTAAATGGCAATCAACAGATTCATGCATATACTCAGTTTGGTGCTTGAAAAGATGTTGCTGTATTTTCATCTGTTTATTAAGAAGATGTTTGCTTTGTTTTCATCTGTTTATTGAAAATATCTGTTCATTGAAAAGATGTTTGCTGTATTTTCATCTTTTTACCGCTATTAGTGCTTGATATGTATACCACTTATGATAGAAATCGCTGTACAGAATCTCAAAGAAGTGCATATATTTTTCAGTGATAGATTTGTTTTTCAGAGCACCTAAACAGTATATTTGGTTTGATTTGATGTATTGTCCTGCTATCAACAAAGTGTTTTGCATGTAGAATTATCTTGTCAGGCACATTCTTTTTCAGATCACCTAAACAACAATGTATATTTAGTTTGATGAGATGTATTGTCCATGCATCGACAAAGTGTTTTGCAAGTGGAATTATCTTGTCAGACACTGCATGAAGGAATGTTCTGAGCTTACCACTTTATGCTTTGTGGCTGCGTCTATGCTAGCTGAATGGGTAGCCCAAACTGTGTTGGGTTTGAGAAATTCTACATGGGAGATAACTCCGTGACTCTCAAGAGTTATGTTACTTAGTTGATATTTAAAATTCTCCCTGCTTCCTTCTTATTTCCTTTGGTACTGCATCAGTTTTTTACTGTATGTTCTAAACGTCATGCTTTTTTCAAAAAGAATCTCCTGTTGTGTCTCCCTTATGCGTAGAAGATATTTTTTATCTAATATGTCCTGTTACTGAAAAATGTGTTATCTGTATGCCTTGATTACTTGTTATAGATCTATATTCCCATCCCTTTCCTAAACCTTTGGCTAAAATGTATGGAATTGTTGAAAAAAATGTTTTAGCTCAGCATATGTATATTGCTGCTATTGCTTTTGCTTTTGCTGCTGCTTTTTCCCACAGTTCCATTGCTAATCAGTAGAGCTGTTACATTTGGTCAGATGAGAATGACAGAAAAAATGAGCAATGCAAAGATAATTAATTGAGCGTATACTTGCTTTTGATCCTCTGTGTGTGTGTGTGTGTGTGTGTGTGTGTGTGTGTGTGTGTGTGTGTGTGTGTGTGTGTAGGCAAAAGGAAAGAGGATGAGACCTGGGTCTACAGTTACATGCTTAACAGGTTGAGTGTATGCCAGTTCTTCATCTTCTCTGTGTGTGTGTATGTATGCATTCATGTGTATGTGTGTGTGAGTGTGAGTGTGCGTGTGTGTAGGTAAAATGGAAAGAACATGAGGTCTGGGTCTGGTTACATGCTTGACAGGCAGTGTATGCCAGCTCTTCATCATCTGTGTGTGTGTGTGTGTGTGTGTGTGTGTGTGTGTGTGTTCATATGTGTGTGCATGTGTGTGTGCACATAGTGTGTGTGTGTGTGTGTGTGTGTATGTGTATGTGTGTGTGTGTGTGTATTTATTTATGTGATTTTGCTCTCTTTTAATCTTATTGACCGGTGGTTTCTTAGTACTTTTTTTTCATGTATTGTTTCATTGTCTGTTAGTATTAGAGCAACAAGCTGTTGTGTAATGAGCATATCTTTAACATGGACCATTTGCAGTATTTGAATGAAATTACTGATATGTATACAGCATAATATGAAGCCAGTAGAATAGATCTGGGGTGTCCAGATATTATTTCATCTACTGTATCAGATAAGAATCTCGTTATTTTCGTATACAGCATAATATGAAGCCAGTAGAATAGATCTGGGGTGTCCAGATATTATTCATCTACTGTATCAGATGAG
Source organism: Monoplex corrugatus (assembly GCA_030674185.1). NCBI lineage: Eukaryota > Metazoa > Mollusca > Gastropoda > Littorinimorpha > Ranellidae > Monoplex > Monoplex corrugatus. Next base: position 30,281,561 of record JAPXFY010000032.1, on the reverse strand, counting down.
AATCTCATTACTTTCTTGCCATGTATTTTACTGTATTGTATATGTATTTTACTGTATTGTATAGTATTTTACTGTATTGTATATATCTTATACTTTGTTAAATACATATCTGTTTGTTTTCTTGTTCTATATACTCCTTTATGAGGCAGGGTCAAAAGGTGCTTTGTGGTGACTTTCCTACTTCAAATCACTGCAACTAATTTTCTTGCCTTTGCAGAGCCTGAACAATCCTAGATATTGAGCTTTAAATGTCAAATCAAATAGCAAACATGAATTCATGCAGGTTGAACAAATCATTTATTAGCCAGTCAAGTTTATATTTACACTTATACTCAAATTTCAGCCTTCCTTTTACAGAGAGGTGTAGTAGGCTGAAAATAAAGTTTGGTGTTAAACCAATGGTTGTACCTATATATGTATGTTTTAGTTTCTTATCAAGGTTACTCACTAGTTTATAATTTCTTTTTTTTTTTTTTTTGCCTAATTTTTTCATATATTGTGCAATATTAAAGTGTAAATATAAGGTTTCATTTGTGACACTTTTGTGTCACAGGCCTACAGTTCTTTGATCAATCACAGTGGGAAAAAATGATTAAAAACTGCAATGAAATAGGGCTTTTCAAGTTTTATGCATAAAAATGTCTGAATAGAACTCATCAGCATTGCAATCAAATGGATACTTTGGAAACTACTTGAGTTTTTAGTGTTCATGTGACACCTGTCACAGATGAAACTATGCTCTATAAAGTATGAGCTACTGCCTCTGGAAAAGCCAAATGATTTGTTCAACCACCATGAATTCATGTCTGCTATTTGATTTGGCATTTAAAGCTCTATATCTAGAATTGTTCAGGCTGTGCAAAGGCAAGAAAATTAGTTGCCGCGATTTGAACTAGGAAAGTCGCCACAAAGCACCTTTTGACCCTGGTTCATATATACATGTATGAATACTCGCCCCTGCCTGACCTCTTTGTTCTTCTTTTGACATTAGTTTACAAATTCTTTGATAAAGACGTTTCACTGTCACTCATGTTCAATGCCTGGTCCTCCCCCCAAGGGGATGCTGTGGGCTGTTTCAGTATAAATAGTATCCCCACCTTCTGGAAATTGTGTGCTAGAAGTTTCCTCTTTTCTGTCATTCTTTGTTCATGCCTTGTTCCTTTGTGTTTTGTCATTTATTCCTATCGTTTTCTGCCTTGCTGGTCCATTCACCTGTATGTGTTCAGTAAAGTCTTATATACCTTTTCTTAGGATTGATAATTGGGTACATGTATTAAGTGCATTTTTGGCTCTAGGGAGGTGAGATATGTGGAAGCAATTTTAGATAATTTATGCCCATTTTTATGTATGTTTTGGTGTCCTTAGGTAGGCTTAAGTTTGTATTCAGGTTTTTTTTTTTAATCCCTTGTGTGATAAATTGTATGGAGTGGTCACGCTGGGTGCATGTCCTTAAATTATGTGCGCGAATGCATTGATATGTGTACTTGTCTTTTCCTTATTGAAGTTGTGTGTTTTTGAAGTGGTTATAACCCTGATATGGCTAGAGCTACACAGTTGGCTGGGTTTTAAACAACAATAACAATGTCTGGTCCATACAAATGGAATGAGCTTGCCCTGTCAGTTTGACAGTCAGAAACTCTCGTCTTCCTTTAACCTAATTTGAAGTCTTTTTTTTATTTCTTAGTCTGTCTAGAAATGTTTTCCCCCTCTACATACACCCCTCCCTCCTCGTCCCACTCCCTTCTGTCCTGCTGCTCCCAGTATGCGTGCGCTTTCTATCTAAAGTTTTTGTCATTGTGAGCGAATGTTTTAGCGAGTAATGAGAGTGTGTGCTTTGATTTGATTTATGTATCCAGATTTAATCTATATTGTTGATATTACTGTTGCATTATGTATTTTTCCGCTGTGTTCAATAAAGATATGTATATTATTTTTTTTAATACTCCGCTGTGTCATATTTCTTTATTGTGTCTGACATGAATCTGATAATAAATCATTTTGGTCATTTTTGAGCATTACACAATTACAAGATGCACAATGCCATGTACACATATGTTATGTCCTTTTTTTTCCTGCTGTATGGTTACCAGTTTTGGTGGGTTTGGAGGTGTCTTGGAGAGCTGAAATGAGCAGCATGGAAGCATTAAGGTAATGTTGAAGATGTGATTGTAAAAAAAAAGAAAACAAAACCACACACACACAACAACACATGCATGCACACATACACACATCAAACTACATCAATTCATTCACATACACGAGCACACTGAAAATCACGCTAGGCACACACACAGATATTCCAAGATAACACATCATTGAAAATAATTATCCTTTTTTTTTATTATTTTTTTTATTATTCACCTTTTATCGCTGTAACATTCACTCAGCTCTGAAGCAAGTACTTCATGGAATGAGAAATAATGACTATACACACAAACTAATCAAAAGTTTTCCACATCTAACATTTTGCCATTTCATTCAAGGCAATCTGATTTCTCTTTTCCAAATTTTTTATTCATCTGAATTCCATTCACTGAAACCAAACAATACAACCTTCCTCCCACCACAAAACATTTTCTTTTTAAATAATAAATGGGGAGAAAAATCCCTCTCAGTTCTGGGTTTTCTCACATCTAACAGTTGTTAGCAGAGAAAACAGTATTCATCAATGTGTTGGGTGCATGCATGCGGGTGTGTGTGTGTGTGGCATGCGTGTGTGGGTGCGCGCGCCCCCACACCATTGTTTTTTGTTTTCATAGCTCCGTCTTCTGCATCATTTCAGTGTGCAGTGTGTACGCATACATGCGTGCGTGCATGCGCAGTGTGGTGCTCTAACCCCATACCATTTTCTCTCTTCATTCCTCCAGCTTCTACATCACTTTAGTGTGGTGTATGTTGTGTATATGGTGTATGTGTGTTGTGTTCCGTATGCAAGCATTATGTGTATCACCGACATCATTTTTCTCTTTTCGCTGTTCCATTTTCTGGGCAAGTTCAGTAGTACTGCTTTCACACCATCTCTCAACACGCATCTCCCAACCCAATATGTTCTGTTTTGTTGTTGTTGTTGTTTAGTTTCACACAATTGTACTGGTGTTATTTTTCAAACTGTATAGGTGTTGCGTTGTTATGCAGTCTGCATACTCTTGTCTTCGCCGGATGTACATGCTGGGTGTTTATGTGTTTCCATAAGCAGACATGAGACTCAAAATAATTGTTAAAATGGAAAAGAATATGGGGGAATCAAGAGACTACAGGAGGCTCCTCAGTGAGGCTGATGATCTCACAAGTAGGAAGTAGTCCATGAAGTTAACAAGAAACACCACAAGGGTGCGGATGGGACCCACAGCACCAATGCCTTGCCACTCTCCAGACAATCACCTCCCAAGCTCCTGAAGCCACTTCATAGTCATTTTACCAAGCGAAGGGGGGCTATCCATTCGCTGCATGACCCATTTGGCTATAATATGCACTAACACAATAACAGACTGACTCAGTTCAATTCAGGTCACAGTCTCACAAGGTCAAAAGTAATTTTGGGGTCACAAACAACATGAATCTGTGATAGGACAGTGGATAATATGGAAAGAAAGGACTTTCGCTCCCATACAAGTCTGAAATTCTTAAACCCTTCATTTCAAAATTGTTTCCCTTGTGTTGAACAGGACTGATTGAAAACTGGAATGATGCGTTTCCAAAAACTAAAAATACCCACCATCGCATACATATATGCCTCTTAATTTTCTCAGGTTTACATAATTCATGGAAATGAACTTTTTAGCCCATTAAAACAAAACAGGAACTCTGTAAAAATATGGAACAATCTTATGTCTTCATATGCCACTGAACACCAGGCATGACTTTGGTATCTTTAATGTGCACATCTGATGTTATATGTGCATAATAATTATACACACGCTTAGGTAAGGCCTACTTGCAGCTCTGCACATGAAAGATCAGAAAAAATCCAACCTTTACCCACCACAGGCTTATCCATGTAGGTTTCAACTCAGAAGGTAAAATCCAACATTTACCCTACCAGGGGCTATAATTATAGTATAAATGTAGGTTTCAACTCAGAAGGTAAAATCCAACATTTACCCACCCATGTAGGTTTCAACTCAAGACCTGACTGGAAGCCCAATGTCTCGGCCATATGGCTGTTGCTCCCATCAACTCCATGTTCATTCCTCTGGAGAACAAGTGCCAGCGAGTCCACAAGAGCTATCTGGTCACCATGAGGTCACCCACCGGAGCAGTTCCCTTTACTGCTTAGTGACATATGAAGGAGTTCTTCAGAGCCCGTTGTGGTCAACTTACCTCAAGACATAGTCCACTTCCTTACCCCTCCCTCACCATGAGTGTGTGTGAGTGAGTGAGCGAGTATGTATGTGTGTGTGTGTGTGGAGTGTGTGTATGTGAGGTGGTGTGATGAGTGAGTGTGTGTGTGTGTGAGTGTGTGTTTGAGTGTGTGAAAGTGAGAGTGTGTGTGTGTATGGTGTGAGTGAGTGAGTGAATGTGTGTGTGTGTGTGTTGTGTGTGTGTGTGTTTGTGTGTGTGTGTGTGTGTGTGCGCGCGCGTTTGTGTTTGTGCGTGTGTGCGTTTGTTTGTGTGTGTGTGTGCGCGCGCTGCGCATGCGTGTGTATGTATACATGTCAACAGCATAATGGGCATTAAGTACACACAGGTAGTTACACTACAACATACATAAAAATGCCTGAATTATCTAACCTAACACACTTCCTTAGAGTTTAAAAAAATGCAATTTTTATAATTAGGCCTACTCAATTATCAATCCTAACAGAAAGTATGTATGGCTTTATTGAACACATTCAGGTAAATGGACCAGCAGATAATGATAGAAAGAGATGACAGAAAGCAAGGAAGCAAGGCAGAAACTCTTTGTGACAGAAAAGAGGAATTAAACTTAACATTGTTAGAAATGGTAAGTGCATACAGTTATACAGGGACTTCAGGAAAAAAAATCCTCCTATTTCTTGCACAGAATCTCTAAAAGGTGTGGATACTATTTATATTAAAAAAAAAGCCTTCAGCATCCCCACAGGGGTATGAAAGGAACCTATGAAAGACTAACTGACAAGGAAGTGGACAGGTGGGGACAAGGACCTACACAAGACTAACCTGAAGTCACCAGAATGTTTAGTGCATTAAGCCTTCGACTCACACAACCCTATCCAAAAACAACTGCAAAAACTTAACCCTTTGACTCCCTCACCCTACCCACCAGCTTCCTGCATTGTCCATCTATTGTGGTTTGCCTGAGGGTCAATCCATGACCCCAGCACTGTCCATTTAGTGTGAGTGATCTGAGGGTCAAATCCATGGCCCCAGCAGTCCACTTACTGTGAATGGCTTGAAGATCAAATCCATGACCCCAGCATTGTCCATTTATTGTGAGTGTCCTTAAGGTCAAATCCATGACCCCAGCTTGTCCATTATGAGTGACCTGAGTCAAATCCATGACCCAGCATTGTCCATTTATGTGAGTGACCTGACGGTCAAATCCATGACCCCAGCACTGTCCATTTGTGTAGTGCCTTAAGGTCAAATCCATGACCCCAGCATTGTCCATCCACTTACTGTGCATGGCCTGAGGTCAAATTCATGACCCCAGCATTGTCCACTTACTGTGAGTGACCTGAGGTCAAATCCATGACCCCAGCATTGTCCACTGAGTGGCCTGAGGGTCAAGTCCATGACCCCAGCATTGTCCACGTACTGTAAATGGTCTGAGGGTCAAATCCACGATCCCAGCATTGTCCACTTAAAATTGTGATTTGTCAAGACAGTCCATGACCCCTGCACTCGTGTTGACCTGGGAGACTGGAAAAATCTCCACCCTTCACACACCTGGTGGAGGTGTCACAGTGGACTGAACCTAGGACCATGGGAGACACCCAGCCTTAGAGCTGGAAATCCAACACCCAAACCATTTGACTGTCGTGTCCATCAGACCTCACATATCCGCGAAATTATGATAATGTTCCACTAACTGTTTCCCACATACAGAAAAACACAACTACTAGAATAAGAACATCAAAAATACAGAGATTACCATACAAAACAACAACAACAACAACAACAACAAAACCAAACCAAACCAAACAAAAACAAGAAAAAAATACACAGATGATAACAATGTATACGACCAAGTCAAGAGCTCTGTGCAAATCTGTACAAGTTACATCTTATGTACATGTAAGCAGAGAATGGAACTGATCAGGACAGGGCGTAATCAATTAACCCTTTGACTCCCGCACCTTGTCCACCAGCATCCTGTATTGTCAACCATGCTAGCAAATCACACAAAATAACCCTTTGACTCCCTCACCCTGTGTGAGAGAATCAAAGGGTTAAGTTTTTGCAGTTGGTGAATAGGGTATGGGCGTCAATGGGTTAAAACTGAGCTGGGCAGATGCCAAGGTGCAGCAGTTAGCCCGACGGGCAAACAACTGGAAGTTTGTGGGCTCGAATCCCATTGATTCTGTCAAAATCGTTGTGGGATTATTTGGTCCCAACTGGCTCCTACCCAGAGTTAAGCATGTATGGGCGCGCTGTTAAGTCTGGGGCAACATTGTCAAAGTCTAATCTATTTTATGGATGTGTCATCGAGTATACCAGACCAACACTGCAGGTATCTGTATCTCTTGGGCCTGATTGCTGCAAGGATATACTATGAAAGTAAGCGCAAGTGTACAGCCTTGTCACGCAGTCTCAACCAGAACTCCATAGCATAATGCTTATCATTTCCTTTATCAAACCTCATCATCATCATCATGATCGCCAGCATCACCATCGTAACATTGTGAAAAACTGTCCCAGATTCTGCGGCCACTAAGGTGGTACAGGAAATATGACAACAAAACAAACAAAGGGATGAAAAAAACAAACAAACCAGAATCAGCTGAGTAGCTGTTTTACCCGTAAAATAAAAACCCCTTGTATTCTTTTCATACCCAACTGAGAGGGAAAAATGAGAAAAGAGGAACGACAGAAACAGGGTTCTTACAGATCTGATCAAATAAAACTTTTTCTCAGATGAGAAATCTAGAACAAGTGTGACTGCCCGTGTTCAAGAAAACAGGAACCAGAAAAACACGAAAATAGAATCAGAACGCGTTTTCATTATAACCAGAAAAGACTAGGCACAAATTTTCGGCCAACTGGCCTTTGTCAAGCGTAAACGTAAGATCACATATGAACAAACACCAAATACAAAAATTAGGTGAAAAAGACTGAAACTTTCCTGCTGCTTCATCAAGTGGGAGAAAAGGACTAAAATGAAATCATAATGCGTGTGTGAGTAATGGTAAGAACTGGAGAAAGGGGAGGCAATATGATGTCAGAGGGGATGTGAGATGAATTCTGCAATTTGAAAAGTGGTCGTGCCATATTTACATTGTTTTATCCTAAAGAGGGTCTTGTCTGGTTATATTAAATAAGGGTTCTCGTTCTATTTTCGTGTTTTTCTACTTCCTTTTCTGAGATCAGACTGAAGATATCCCATGCCCAATGAGAAGTGTTGATGCTTTTGACCAGCCATGTGGCTTCCAAACAAACTCACCTCTACTGATAGTAGAAACTTTTGTAGCAGAGCAAATATCCTGCTGTCTTAGCAAATTTCCCCGGAGTGATTCATGTCTCTGCATTTCTTGTTGGTAAAAGCATGTGTGACCGAAACCAGACTTGCTTATTTTGAAAGTTGCTACGTTACACTTTTTTTTTACAGCCAAACCAGACCACTCAAAATTTAGGGGTTTGAGAATTACATTTTTTTTTTTACAGCCAAACCGCACCATCTCAAAATTTAGGGGTTTGAGAATTACATCTTTTTTTTTTCATAACCAAACCAGACCATCTCAAAATTCAGGGTTTTGAGAATTAAACCTTTTTTTTTCAAACCAAACCAGACCATCTCAAAATTAGGGTTTGAGAATTACACCTTTTTTCTCCAACAACCAACAGTCTAAAATTTAGGGTTGGTTTTTGGAAAGACATATTACCACCTTTTTTTTCCTTCAACCAACCAGACAGTCTAAAAATTTAGGGGTTTGAGAACTACAACTTTTTTCAACAGCCAAACCAGACCATCTCAAAATTTAGGGGTTTGAGACTTTGGATGATTTTAATCATCTTTTCAGGGTGTGACACAGTTTTCCATTGTTGATAATGCAATATTACACAAGTAAAGAGCAATGATTTGTAAACTCTGGTGGTGCTGTGTCAGATTCCATAATGGTATGGAGCTACACTTGAATTTGAACGTCACAGTGTTGGTCCGCTGTGTCTCCCCTGACAGAGGTGCAGGGGGAACAAGTCTCAGCTGCTGGTCCACATCTGTTCGCCCTTTGACTCCCGCATCCTATCTACCAAATGCAAAAACTTAACCCTTGACTCCCTCACCCTGTCCACCAGCTTCTTGCAGAAAGCTGATGGACAGGGTGAGGGAGTCAAAGGGTTAATTTTTTGCTGTGCTGGCATGGTTGACTTTGCAGGATGCTGGTGGACAGGGTGCTGGAGTCGAAGGGTTAGGCCAATTATGGTCATCCCTTCTGCGAACTTTTCATGTGGTGGAAGAAGAAAATGTTTAGCCATATTCTGACACAGATCACATCCTTCCTTCAGCATGTGAGAAATGAACAGTTAATTAAGACAAAGAAACAGAGAAACTGGAAACACCTGTTGTCCACTTTTATTTACCCAACTGGGCAGTTCAGGTAGATCAATTTTCACAGACTTTGGGCTAAGTTTATTCTTCTGCGAGAACTGTTTAAAAACAATACCACATCAATGAAACTATCTCAAAAAACATGAATTTGTGTATACTTTAAACTATATTAGAAGTATATTCTAGTATGCGTTGCTTAAACCAGCAAAACCACATCAATGAAACTCAAAAAGATGGATGTGTACCTATTTGGCACTGTGTTTAACCTTTTGACTCCTGCATCCTCTCCACGAACATTCTGGATTGTAAACTTTGCCAGCCAAGCAAAAACTTAATCCTTTGATTCCCTTACCCTACCCACCAGCTTCCTGCAGGAAACTGGTGGACAGGATGAGGCAGTCAAAGGGTTAAGTTTTTGCAGTTGGTGAACAGGGTGTGAGAGTCGAAGGATTAAGTAAGTTTTGCAAAGTGTAAGGGTTTAAGTAAGAGTTGCAAAGAACAGCAATCAACTGAAACTCGGTGCTCTTGTATTTTCATGACTCTAGTGCCATCAATTGATTACTTCCACCGTTCACAAATTGCCTTTTCTTTAATGGCCATTTTGGAAATAATCAGGTGTGGCTTTAAAAGAGGAAACTGCAACAGTGAAGCCAGACGAAGAAAAGAACCGGTACCTGAAAGAAGCTGACACTGAATGTTTCAATGCATGTGCGTAGCAGAAATCTTGCAGCTGACACAGTCAGAAAATTTCATCTGCTGAACGAAGTATGATGTTGACTAGCTGATTGCAGATATTTTTTTTTACTGTGTCTCTACTGCAACTGTCCAATTTTCCCTCAAAGCCTTTGATGTTTTAAAAAAATCCATACTATTTCTAGATCTTGATAGGGTCAGTCCAATTTTTTCTCATACTTTTTCCAGACTTGCTATCCAGAATTCTAGAGCTTTTCTAGAATTTCAAATCTCTCTTAGGAGCCAACAACGCAGAAACTATGGCAATGGGGACACGTCTTTCCCTGCTGCGTCCAGGACATAGTGGGTTCAGACACGTACACAGGTCACCAATTTCATACACAATATGACAACACGGACGATACAGGAATAGGAACATGTTCCAGTAAACACCTGATGACCCCATTTTTGTGCTGTTTTGTAATATCGTCTCTATCCGTGGGTCACCATGTACACGGACACGAACCTGCCAAGCCTTACTACTTGTCTTTCTTTGGCTCTGAGTCTTCCTCCTCTTCCTCTAAACTTCCATTTTCCTCCTCCTCCTCCTCTTCTTCGTCTAAAGCTCCGTTTTCCTCCTCCTCCTCATAATCCTCTTCTTCCTCTGGTCCATTGTCTTCCTCCTCCGCCCTGTCTTTCATTCCCCCACCCTCCTCTTCCGCCCTGCCTTCCTCCACCTCCACTCTCTCTATCACTTCAAACCCTTCCTGTTCGCTGCCGGATTCCTCTTTGTCGCTGGACTTTTCCTTTTTCTCCGCTTTTGTCCTGGGCTCTGGATCGGACTTTTTACTGGACTTGGCAGAGGGCTTGCCCTTGTCTTTAGGCGGTGTGTCTTTGGTGACCTTGTCATGTTGGTACAGGGGTCGGAAGGAATCGAAGAAGCCGACGTCCTCGGTGAGGTTGGGCAGCAGCCAGAAGTGATGCCGGCCCAACGTCAAAACCCAGATGATGCAGAACAGGATAAGACGAACTGCACACACACACACATACACAACAGAATCAGACAAATTGCACAAACACACACACACATACGCACACAGAGGATCTGGAAAATTGTGCTCACACACACACACACAAAAAATGCAGCAAATTGTGCGCGCGCACACACACACACACACACACACACACACAGAGGATCTGGCAAATAGTGCTCACACACATACACACACACATACACAAATAGAATGCAACAAATTGTGCACACACACACACACACACACAAACACATGCACACACAAAACACACACATACACGCACACAGAGGATCCGGCAAATTGTGCTCACACATGTATACACACACACAAATAGAATGCAGCAAATTGCGCGCCCGCGCACCACACACACACACACACACACACCCAGAGGATTGTGTAAATTATGCTCACACACGTACACACATGCACATACACACAGACAGAAAGCAGCAAATTGTGTGCACACACACACAAACAGGATGCAGTAGATTGCTCACAAACACACGCATACACAAAGACACACACACACACATACAGAATCCGGCAAATTGTGCTCACACACGTATACACACACACATACACAAACAGAACGCAGCAAATTGTACACACCACACACACACACACACACACACACACACACACACACACACACACACACACACACACACAGAATCCAGCAAATCGTGCTCACACACACACACACACACACATACACACACACAGGAGGCAGGAAATTGTGTGCACACACACACACACACACACACACACACACATGTGCATGCACGCACGCACACACACACACACACACACATGCGCATGCACACATACACACACACACAGTGCAAGACCAGAGAAACTGGATGCACACATACATTAAAAATCATAAATCTATTAGTACAGGTATACACTGACACAAACACATCATCATCTTCAAAGGCATCTCAGTCCCCACAGACCACACTAAAGCTAGAGGCTACTCACGGACGACAAGGGCGAGAATAAAGCCGACGAAGCCAGCCGCAGCAAGACTGAGATAGTACACGCCCAGACGTACCACCTCCGGCCACAGGGGGAACAAGCATAACGCAATAGCACCCAGCACTGAAAAGTATTACTATTGTAATTATTACTATTATCATAATTAATATTATTATTACCATGATCATTATCATTATTATTATCATTCTATTATTATTTCTATGATCATCGTCATCATATTATTTCACTATCATTCTTATTATCATTATCACTTTTATTCAAGTAAAAAGCCCAGCCAACTGCTCAAAGCCACATCAGGGCTACAATCATCTCAAAGAGAACACACACATCATGGGGCATATCAAAGCTAAAACCATCCCAAACAAAACACACACATGTATCTAAACACATCTATGAAAATGGAAGAAAAAAAACTTTCAAAAGAAAATTAACCCTTTGACTCCCGCACCCTGTCCACCAGCATCCTGTACTGTCAACCATGCTAGCAAAGTGGAGAAAACGAAGCAAAGGGAATCATATAATTACGTCTCTTTTTATAAAGCGTAAGATGAGTGTAAAAAATTCTGAATACGCTGGAGGCATGCGATGGAAGAAGTAGGCAAGCCAGTGAGCACAGCATGTTAACCCTTTCGCATTTGCACTGTTAGATGTAAAGCTAGCTCCTAGTATTCGCATTTGAATGTAGCACAGTGTCAGTACAAAGTCTTTCAGTAGTGAATGGAAAGTTCCTTGCATGCCAGAATGCTCGTACTATTTTTAGAACATTCAATGCGAGACTGACCAAGATTCTAAGCACACGCGCGATAAGACAGCAAGGCCAGTAGTGATGGAAATTCCCCACACATGTGCCAGAAAAGGTTGAGCGATCTCAACCGCTACGAGCGGATCGGCACATTCTTCCGCAGGGCGGTTACCGACTTTGTGAACAGCTAAGGGTTAAAGATCTTGTCAGTGCTTGATGGTTCATAGAAACATTAAAAACACCCTGTATGTACTTGCACTGAAAACGGAGTATACATCCAATGTGTATACATGCAGCTGAGAAAACGCTGCTGAAAACATAAAAAAGAAAAGTTTGGACAAAACCCTGATTGACACACCACTTACCAATAAGAGATCCAATGACAAGCGTCTTGGCATTCACTGGATCGTATATCCACACGTAGATATTCTTCAGGGAAAAGATAAAAAAACAACAACAAATGATTGAAATCTTCCAAAAATAAAAGCAAAGTAATCATAATGATATTTACAGAGGGGAAAAAGTCACTTGTCTTCTAACATGACAAAAAGAATGCATCTGTATAATTACATGACTGCACTCAAATTGTTTTTCTTTTCATTCAGTGAAAATCCAGCAAAATCTTTTTTAATCTCCTTAATGACCCTGGAAAAAAGACAGCCTGCTAAAGTACACATATCACTGCATTCACACAAAGAATCTAAGGTCATGCCCCTGGCACTGGCCATTCCGCTCCCGCTCAATTTATCACCAGAGTGATTAAAAGAAAATAAACCTATATATATATATATATACACAAAAGCTATTTATTATTATTACATACATATATATGTAATATATACAGTACACAAGAACATACATGCAAACTGGCCAACAGTACCTAACTTGCCACTGAACAGTTTACACATCCTTAGAGCAAAACAAATGTATTCAACACATGTAATCGACTATCAATCCTAACAGAAAGTGTGCAAGGCATTATGAAAAACATACAGGAGAATGGATAAGCAAAAGAGAAAGTAAGAAAGAAGAGTCGACAAAAAGCAAAGGAGCAAGGCAAAAATGAAGACTGTGATGAGAGAGATGAAATTTCTAGCACAGGATTTCCAGAAGGAGGGGATACTATTTGCACTGAAAAAGCCCCCAGCATCCCCACAAGGGTGTCTGCGCTCTAAAGGAGTTGCAAAGTTTGAAAACGATGGCACCAAGGCCATATGGACCAAAAGAGTGCCCAAAATCAACACTTTCTCAGGAATGTTTGACTGGCCATATTATTTACAGTCTGTTCTCACTATGCAGCAGACCATCACTGTCCTTGTTTCACATAAAAAGCGTTATTTCATCTGATGCTTCTTCAAGGTCACAATAACCTTGAAAAGTACAAAATCTGGATTTTTATTAATAAGTTTTGTACAAAAGGGGAAGCTGTTGGAATGGTTTGCCTATTTTGTTTCATTTTGCAATGAACTATAAAATCAGAACAAATCTATACACATATAATGGTTTAACTATTTTGTTTCAATTTGCAATGTACTGTAAAATCAGAACAAATCTATACACATATAATGGTTTATCTATTTTGTTTTGTTTCGCAACGTACCATAGAATCAGAACAAATCTCCACGCATATAATGGTTTTCCTATTTTGTTTCATTTTCATTTTGCAATGTACCGTAAAATCAGAATAAATTTATATACATATAATGGTTTATCTATTTCATTTCATTTTGCAATGTATGGTAAAATCAGAACAAATCTATACACATATAATGGTTTACCTATTTTGTTTCATTTTGCAATGTACCGTAAAATCAGAACAAATTTATACACATATAATAGTTAACCTATTTTATTTCACTTTGCAATGTAGCCTACCGTAAAAACAGAACAGATCTATACACATATAATGGTTTACCTATTTTGTTTTATTTTTGCAATGTACTGTAAAATCAGAACAAATCTATATATACACATATAATGGTTTACCTATTTTGTTTCATTCTGCAATGTATGGTAAAATCAGAACAAATCTATACACATATAATGGTTTACTTATTTTGTTTCATTTTGCAATGTACTGTAAAATCAGAACAAATGTATACACGTTTAAAGGATGACCTATTTTGTTTTATTTTTGCAATGTACTGTAAAATCAAAAAAATCTATACACATATAATGGTTTACCTATTTTGTTTCATTTTGCAATGTAACGTAAAATCAGAACAAATTTATACACATATAATGGTTAACCTATTTTGTTTCACTTTGCAATGTAGCCTACCGTAAAATCAGAACAAATCTGTACACATACAATGGTTAACCTATTTTGTTTCATTTTGCAATGTACTGTAAAATCAGAACAAATCTATACACATATAATGGTTTGCCTATTTTGTTTCATTTTACAATGTACCACAAAATCAGAACAAATCTATACACACGTAAGGGTTTACCTAATCTGTTTCATTTTACAATGCACTGTAAAATCAGAACAAATCTATACACATATAACTCATTCTAACTAAAATAATGCTTCAACAGAGGGAACCATTTCATTCATTGTTTCTGATGTCTTGAGTCTTACTGACCAACAGATCTCTACCACGGCCGTGCCTTCTGACAAAATATCAAAACATTTAAACACTTGTAAAAGTGAGGCACACAATATAATCAATAATAACGATAATAATAGTAATAACAACAACAACGATGACAATAATAACAATAATTATAACAACAACAACAGCAATAACAATAATAATACTAATAATAAAATGACGATCATATTAAAAAACAACATCGAAAAATATCAATAATAACAATAACAATAATTATCATCATCATAACGGCTACTTCTACAAATGGTTTCCTTTAACAATGTGACTGGTTAACACACTCGTGGCTTAACCCCTTAGTTTAGAATTCAAAGGCGTTTAGATCAATGTACATTCTGTCCTCCATTTATTTTTTTTTGTTCTCTTATTCATAAGTTCTCAAATCATATTTAACTGGAGAGTTGTACTTGTAGGTTACATCACTTCTTCGTATTTTCCTTCTGCTTATCAGTTCCAGGTTTGTCTTAAAGCTGGAAACAAGCTGAAAAAGGTAAAGACATCCAAATAATGAACTGACCTCTTCCCCATCAAGGAAGCGTTGATCGTCAGTCATGACAAGCTTCAACCGCTTCTCCTTCTTCTTTTTTCCTTCTTCCTGTTTTCACACACACACACACACACACACACACACACACACACATACACACACACACACGCACGAATGCATGCACGCATACATACACACACACACAAACATGATTATTTGTATACATAACTAAACAAATTTCTTATCAGAATTCAGAAATAACAAAGTGCAGTCCCTTGACTCATAACACATACACATGTAATCACAACTACTTCAGACACAAACACAAATCCATAACACATACACATATCATTCTCACAACTACTTCAAACGCAAAACACAAATCAATCATGAGTAAGTGCTACAAATTAGCAGATAAACATAACAGCACAGAGAAACAACATGAGATACTGAAACTGAAACAATGTCTCCATTCATATAAGTCTCCCATTCTCACAGACCCTCATCATTTATCCAATCACACTAACATTATGCACAGTGGACACATCAAAATGATAAAAAGTAGGGGAGGGGTGGTGGTGGAAAGGATAATACCTTTTTTTTTTTGATTTTACAAACAACTGATTTGGAAGGGGAGGGAGGAAGAAGAAATTTAATTATAAAACAAAACTACTACATGTGATATATGACCCTGCAAAATATTATGGCTTTTCTCCATACAGTTGCGGGGCAACTATCTGCCACTTTCATCTGCACAAAGCCATTTGTGAAAAATGCTGTTTCTGGCTCGATTTTCATCTGTTACAATATTCAGATTGTAAATTACTGGCTAACTTAACTTTCTGTCTTCAAGTTGTGTATTTTAAAGGCAACAAATTCAAGTGCCAGGATAAGGGACAAGGTTCAGCTTAACTTCAGACTTTGGTTAGATTTTTAATTAAGCTAAAGTCTAAATAAACTTAAACCATACTGTCCTGACATGTCACTGACACATGGGACATGATGACAGGGATCAGATAACAGGTTATGGTCAGTTTTATAACGCCTAAATGCGAGACACCGACATTTGATTGATTGACTGTTGATCGATTTGGTTCAGTTTTCATGTCAGCAGCACCCACCTCAGGTGATATGGCCGACAGGGATAACCATCCCAAGGAAGTGGGGGAAGGGGGGACTTATCTTATCCTATACTGACACCGCCAGAACAAAAATGATGTTAAGATGGGACAGTGAGAAGGCCAGTTTTAATGTAGCGCACCCAGTATTCGAACCCACAACCATTACCAAGTGAATCCAACGCTCAAACCAACTGAGCTACTGGGCCCACCCAGACACCGACAATGATTAGGGTTAGGTATATAAAAGCTAATCAAGAGCATACTGACATAAAAATGGTACAGTACAGCCTGGCTAATGACCTGTCTGGAGACTCACGTGTTCACAAGATGTATGAAATCAAAAGTTCAAGTGGTATATCAGATTTGTTTCCTTCAGAACACAGCTAGCAGATACCTGGGGCAGTGAAGGGGTTAAGACAACAAAAAACAGGACAAACCGAAAAGAATTCAAACCCAAAGTAAACAGACAAAAACAAGTTATTCAGCCACTCATCAGGGCTGTTGCTGGAAGGCTGTAGTGGCAGTACCCAAGGAAGGGTCTCTCTTTAACTCTGGCTCGGCAACTGTTATCAGCACGGGGCTTAGCAGGCAGTGTACTTATAAAGTTGGATCAGAACAGATACTGCTGAATTCCACTGAAGTGACCCAGCAGCAGCGCAGGGTCTCATTTGGTGGGTGACCCTATGGTGGCTTGTATCCCTAAGCTCCCATTGGCATCTTGCATTGGGACTTGAACTGAATGAACTTGCGGTTAGTGGTGTGTTGAGGAGCTGAATGCAGTGGAAGTGATACATAAGTCACAAGTGCAACACCACCACCCCCCCACCTTGGAGAAAAAAAAAAAAAAAAAAAATTGAACCCTTTGACTCCCGCACCCTATCTACCAATTGCAAAAACTTAACTCTGCAGGAAGCTGGTGGACAGGGTGAGAGTCACAGATTTGTTTTTGCTTTGCTAGCATGGTTGACAATGCAGGATGCCGGTGGACAGGATGCAGGAGTCAAAGGGCTGAATAAAGAAAGGTGTAGTAGTCCTTACATGTCATTAACTCTCTGCCTGCTACTGAGCGCATTTGCGCTCATCCGCTGCACAACACTTGCCTGCTAATGAGCGCATTTGCGCTCGTCAACTTAAAAAATTTTCCTCTATCGATGTCACGCCAAATACGAAACTAAACTTCATAGCTAACTAGTAGTACCACTCACAGTCCAAGGGAAGCAATCCAATTTATTCTACCCTGTAAACAAAGAAGAGAGGAGCGATTTTCAAACGTGAGTAGCTCCGTGTTTGCGACCACCGGCAAGATGGCGTCGCACGGTAATGTGCGCCACAATAGGCGAGGAGAAAGACTTCTAAACACGTCTGAAGCTCTGGAATGGATGCAAACACAAGATTCTGACATCGAAGGAGATTCAGATGGAAGGGTTGACAGCAATAGTGACCCTGAATTTGATCCCGTAAGGGCGGAATCGGACAGTGAAGTGGAAAGCTTTTGTGTGTGCTGCTGACTCAACCACCCATGTTTTGGGAGCTTTTTTCCCTGCATTTTGAATTTACCATTACTTCACAACTACTGTAAGTAGACATTCTATTTTTGGTGAGAAGTGAGATCTGTACTTATAGAATAAATGTGCAAAGTTTCAGTTATGTAGCTTATCGGTTTTATTTTTTACATTTTTTTTCAAAAACCCATGCAACTGCCCAACATACACAGCACATAAGGCACAGTGAAGGCTCAGCAGTCAGAGAGTTATGACAGAATACATGAAGAGAAAGACAGAGGTGAGAGCAGGTGTACAGACATTTCCCCAACCTTCTTTTCCTCTTTCTTCTCTTCCGTCTTCTCCTCTTTCTTCTCTCCATCCTCTTTTTCTGATGTCTGCGTCTTGTCCCCACCAGCAGCGTCCTCTTTTTCCTTCTTCCCCTTCTTGTCTTTCTTGCTTTTCCTCTCCTGCACATGTATCCACATTCAGTTAAAAAAAAAAAGAAAGAAATACATTGATAGAGTGAGAGTTACTCATCAGAGTCGGTTAAAAAAAAACTATATTTCTAAAATGATGTTTTGTCTCCTGAGAACAATAGAACTGGAATTGTGCCACCCTTTCACCCTTTCTCAACACAGCATTTCTACACAGGGAATGAATTCCATATGCACCAATGCCACGAATGCCATGAGACAGAAAACGATTTTTAAAAAGAATGGTTTAAGATACAAGGTCAGAAGACATTAAATCAAAATGTGCCACTGGATTGATATCATCCGGGCACAAATTTGGGCACAGAAATATTGAGAACAAGACATTTGCAGAGTTCATATATACAGGACTAATTCAACTGTAGAGACATTGTCTTGAGAATACTGAACATAAAAGTAATCACAGAATGCATGTTTGCATGTGGAACTCATCCTAACGCACAGTCCTCATAAAACCAAAAAACAAAATCAATCACAGAATGCACATTTGCCGTGTCAGAAAAAGAGGAGCAAATCCCAGCACAAACACAAGTTGTCCTGAGAAGACCAGCTTATCGTGTAGAGCCATATCAGGGCTAAAATCACCTCAAAATACACACATCTCAATGGTCATTGAAAAAAAAAACACCTGGAAAGGAAAATTATGCACACATAACAATGCATTTACAAATGTAATCTAAAAATACGCCCAATTTATGATCACAAGGTTTAAAAAAATAAACCTGAACACAAATATGTGCACATAACTATGCACACTAAATACTGCAACATACATATGATACATAAAAAACTGGCCTAACATACCCAAAATTGCTTCTGCACGTCACATTTCTATAGAAGTTAAAATGCAGCTTAATACATGTACCCAATTATCAATCCTAACAGAAAAAATGTAAGAAAAAAAAAACACCCACAAATGAATGGACCAGCAAAGCAGATGATGACAGAGATGACAAAGAAAGCAAAGGAGCAAGGCAGAAAGAAAGACAGTGACAGAAAAGAGGAAATTTCTAACACAGAATTTCCAATAGATGAAGATACTATTCATATGAGACAGCCCCCAACATCCCCACAGGGCACACACGGCTGTTTAAGGGTGATCACTTAGTTTCGTCCCGCGGCGGCAGCTGTAGCAGCGCGAAGCCAACTTAGTGCTGCCCTGACCTAGAAATACGAGCTCGTAGCTCCGCCTTGTTACCGTCGATCTCGCTACGCCATATAAGCGCAGTAATAACTATTACAAACAAGTAACTTCAGTTTTCCACTAATTTTCTCAAGAGCTTTGTTTGTATTGGTCTGTAATATGCATCATTAAAAAGATGAGATTTTTCTCAATAAAATGATATGTAACTCAACACGTTACGTGCATGTAAGTGTCTAACTAAACGCACAGAGAAGAAAGAGAATGAAAGACGGTGTTGACATGATTTTCAATCTTCGACCGTGAAATGATCGATGTTCCAACGCCGGTAAAAATCCAAATGCCAGTTCTCGAATGAAAGTAAAGGCACATATTAGAAGAATGTTGTCTGTAGAGGACGGCTGTTTTTCATTTTTCATGTTTCGCAGCTTAGGGGCCACGTATAGCGTGTCGTAATAACACATGTGACAGCTAAGGTAAACAGGGATGCCGGCGAGGCGGTTGATGGTTACTGGTTCTGGCAGCTCATTAATCTTTAGTCTTCAGTGAATGTTGATATCATTTCAGTCCTCTGGATAACGCTTACCATGTACACACTGTGGCAGAATTCCTCTGTGCTTGATAATTGTGTATAGTGTTGCCTTGGACATTTTTGTTTGAAATATCAGTGTACTGAGACGACCAGAGTCAGGTTTTGCATGTTGTAGTTGTTGATTATCTCTGTTTATTTTCTTTTGTTTTTGTTGTGTGTGTGTGTGTGTGCGTGTGTGTGCATATTTCATGAGTGAGACAATTAATAAGGGCCCAAAGACATTAAGCGAAGTGCAAAGTATTCCTCTCTCTCTGTGTCTGTCTGCCTGCCTGCTTGTATGTTTAAGTGTATGCATTTCATGAATGAAATAAGTAATTAAAGACTTTTGAGTATTATTATCATTGTTAAGCAAAATACATAGTATTCTTGTGCGTGTTTTTTTGTGTGTGTGTGTGTGTGTGTGTGTGTGTGTGTGTGTGTGTGTGTGTGTGTGTGTGTGTGTGGAGAGAGAGAGAGTGACAGGCAGACAGAAAGATTTCAGTGTAGTTAAGTGGGTATGATATTCAGGAGTTTTAATTTCTTTTTAATACCAGTGAACCTAAAGTTCTTGTAAATGTATTGTCTTCTCTCCCCCCCCCCCCCCCCCCCCCTCTCTCTCTCCGCTCTGTGTCTTTCCATTTTTTTTAACGAATGGTCGTCTCAGTATCGTGATCCCAATCTTGACTCTTGTACGGACATGTGTGTATACGTTCCTACTATGGCAGTAAGGAGATTGCGGTATACAAAGACTATCACTATCAGTGAAATGTTGGTTTTAGTGTGAAGGATAATGGAGTCTATGCCGTTATCAGTGATGTCGATTTACCCACCGCTACCTCCACAAGAAGCCACGGAACATCTGTCTGGTAAGTCAGTCTGTTAAAACATACTTTACTCTTCCTCTGTATGTGTTTCTTTCTGCTGTAATAACTGGTGAACTCTTGTTTTCGTTGTTGGAAGTTGGCTTATTTTTCTCATGAAACAGTGAAGGCGCGATATTTTCAGAATCGTTCTCCTCCTTTTCTGTGTAATTCCGTAACGCATTATGGCTTCAAACCAGTTCGTGTTTGATATGTATGTGTAGGGGAGAGAGTCT
This sequence comes from Monoplex corrugatus, assembly GCA_030674185.1. NCBI lineage: Eukaryota > Metazoa > Mollusca > Gastropoda > Littorinimorpha > Ranellidae > Monoplex > Monoplex corrugatus. The sequence continues at coordinate 30,260,419 of JAPXFY010000032.1, read as the reverse complement.
ACTTTTCAGTAAGATTGATAATTACATATATGGCAAGATGACCAAAGCAGTATTGCGGGAAATGTAGAAACAGTAGTAATCACGTCACACAAAGGCAGCCACACAGTACCGCTTGTCTACCGATGACTCACAGCTCCAAACCGCTGACGGGCCGTGTAGCGCAGCGGGTAAGCAGGAAAACACGCCTCTCGCGTGCGAATCGCTGACACCCGTGTCCGAAAACTAAGTGATCGCCCGGCGGCCGGTTTAAACAGCCGTGCACAGAAAACAAAACTCATCACAGAATGCATGTTTACAGTGTCAGGGTATGGAACTACTGCATATGTAGAGATACTGTTTCAAGAAAACTAAAAAATGACACTAATCACAGAATGCACATAAGCATGGCTGTCTTACTCACCCTCAGCTCATCGCCTGTACCAGTGTCTTCCTTTTCTGTCACTTCCTTCCCTTTCTTCTTCTTTGTCTTATCTCCCCTGTCTTTGTCCTTTTTGCGCTGCACGCGCTCTGCTCGATGGAACATGCCTTTTTGCATCAATCTGAAAACATTAAGACAGTGCTCAATTTTACATACTATACTGAAAGAGTAAAACCTGCGATGAGAGCAGGACATCCAGATCCCACACATGATGAACAACGTACGACTTTGGAAACCAGAAGTTTGTTCAAGAAGGATTCATCACATTCGGACAACCCCAAGTGCATTCCATCCACATCTGTCAGTAACTATCTGGCAGTCTCCTTGAGTCAGTGAAAAACTTTATGCTTTGGAATGGGGAAATGGAAAGCGAAGGGACCTATGAAACACTAAACTGACACCAGCAGAATGACTGAGACATTCAGACTGGCAGTGTGTTTTATGCTGCAGACTAGGACATCAGATCAGGAGTCCACGGCTCTATCAAAAGAACCAACCAGGCTATGACTTATAACCAGCGATGTATCCTGGTATCAAAATCTAGCACTTAACTTAAATAGGATATATCCTGTCAGAATTAGGACTTAATTTAAACAGAATACCCCATTTTTTGCCTGCAAAACAATGCAGTGCATTAAGACGCACCCATCAGTTTATAAAAACAATCCAACTCAGGCTGCCCACAGGATGCAGATAATGCAAAAGATACCCTGAAAATTGAAAACCGAATTCTTCTAATCAATGGCATAAGATTTGACTAAAGTACAAAACAGAATATATCACCAGTCTCATATGAACTGATGTACACTTTCCCTTTTTAACACAGCATCATAAGCAAGTTGCTTTACCTTTGATTACATTTCCATAAGATTTGTCATAAGCAAGTCACTTAATCTTTGGCATGGTGGCAATTCCATAAGATCTGTCCTGAGCAAGTCGCTAAATCTTTGGCATGGTTGCATTTCCATAAGATTTTTCATACGCAAGTCACTTTATCTTTGGCATGGTTGCATTTCCATAAGATTTGTCATACGCAAGTCGCTTTACCTTTGGCACGGTTGCATTTCCATAAGATCTGTCATTCACAAGACGCTTTACCTTTGGCACGGTTGCATTTCCATAAGATTTGTCATACACAAGTCGCTTTACCTTTGGCATGGTTGCATTTCCATAAGATTTGTCATACACAAGTTGCTTTACCTTTGGCACGGTTGCATTTCCACAAGATTTGTCATACACAAGTCGCTTTACCTTTGGCACGGTTGCATTTCCATAAGATCTGTCATTCACAAGACGCTTTACCTTTGGCACGGTTGCATTTCCATAAGATTTGTCATACACAAGTCGCTTTACCTTTGGCATGGTTGCATTTCCATAAGATTTGTCATACACAAGTTGCTTTACCTTTGGCACGGTTGCATTTCCACAAGATTTGTCATACACAAGTCGCTTTACCTTTGGCACGGTTGCATTTCCATAAGATTTGTCATACACAAGTCGCTTTACCTTTGGCATGGTTGCATTTCCATAAGATTTGTCAGTCATTCAGAGAGTCGGCCAGAATGCTGATGATCAAATTGCCAATCCAAGTTTGCAGTGAATGAATTGTGATTAAGTTGTTCTCTATTTTTATTTTGAAACTTGCAAACCCAGCATGAAAAAGGTAAGCTGTTAACTTAAAAAAAATAACATGCACTAAAAAGATGCACACAATTGCAAGGACATAGGGGTCAACGTTGAGGGGAAAAGCTGTGTCTTGTAGTTGTAGGCTGAAAACAGTATGGCTATTAAAACAGAAATGTGCAACTGAGCCAACTGCAACACATCACGAGAAATGTCTGACCAAAATGCATACTAGTGGGCAGATGACATGTTGATTTTCATGCACATAAAGATAAATCTGCAGATGATGTAAAATTGTACAATTTCTATGCTTGTTAAAGAAATGTGATAGCACATGCACACATGTTTACACGCACCACACACACACACACACACACACACACACACACACACACACACACACACAAACACCCCTACCTTTGACAGTAGTTGACACAAGAACTGCGGTTAAAGAAGAGGGGATCTTTGGCATTTTTCGATGAAGACCACTTGGACTCTAGCAGAGCATCAATGGCCGCTGATGCTGCACATTACGAAATAATAACAATCAGAAATAATAACAATCCCTTATACACTGCTAGTGCAAACAAGCCACACCAAAAGCATGCGTGTTGCATTTTACAAGAACAGAACAGAACAGAACAGAATAGAACAGAACAGAACTTTCAACAAGTAATACTGCTAGTGCAAACAAAAGCCATGTCGAAAGCATGCATGTTGCATTTTACAATAATAGAACACAAAAGAACTTTCAATAAGTAATAATAGACAATAACAAAACACAATGAAAAATAGTAGGAACAATCAGCCACAAAGGATAAAAGCAAGCAAAAATATATTTCAATCCAATTATCGACAGAGGATGAAAAACTAGCACACACAAGCTTTTCTCTGACACACACACACACACACACACACACACACACACACACACACACACACACACACACACACACACACACACACACACACACACACACACACAGAGGATGATGAGCTATACGGTACACAAAGTCTGCCAGAAGTGTAATCTTTGACCCAAACTGCATGCATTCACACACAGACACACAACATGTACGAAGGCAGGAAGCATGCATTGGATTTAGAAGACCAAGCACAAGTTTTAAACCTACACTTTATATGCTGTGCAGTTTTATGTGTCTTGGTGCACTAAAGAAGATTTCATGGGCATAGGTAAGCTTAGATCTGATGAGCAATTTATAGACATGGTAAGTTTAGATATAATGAGCAGTTTACACACATGTATGAGTGTTGATAGATCTTGTCTTGACTCAAAATATTTTCAAGAAGCTTTTGTTAATAACACTCGACATGCTGATTCCAAGATTATTTTACTGTAAGGAAAATCCTAAGAATTTAAGTGATTGGTTAGAATGAAGAACAGTATTTTAGAGTGAGATTAAGATGCTGTCGCTTGATAGACAAAGGTAAGGCGCCTCTACTAATACTAAATTTCTGTTATGAAACACTACCACTGAGAATGTTTTGAAATCTGAAGTTAAATTAAGAGTAGACACAGACTTTCCAAAAGGAGCTTAATCAATATCTTCACAGGTCACACTTGCAACATACACATATGACGTCATGGATGGCTCTGGAATTGATCTTGATTCAGATTCTACAAGATCTTCATTCTCACCAGTTCCCACTTTAGAACTCGTAAGAGCACAATCTGACACAGGCCACACTGAATTTAAAAATGAAGGGACTATACACTTATTAGAGAGTCAAGTTAAATGTTATATTGAAAACTTTCATCCCAATCCTATAGAAACGTTACTGATTGATCATTAATTGAGAAAACCCAAGGTTCAGTATTTGTAATATCTGCTCTTAAAACAGAGAAATCTTTCCATATAGGACCCAACATTCCAATATCTACAGCTAAACTCTTTGCAGCATTGATAGCTTTAAATGACCTGATAAGTTTTCCCAAGACAATAAAATTATATCAAATATTTTTTTGCCAGTATTTCAAGCTCTTGAATTACTAAAATTACAAACAAGACCTGAAATGATATAGAAATTACCCACTTAATTCGTGTCTTATCCTTAGGAGGCACATATATTATTTTCTACTGGATACCATCTCATTGCTCATTTCATCATAATCATCTGATAATGATATGACTGACAGGGCTACCAAACAAGGGGATAACAAGAATCACACAACATGCAGCTTCCTCTTTTCTCAAATGAATATCATAACTTAGTGTGTGTGTGTGCGTGTGTATAAAAACAAGAAGGAAAACTAAGAAAAAGTACAATAATGATAACATGGCTTCCGTAATCGGTAAAAACAAACAAGCAGTTTAAGTCACTCCCTACTAGGCGATTTGGAATTTAACATTCCTCTGTCACGTCTGTGTACTGAGCGTTTGTATAGGTTTTTAAAAAAATCATTAAAAAATAACGGCTAAACACATATTCTTTTAATTTTGACACATGATTATCATCATATTGAACAAGCATTTTCCAAAGTTTCAAAGCTGTAACCTTTATGGTACTCTTTTTGTTGCCAGTTGTAAAACAAAGTATGTTTTCATGGTAATAAAAATGAGGGTGATCACAAGAGCATATCATATAAGGGAAGTTCTCACTGTTCTTGAAAAGAGGACTGTTTTCCACATAAATCACATTGGAAATACCAGTAGAGAGTAAACAATAACTAATTGAGAGTTTCTACTCCCTACAAGTACAAATAAACTAAAATCAATAACATACTACTGATAACTTGTCGATTTGTCATTTCACATTCTCCTGTATACAGGCGGATTGTACAGGTGTTTAAAAAAATAATAAAAAAATAATGAGGAAACACACACTCTTGAAATTTTCACACATGATTATTGTTTAACTGAATAAGCATATTACAGAGTTTCAAAGTTGTAACTTTTATAGTTCTCTTTTTGTAGGTGGTGATGAGAAAAAATATGTTTTTGTGACAACAAAATTGAGGGTGGCTGCAATTGGATAGTGGTAAAGTTCACACTGCTCATGAAAAGTGGACAGTTTCCCACATAAATCACATTGAAAATCCCAGTAGAGAGTGAACAATGGCTACCTGAGATTTCTATTTATACAATTCAGCTAAAGTCAGCAAAATGCTGCTGACTACTTGGCGATTTGTAGTCAGCTTCAGCATACCAAGTGCTTGAATGGAATTGGAAAATTCATGAAAAAATATTAAGCACACATTTTTGAAACAGTAACATATGATTATTGTTTGACTAAATAAGCACAGCACAAGGTTTCAAAACTATAACCTCAACACCCAGACACACATACACCCACATCCATACACACACCATACAAACACATTTATACATACAACACACACACACACACACACAACACATACACAGAGTGCACACACACAGTACAAACATCCACACACAGTACAAACATCCACATGCACATAAAAGTGCAGATGCACACACACACACACACACCCACCCACACATATCACACACTTATCCACATCACACACACACACACACTCACATACACCACACACACACACACACACACACACACACACGCATTTCATTCACTGCTGTTCCATTTCCAAACTATTTGGCTAGTTCCCCTTATGCCTGAAGGCTTTGATCACTGAATCTCTTTGTTTCATCAACCATGTGCTTCATAATCAGGTCACTGAATATTTGGTCAAAAAATGAATGGAGGCGTGGTCTGTAATGCCATACAAGTTTAGCCTATCTGGGTATGGAGGAATAACTGAAAGGAAAACACACACACATAAAATCTTCAAGCAGACACTCATCACGAAACAACAAAACCAACCTCTGTCAGATCAGCTAGTGGGCTATTTGCATAAGTGCCGCGCTACGAAGGCCACAGGTACACAGTCTCAGTCTGTGTCACTCACCACACCCACCCCTCTCTTCCTTTCACCTTCTCTGTCGGACACATTTTCATCAATTCCATCCCTTCTGATGGGCTAAAACCATTTTCTTCATACTGTTCTGCATCTTCAGAGTCAGATCCCTTGGTAAGAATGACGTTTTTGCCCGACATAAAGTGCAAACCGTCTTGTTCGAACCGCTGTGAGCGCAACTCGTTTGCAGCTGAGACGCCATTGCTCTCACGTGGTAAACAGGAAAGGGGTCAGCACAAAGATAGCTCTGTGGCTGACCAGTCATAGGTCACTCGCCACGTGCAGTGGTCAAATGTTACTCTGTGATAATGAGGCTTTAGCATGACCCACTTCAATTTCCACTACACAGCACTATGTCACCAGTGGAAATTTTTGAAGGTGAGATCCGCATGTAAGGACCTTAGTAGGGTCTGTCCGCATATCGGGCTGTTAGTAGGGAGTGAGTTAAGGTCTGCAGAATGATACAATCCCTTAAGTACAGGCAGAAACTTGATGCAGTCAAAGTTAAATATACCAGGAATGTTGTGTGTCTTTGTGAACAGAAGTTAACAACTAGTCATGCTCTTTCTTGAATCAGAATAAATTGACACATTCCTTTAACACACTTTCCGACATCTTTACATCAACATCGTTAACCTACACTTTTTTTGTCAGCCTGTCAAAAAAGACAAACAGCTAGATTTCTATAATTTGTTATAATTCATGTTCGCTGTTACATGATTTTGCCAGTTCATCGTTTTATATCATTAGTTATGGTGAGCAGTGATTTTGCCAGATCATTATTTTATATCATTAGTTATGGTGAGCAGTGATTTTGCCAGTTCACTGTTTAATATCATTAGTTATGGTGAGTTATTTCATTAATTAGCTTTACCCTCCCTTCTTCTAGTTGCCTTTTCCTTTCTTCTTCCTCAAGATTGACAACATTTAGTACATTATGTACCACAGAAGACAAATAAGACAGAAGGGACAAGCGCCTCCTCGGTATGTTCCGGCAATTTCCGTAAACGTTCGGGGCGCCATTTTTAAAATGCTGACTGAGGCAGCATGGCGAGTACCAGTACTGTAACCAAACGCGGAGCGTGTTACTGTTGTGTGATCAACTGCAGCAACAACAATCGTACAAGTATTGACCCAAGAACAGGCAAGCCAGTGCGCTTCTTCTATTTTCCAAATACGGAGACAGACAGAGAGAGGTAAGTTGGTATTATTTTCAGTCTTCTTGTGTTGAGTGCCAGTGTGTGTGTACACGTGTGACTTGTCAAAACAAAGTGTGCGCCGACAACGTGTAGGCCACCGCCAACCGACACCGGCCTGCCCCATTGTTTACAAATGCAGTGCATGAACTGCACATGTAAGACCCTATGTTATGTATGTGGAGGCAAATGTGCATGGAAACTTTATATTTTTTTTATCAATATTTCATTAGATAACCTGACCTACATAATCCCTTGCATATAATATATATATATGTGTGTGTGTGTGTGTGTGTGCGTGCGTGCGTGTGTGTGCGTGCGTGTGTGTGTGTGTGTTTGTGTGTGTGTGTGTGTGTGTGTGTGTGTGTGTGTGTGTGCGTGTGTGTGTGTGTGTCTGTGTGTGGTAAGAGTGACTTTGAGACTGAGACTGACTGTGATTAGGTGAGCTTGGTTAATCACAAATTCTACATACTTGGTGGTGGTTGGCAAGCTGAGCTATGAGGCAACTGTGGATGTATTTCATGTTTACTTTGATTTTGTTTCAGGTGCCAGAAGTGGATCATCAACATCAGGAGAGATGACGTCAAGATTGCTGACATCAAGTCGAAGAGGGTGTGCTCTGTACATTTTCATGAGAAAGTTTTCAACTGCCCTACAGACATTCAGCATTCTCGACTGCTACCGACTGCCGTGCCTACCATTGTCAGCTGCCCAAATCCTCCTCCATCCATGGAATGTCGACGACCTCCGCCCAAGATCAGAGAGCCTGTACCAAAGAGGAGACGACAAGATACTGCCTCCAGCTCTGTATATCATGAAGGTGATGGTGATGATTGTGATGGTGACAGAGACAGTACTAGACCCGTGGTGAAAGCGTCCGAACCAGATCCTGAGAAGTTGGCCCGAGAGCTGAAGCAGGCCAAACGTGCTTTAGAAGACCTCAAGAAACAAAACAAACAACTTGAAAGGAAATGCAAAACAGCACAAGCAGCCAAGGTCAGACTTATAAAGCGCCATGCTGTACAAGTAGCGTCTCTTCGTGCAAAGAAAGAAGCAATCCTGGAGAATTTCCTCAAAGACCTGCCAGTTGTTCCAGCAGCTTTATTCAAGATCATGATGCGGAAGAAAAAGTGGATCAACTGGGACACCGAGAAAGAGGCTATGGAGTTGTGTCTCGCTGTGTACTTTAGGAGCACTTCTGCTTATGCCGTTCTCCGCTCCGTTGGGTTTATGCTTCCACATCCAAGAACACTCAGGAGGCGCTTTTCAACTGTGTTGACTGGGGTCGGTCTGTGTCAGAGTCTGGTGGAAATGATGCGCTTGAGAACATTAGCACTTGAAGAACATGAGAAAAGAGTGACACTCTCCTTGGATGGAATGACTGTGACCAAAGCCCTGACCTACAGTCATCATCGTGACGAGCTGGTCGGCTTTGTCAACTGCGGCGAGCATCACCAGAGTGACGAAATCGCTGACCAAGCAATTTTGGTCATGATCAGGGGACTGACCCTGAAGTGGAAGCAGGTGTTGGGGTATTTTGTTGCCAAGCACAACCTGGCAACACCTACTTTGACAGCCATCATTTCCGAAATCGTCAGAGCCGTCACAGGGATTGGTTTGTATGTTGATGCCATTGTGATGGACCAAGAATCCTGCCAATGGAAATGGATGAAAGACATGGGTGTGTGTGTTGAACGACCGTATGTGTTTCATGGCACTACACAGTCCTTTGTCATGCCAGATCCGCCACACCTCATCAAAAACTTGAGGAACAATTTCATGACGAAATACATCTCCTTCAGCTGGGATGGAGAAAGAATGATTGCAAAGTGGTGTCACCTCCAAGAACTCTTCTCCCTTGAAACATCTGGCGGGTCAATTCGCGCTGCTCCCAAGCTGAAGGAGTGTCACTTCACCCTGCCCAGAGGGAAAAAGATGAAAGTCATCTTGGCATGCCAGATATTTTCCCACTCAGTCGCTGCTGCCTTGAAATTGTATGTGTCAAAGTCGTTGATGTCCGAGGCTGCTCTTCAAACAGCATGCTTTGTGGAGACGGTGAACAGCATGTGGGATTTTGTCGACTCTCATTCCCTCTCCGCCCCAGTCGGGAAGAAGCCGGTCACAAGGAGTGATTTTGAGGGTGACCAGGTTCGATTTGCTTCCTTTTCCAACTTTGTGGAAAGCTGGTGTTTCACAAACCCAAAGAATGACAAACTGGCCAGCAACATTCCAAGTCACAAAGGGTGGCTCCTAGTGCTTTCGGCAATGAAGGGATTGAGCCAAAAGCTAATCATGGAGGAGGAGGTCTTGACACACTTGTGCCTGAGAAAGTGTAACCAGGATCACGTTGAGAACCTTCACAGTCAAATACGTGGCTACAATGGCTTCAACGACCACCCGACGTTGCCAGCATATGTCGATGCACTCCGTTGCCTGTCTTGTTCTTCTGCAACATCAGAGCTCTTGGACAAGACAATCAGTGCTGGTGCCAACTGCCAGCCTGATGGTGAGCATGGACACCATCCCATTGTCAACCCATGCACAGCAGACGTTGAATGTGATGCAGAGAATGCTGATCATGCAGACCCCATCGAAACCAACTCCTTCAGTTGTGAGAACAACTTGGTTTCCTCTTCCTTCACAGACTTGGAGATGGAACTGCCACCCGTCGAGTCAGACATTGTTCAGTACATTGCTGGTGCTGTCGTGAGGAAGTTCAAGCAGAAAAACGACTGTCCTCTCTGTGTGGAAAAGTTCACCATCAGTGCAAATGAGGCAACTGGAGAAACTCCCTCACTTGTGTCACTTGTGTCACTCAAAGAGTTTAAACTTGGATGCCTGGTTCGTGTCAGTGAGCCACTGCTGCAGGTTTTCAGATGCTTTGAACTTCACTTCAGAGTAGCTACATCAAAGGGATTGCCAAGAGCCAACCCAAGGCAAACTATTCTGAACAGCTTTGTCAAGTCACAAACAGATGATCTGAATTGTGAGTGTGAATGTTTGGCAAGCCTTATTGCTGCTTATTGCAACATCAGGATTTACCACGAAGTGAAACTGTTCAATCAGCAACTGAAGTCAAAAGTCAGAGGTGCAGAACTGAACAAGGACAAGAAACTTAACATGTGAACATTTACAGACCTCTATTTCAGCTGGATTTAACTGTGAACATAACACACTGCTGTAGCTGATATTGTGATAAGGAACTGAACTTGTGAACAATTATGTAGTTCATCTGTGGATTTTAGATTTGATTGTGTATTACACACCTGTGAACACTCATGGGCCATTAATGCAACAGTGAATATTTTACTACATTTCTGTGGATGACGAGAAACTTAACGTGTGAAGACTAACTGTGTATTATAAACCGCTGTGGCTGACAAGACACTTGAGATGTGAACATTCCTGGAATGAGTGCTGTTGGAGCTGGATTAACTGTGAATTATACACCGCTGTGGCTGATCATTTTGGGAAGATGTCCAGGCATGTCTTTGTCAAGTCATGTGAGTACATTTTAAATCATGAATTTTACATGTGTGAATTCTGTATTATATTACTTTATTGTTGTTTTTTTTTTATTCTGAGTTCTTCATTTTTATGTTGTTGTATACGACAGGCAAAAACTCTGAAGTGATGAACACTTGTAATTTCACAGAAAAAAATTGTGAAACTCAATCATTCTTACTTGTCGTGTACGACTTCTGTCTCATGTGTGTGGCGCATGTTATAATCAAATGTCTAAAGGTACCATCTTTTAAATAATCCTCGCTGTTGACAATGACATTAAACCTGAAAAGATCGACTGATTGCTTGTGTAACAATACTAACATAAATTCAGAAGTAAGCACACACAAAATGATGACTCAACACATAACAAAGAGAAAAACTAATGGTATGAAGTGTAAGACACACACACACATCCTCCCCCTCAGTCCCAGTACACACACTAACTGACTAAGTGACAGGTCAATGTTTCTGAAGCAGTGACTGGGTGAAAATAATAGTGCGACGGCTAATGAAGAGTTTCACTTTTCAAAGAAGAAAGAATTTTTATTTTTGGGTATGACTATGAGTATCATGCAATAGTTTTCTACCCATGCATCGGCAATTCCCCCCCCCCCCCCCACCCCTGTCCCCTCCCCCCTCTCTTCTCTCTCTCTCTCCTTTTACACACACATACGTAAACAGTCTGTCAGGTTACAAACGTAAACAGAGGCAAGCCATGTGAGAGCAGCGCACTGCGTGTGTGTATCGCTCGCCGCGACAGCGAATCTCAGCATTAACAAGATGGCGGCCAGCCGAGCCAACCAGCATGCGTTTTTCGATCGCGCTAAGAGGGCTTGTCCCTTCTGTTGTTTTAGTGTTCTGTGTTATGTACATATCCAAGCATCTCCCTTTGCCCTTCCTCCGCCCCAACTCCCTTTTTTCTGCTTTTTGTTTTGGTCTAAAAACACTTGAGTGATCAGATATTAAACCAGTGATGACCATTCCCCCCCCCCCCCACACACACACATGTGCGCACTTACAATTATGAAGAGGATGAAATGCTAGAATACACTCAGCTGGGCATTTGATCCTTGACCCAAGTTATTATTCCATCTCTTTCTTTTCTGTCTCTTTTCGCCTGTACTTGCGCTGTCCAAGATGGATTACAGTAATTCATTGAGAACATATGCTTTCCAAGTCATGAACTCCAAAAGGTTATGACCTCTATAACCATTAATCAGTATGTATTCATTTGCCATACAACAAAGACTGATTTTCTATAAGAAGTTTTTTTCTATTTTGTTTTTTCCTTTTTATTTTGTTTCCGTCTAACAATTTTTGTTTTGTTTTGTTCTATTCATTGCATACTGTCATGCTGCTTACCAAAGAAACAGTGAACTTCCATATTGTGCAGTTTGCCTTCTCTGGTGAGTACGTTAAAGCGTAAGAATTTGGCCACCGCGTAGTCCTCCTTGGTTGGGGGTTCATCCTGTGAAAAAGCAAACATATGACACTATAACCATAATAACGGCAATGAAAACCTTAATACAGAGGTGCAGCTTTCTGGATAATCTGACAAACTTTGCTCGAAAATGTATTACCTGATCTATTAAGTGTTATCAAACAAAATAGGGAATAGTCCATTCAAATTTTTGTTTGTTTCTGATCTCACTGCAATTCTGAAAACGAATTTGAATTTTTTTATGTTTTATTTCTGTCAATGACACCATGCTTCACATATTCATATACTTCTCCGTATCTAAAGGTAGAATCCATTATGAAATAAAAAAAACAAACCCAAAGTTAACTTATATTTCTGACAAAAGGACGAGTAAAAGCAGTCAAGCTATTAACATACAAATAATGTTACACAGGATCAGCAAACTAGTGAATAAAAAACTACACATGTTCATTTCAGTTACACAACATTACTGAACTAGTGAACATAAAATTACATGTTAATTTATACAATATTATTTAACTAGTGCTGTTATACAACATTACTGAACTAGTAAATGAACATAAAATTACATACATGTTACACAAGATTATTGAACTTGTGAGCAAAAAGTGAAATTATATATATGTTATACAAGCTTTTCAAACAAGTTAACTAAAAACTTACAGTCAGTTGCTTTACCATGACAACAATAACAATTTGCATTTGGGATGGATTTACTTTTAAGGTATCTGATGTAATGGATCGGGTATTCAAGGTATTTGTGATTCCAGTCACTTACTCACAGTACAGGGTTAGTAGAATAACCCTTTGACTTCTGCACTATGTTTACCAGCATCCTGCATTGCCAACCATGCTGGCAAAGCAAAAACCAAAACCCTTTGATTCCCTCACCCTATCCACCAGCTTCTGTAGAAAGCTGCTGGATAGGGTGAGGGAGCCAAAGGGTCAAGTTTTTGCAGTTGGTAGATAGGGTGCGGGAGTCAAAGGGTTAAAGATCAGTTGAACAACATTTTAACAATGACCTCTTTTTCAATTAAAGATCTCCCAAACTGTGATCTTTAGAAACAGTTTGGTAGAATTAATTATATATATATATAATATAATCTGTCAGCATGCAGGTTTATGTATACTTTATATCTAGATATTATTATGTGGACAAATGTCCCTCCATGATCAGTCTTGTATCCAAGATAAAGACCTAGGTGATAAAGGACTAGTGTTCATTTATTTAGCAGAGTCATCATCATCACCATCACATCATCATTACATCTCCTTTCCCTCTCAGCCTCACCCTAACCTTTACATCACATGTTTATGTTATCGATGTTATTATTATCATCACTAGGCTAATAACTTCTTAAGTTCTTACCATCTCCATTTGCATGATACAAGATGAAACGAACAAAATGTTGTGCACTGTGACCCTGTAGACTAACCTGAAGTTCAATTTTCATAATGATCAATAATAATGATATTCATAAGACACTAATTCTATATTTCTTGTGATCAAAATTGAATTACTGATGAGTTAACTCTCATCATTCACTGGAACATTCACTCAAAAACTGAAAAGAACAACAACAAAAAAGAACCCCTTAAGGGAACAAAGCACATGCAATGCGTACTGGGCGAGGAAGGACAGGAGGGGAGTAGGATAAATGGATGAGCAATTATAGGGAGAAATCACTGTTGGGCAAAAAGGTCTGTCTTCAAGATAGTCTTGAAGGGAATACAGAGTATGTGACTCAAAAAGACACGGGAAGCTCATACTAGTTGTATGGACCAGATACAGAAAATCAGTAGCTACCGAATATGAGCATCAATATTAAAGAATTTGTAAACATGATGTAGTATAAGAAGCAGAAGAAAGAGGTTAGGCATGGATGTACATATGGAGGTGGTCACAAAGATAAGTAGGTGCAATATCATTAATACACATGTAACATAGTCATGATAGTGTATTGATTTTTTATGAAATTCTTTGAATAACAGGCAACTGTGGAGAAAGTGAAGCAAGGGAAGAGTTATATATGATATGCCTTTTTGTACAAATTGCAAAACAGGCTGCAAAAATCTGACTACACTGAAGCTGGCAACTTCATTGCAAGTTTTGATCCTGTTTAACCTTTTGACTCTGCGCCTTGTCCACCTACATCCTGCTTTGTCAACCACGTTAGTAAAGCAAAATCTTAATCCTTTGATTCCTGCAGGAAGCTGGTGGATAGGGTGAGGGAGTCAATAGTTAACTTTTTGCAGTTGGTGGATGGGGTGTGGGAGTGAAAGGGTTAAGTTATAAGGCAACAACAAATAGAAATGAAATGTCCCAGCTGACAGTACAACAAGATTTGAGATGTTTGGGTGATGAACTTCTGCACAGACAGTTGAGCCTGAGGATCAAGAAAAACGCCGAAGTTCTTGACTGAATCAGAAAGTACAACGGTGTTGTCACCTTGTTAAACTGAACAAATTTTTACTTAGGCTTGGTGCCAATAATCAACGCTTCAGTCTTATCTCCATTCAACTGTAGTTTATTCTGTACTATCCAATTCTGGTTTTCATTACAACAATCAACAGTCAGAAACTTCAAAACGAAGATATAGAACATTCTGAGAAGATGAACTGTAACTGTTGCAGAGTACTGTGACACTCTGGCGAAAATCAAAACTGAAAGTGAAACAGCTCAGAATTTTTACCAGTAAAACTAAATTGATCATGATGTGATCAGTAACTTAAAGCCTTGAATAGAAACCAGGGCTAAGGCGGCACTCCCATTCTGACACTAGCGACAGTACTCATTTCGTCCACTGATGGTCAATTTTCAATTCATATTGCTTATAGCCCAGCCGACTACTAGAGCCATATCACTTATCAGGGCTAACACCACGTCAAAAAGAAAAGAACAACCCGTTAAGAGAGAAAAAAAAAATCCAGTTAAAAACCATGCTCACTGTCAACCTTGCAAATCTAAAATACCATTAAAGAAAAACACGTAAAGTTACATCAAGTGAAATCTATTGATCTCTTGTAAAAACTGGAAAATTGCATCAGGAGGGTTGTCTCGGAAGAGCTCCTTTAAGGAATCTGCCGTGAAGTGCTTTTGTCTCACATCGTACAAGTCCCAGCAATCGAGGAGGAGGTGTCGGATGCTCAACAGCTCATCACACAGTATTCACCATGGTGCTTCTTCTTCTTCTTCTTTCTTGGAACATCCACCATCATCGTTTTGATGGTTTGATGTGTATAGAAACTGGGGGTTCCGCTGGCTAGGACGCTGGTATGTAGAACTGGCTTTGGGCGTGGGGTGGTGGTGGTAGAGGATGGGGGAGTGGGGGAGGGGGGGCTGGCTGGTCAGATTTGGGACTTGAAGCACTCCACCAAGGCTGAAGAGATAACCTTGGGGGGCAGACTGTTCCAGTCCCTGACAGTCTTTGGGAAGAATGAGTATTTCCTGTAGTTCGTTTTACAGGCAGGGAGGAGATACGTCTCCCTATGTGTCTGTCTTGTCGACCGTGCTGGGGTGTTTGGTGTGGGCCTGAATGGGGTGTTGATGCTGACCTCTTCTCGATGGTATTTGAAGAAGGTGGTCATCTTTGCTATTCTTCTTCTGTCTGCTAGGGTGGACCACTGTAAATGTGTTAGCATGGAATTGACACTTGAACAAGTTGAAGTGTGATGGTGGCGGTTCACAACCCATCGAGCTGCACGGCATTGGACCTTCTCGATGTTTTCGATGTTTTTAGCAGTGTAGGGGCCCAAGACAGGTGAGGCATATTCTAAAGTGGGACGATCCAGGGCTTTGTAGGCTGTTTCCTTGATGTTGATGGAACCCACTCTCAGGTTTTGCCTGAGAAAACCTAAGGTCTTGTTTGTCCTGTTTGTCATGTTGGAGATGTGGGTGATACAGCTGTGACCCCCAGGTACTTTGTCTTCTCTACTCTTTTGAGAATTTGGCCATGGAGATGGTACGTACCACTACCAGTCAGTGCGTTTCTCTTCCTGGAGATATGGAGGGCTTGGCACTTGTCAGGGTGGAAAGACATCCTCCATTTAGTTTCCCAATCCGCCAAGTGGTCCAGGTCCTCTTGAGCTTCCTTTGGTTTTGGGGGGAAGTTATGGTTTTGTGGCAGAGAGTGTCATCTGCAAAGAGCCGTGCTGTTGAGGAAAGTTGTTCAGGGAGGTCGTTTATGTAGAGGAGAAAAAGGGCAGGGCCCAGGACTGATCCCTGGGGGAATCCTGACTCTACTGGAACGCCTCTGAAGAAGCTCCATCAACAACCACCGCCTGCTGTCATTTGCCAGGAAGTTCTTGATCCACTCGTGGACCTGGCCAGTGATCCTGTAATGTTGGAGCTTGTGGATTAGGAGTGGCAGACCTTGTCAAAGGCTTTTGAAAAATCCATCACTATGACGTCTGACTGTTTCCCCTTCTCCATGTTGTAGGATAGTTCATCCGCAAGCCCCAACAGTTGACTTTCGCAGGATCTGCTTCGCCGAAAACCGTGCTGTTCCTCACGTAGGATGTTGTTTGTCTCTGCAAATCCCATGATTGTGCTTACTACGATGTGCTCTAGGATTTTGCATGGGACACTCGTGAGGGAGATGGGGCGATGGTTTTCAGGCCTGTATCATTCACCCTTCTTGAACATTGGAGAGACATTTGCCGTTTTCCAGTCCTTTGGGACAATGCCTGTATTGATGGAGGACTGAAAGAGAAGTGTCAAAGCTGGGGCAATTTCATCCGCAATTTCCTTTAGGAGGCGGGGGGTGATTCCGTCTGGTCCAGGGGCTTTGCTCGGGTTTAGGCCTTTTAGCAGCTTTCTGACTCCTGCTACTGAGATGTGGATGTGGTCACATGTGGGTCCTTCAGGCTCTGGGCTCATGCCAGTCCAAGTCTTGAATTCTTCTGGTGAGCAGGATAGTCTGCTGCTGAATGCCAACTGAAACTGCTCGTTCAGTGCTTCTGCCTTATCCTTTGCTTCTGTGACTAGCTTGCCAGCTACTTTCAATGGAGAGACACTGGCTGCTTCTGTGCGCTGGGACTTGATGTATGTCCAGAATGATTTCTTAATTCCAGGCTTTGTTCCTTGGCTGTCAGTAATCAAGTTTTCTGTGTAGGACCAGTAGGCTCTTTTCTAGTCTTAGTCCGATCGGACTTCTCTCTCTCCGTCACGTGTGTGTGTGTGTGTGTGTGTGTGTGTGTGTGTGTGTGTGTGTGTGTGTGTGTATGTGTGTGTGTGTGTGTGTGTGTGTGTGTGTGTAGTGTGTGTGTGTGTGTGTGTGCTTCTTCATTTTTCAAAATGTACGAGTGAGTGTAGGATGCGACCCGTGCGTAATCTGCATAATACTCTTTCTTACAGTTTCCTGCAGCAGATGGGAGAATTTCTTTCAGGTTAGGGCGGATTTGGAAAAGTTTATTATCTGTCTGTTTATTCCAATTCTCCTGCCACAGATTACTTACATAACTGTGTACTTTCGATTTGACATCTGTGTATGGGATCACGGACTTAGACATCTTTGTCATTGTAGCCTTCTTGGCCAGGTAGTCAGCCTTTTCATTGCCTCCAATACCAACATGGCCAGGAATCCCAGCGCAGTCAGTTCAGCAGTGTAAACAGATGGTCTATGATAATGCAAAACCACACACACACACACGTGACGGAGAGAGAGAAGTCCGATCGGACTAAGACTAGAATTAGTAGAAATGCGCCGACTTCAGTTAGACTACAGTAACACTCGTTTAGTCGTTACAGACGTCACATTGCTGAGAGAAAACTTGGAAATCATAAGATACAGTTCGTTAAATGTCAAGGATAACCGGTACTTTCCTTTCGTACAATTTTGATTTAACCGTCCACACAAAATCTGATTTAAACATTACACATACAACGATTTTACCTCGTCAAATTTCCTACGGTTCTTCTTTCGGTCCGTCATGATTGCAGAACTGATGATGTGTTTATCATTGGCCTCGTTTTCACCATCTAACGGAAACGAACAAGTCCGTCTTATCACCAACTTCTTTCTGCTGTATTACGCGTGGAGGAAAAAATAAATCTTGACGCCCGATTACTTTGAAGGAGCGGAATGAGGGGAGTGGGTTGGGGGGAGACGATAGCAGAATGGCATTCAGGAGACTTATGGCTTTTTTTTTCTATGATCATTTTGGATCTTAACATTAACCATCAGTTTTAGTTTCAGTTTCACTTTCAGTTTCTCAAGATGACGTCTCCGCGCTCGGAACGAATTTTATACGCACTAACGTCCCCCGGCACGAGCCTTCAGCCTGCACATAAACCCATGAGCTGGCCAGGTCCTGAGGCTCTACCTAGACTATTTTAATCTGAAAACCGTACCAGTCTGTTTGATTCATGTGCAGCTCATTGTTTATGCCATGATCATTTTGGATTGTTTTTCCCCATCACAAGATAACTGCTGCATTGGTGCATATACGGAATATATTCTGAGCATGGAAACATTGTTCTGAGAAAACTGAAACTGAAACCATCATGGGGTATATGGGGTCCTGGACAGGGGTAGTATCTGTGCTCTCCAGCAGTTGCATGCAATTTGTACTATAGACGGAGACACTGGTCTTCATCTACATTGTCTCCCATTTATCTCCTAAAGCTCTCATGGCTGGCCCCACATGTCACACCCCCGGTGCACTGTCTCACAGCTGACAAGCTAAGTCATGTGAAGGGGTGATGTGAACATGAACACAGCAGCACTAAGCAGACGAACTTCCTCAAAGAAGTCAAGCAACGGTCGGGGTGGAAGGGCTTCCTGGAGTTCATTGGCATCGTTACCTTGACCAGGACGAGCCTCCTGGTTGGAGAAAGGATGACAACTTGGATCAAGGATCACACGTCCAACAGGATGACTATACCCTAGCTTAGCATCTTATGTTGTGTGTATGTGTATGTTTGTTTGTAAGTATGTACGTGCGCAAGCACATTTATTATGAGCCTGTAAAACTTGTATTTATCTATATCATTTGGTTTTTCTTTGGGTTAACTATAGTTCCTCGTGTTTTTTCAGTGTCTAGTTTTCTTTACGGAGTGTTTCAAAATGTCCTGTAGGCCTAACTGTAAAATGCAACGAGTACGCTTTTGACACGGATCGTTTATAGCGTAAACGATCCATGTGAAATCATCGTTATTTTCGGATCCAGTGAAAAGACTATTTTTGTTTACGAGTTGCGTCCCTTCTCACTTCCTGTGTCGTCGCATTCAGCGATATTAGTAGGTTAACCCACTCCTAAAGCAAAACAGACTGTATTTCTGACAGTGGTTATCAGTGGTTTGGCTGGTAAGAATAAAATTTTCATTTTCATAGTATGTAGAAAAGTTTAAATACCGAAGTCAAAGTTTAGATACCGAAGATTACTTTAAACAAGGCGAAGAACGTCCTTGTGCCAACTAGGATACTGGTACGAGGAAAAGTAACACGCAATCTTCAGTCATGATCTTGACTCTATGACATGTCAGTTGAATGATTGGTTTTGGCATAACGTTAGAAAGAGACACATGACTCGTTTGCTTAAGGTTGTAATTACCGGGGATATTGCCATTGTTGGAATAAAAACCACCAATTCCACCTGCTTTGTGAAGTTTCATGTTACCCTATCGGCCTATGGCCTATGTGAGAAGACTGGTCTCTGCGCACACGTGAGCGTTCATCAGAAAATTGTGACGTGTTCTGGCGCTTTTAGGGATGGTTGTCAACGTGATGGACCCTCGACTGGTCATTATCTACGATCATTAATCGAAACAATGCATGTTATTACGCTAAACATAGATGGAGCTGCAGCTTCCAATCACGTTTTTTTCATTTAGTGCGGACACTCCAGAGCAGACGAATCTTTGTCACAGGACTTGGTTGTAACCCCAGCAAACTTCGAGGTCTAGTAAAGAATTTTCATAAAGATAAGGAAAGGGTGTAGATTAATTCTTTGACGACAGGCTACTTTGAAGTAACAGCTGAGCTCTCACTGAGGACGGGCTACTTCGATCATAGTAACAGATGGTCTAGGGTATATAACTCCCTCTACTTTTGTTATGCTAATGATTTAGTAGTTGGCAGTTGCTTCCCTTGTGGAGGGAACTTCCGTTGAACGCTTCAGCTACGTTTTGCCGGTTTCTTTGTCTAAAATCGATGGAAAATGGCTCAAACTGTCAAAGGCGACAGTTCTCAGAGATTTCACTGTGACAGCCCTAGGCCAGCAGGAGAGCTCAGCTGTGGCAAGTGCAGTCACAATAGAGTTAATCCCTCTTCTGTTGACATGCCACATTTAAAACAGATCTATGGCCATATTCAAAACAGATCTATGGTGCTGCAGATACTTAGATTTGACCTGCTAGGTATATGGTGTACCAAAGCAATAGTGCACATCATGCCACCATTGTTCATCATCTTGAGTTAAGACTGAATGACTACTTGCTGCTGATAGCAGCCTTACTTGTATTGAGATAGCAATTGTAAGCAATGTCTTGGGCGATATATACGGTGCTGATTTTATCAATGGTTGTTTTTGTTGTGCAAAATGCTTTTTTTTTTTTTTTAATTTTGTAATCTGCGATGAAGACTTGATCAGAATATCAGTTGGCAGAAGCTGGGCATCAGATCATCTAGCTACACGGATTGTTTATTGAAATCGTTAGTCTGGTTGTTATGACATATATTTTTTGTATGAAAATATAGGTATAGTAGATAGTTCTCATGTTCAGTGCGACAGAATCCCAGTATTTTAGCACAAGCAGTCTGACCATGTCATCATATGATGACTCACAATTAGCCCTACTGAAATAATTAATCTGCTTTGTATGACATTGATTGTTCCTTTTTAGACTTTTTAGGTAACTAAAGACAAGTCGTAAAGACAAAATGAAAAATTAACTGATGATTTGTTGTTTTTTCTTTAAGTTTAAATCAAAGCTTGATTCAAACAGTAAAAGAGAAACATGTAGGCCCATTTATATAGGCTTTTATTGTTTTAAACAAAATTGTTTAGGTTTGTTAAGTTATAGTCTATTCAGTATTTTCTTCACGTATTTAGTCCTCCTAAAAATGCATTATGTCATGATTTGCCTTCTTTGAATATTTGGTTTGGGATATTTTAGTCATAATGATATATTTTATGTTTGCATGTATGTTTATTTTCTTTAAAATAATGGATAAACACAAAGAAAAGAAAAGAAAACTTGAAGAAAAGAAAGAATATTACTGTGTAATTTTTGGTGTGAATCCTCGCAGTGCATGCTTATTAAATGTGTATTTTGATTTGTATTCGAGTGATATATCGGTGCTTCTGGACATGATACTCTCATCATCATCATCAAGTGCCTTGCCACATGGTGTTGGCGATCATGGCCTTCTATCTGTCTCTATCCCTTGTTGCCGCAAGCACATCTTCCACCCTCTCTGTCTTCAGCCACTCTGCAAGTCCGTCCAGTATTTTTTTTCCTGGGTCTACCTGGTGCTCTCTTTCCCTCTAGCTTTCCTAAACATTGTGACCAGGTGTTCCAATTCCCCTTTCCTCATAAAATGGCCTTTAAGTTTAAATGTTACCTGTCTTTTCTTAATCTTTTTTATGAATGATCTTTTTGTGTCTGCCTCCATCAAGACTGTCTTGTTTGTTTTCTTTGCTGTCCATTGAAATCTCAACATTCTTCTTAGAAACCACATTTGGGCTGCCTCAATCTTGTTCAGGCTTTGCTTGTTGACTGTCCACGCCTCACAACCGTATAACATTATCGGTTCTATATAACATTCAAGAACTGTCTTCCTGATGATAATTGATAGGCATTTGTTGGTAAGAATACTTTTCATCTTCTTGAATACTGTTTTGGCTTGGCAGATTCTGCTGGTTATTTCTGATGTGCATCTGCCATCTGGTGAAATGATCATTCCCAGATATTTAAACTTATCAGCCTGTCTCAAGGTTGTGCCTTCACATAAAAAATCGCATTGGCATAGTGCAGCTATGTTTTTTTTCCAACAAAGTGTGTCATTTTGTTTACAGGGTGGGTTTTCCATGTAATTTTGCCATGGACAAATCATTGTTGCTATGAATTCTCTTCATCATCATCATCATCATCATCAGGTGCCTTGCTGCATGGCGTTGACGATTATGGACTTCCATCTGTATTCTGTCTCTATCTCTTGTTGCCTCAAGCATCTCTTCCACCCTCCCTGTCTTCAGCCACTCTGCAAGTCCGTCTAGTATCTTCTCCCTGGGTCTACCTGGTGCTCTCCTTCCCTCCAGCTTTCCCTTTGTGACCAGGTGTTCCAATTCCCCTTTCCTCATAAAATGGCCTATGAATGTTGCCTGCCTTTTCCTAATCTTCCGTATGAATGATCTTTTTGTGTCTGCCTCCATCAAGACTGTCTTGTTTGTTTTCTTTGCTGTCCATTGAAATCTCAACATTCTTCTTAGAAACCACATCTGGGCTGCCTCAATCTTGTTCTGGCTTTGCTTGTTGACTGTCCACGCCTCGCAACCGTACAACAGTATTGGTTCTATATAACATTCAAGAACTGTCTTCCTGATGTTAATTGATAGGCATACAAATTTTTTGGCAAGAATCTCTCAATCTTCTTGAATATTGTTTTTTCTTGGCCGATTCTGCTGGCTATTTCTCATGTGCATCTGCCATCTGGTGAAATGATCGTTCCAGAGTGCCATTTGCTGTTATTTTGCAGGAGGGGATTTCATGTTTTTTACTGATCACCATGACTTCTGTCTTCCTGCTGTTTAGTTCCAACCCCTTACCTTTGCTTTCTGTTTCAAGTATATTCACAAGGTTTTGTAGGTCCCTTTCACTTTCTGCAATTAGCACGGTGTCATCTGCATATCGAATGTTGTTTATCATTTTTCCTCCAACCTTTAATTCAGGGTCTTCCTCTAGGTTTCTCATGATGTTTTCGCTGTAAAGTGAAAACAGATCTGGTGACAAATCCTGTCTGACTCCTCTTTTGATGTTTTGGAAAGAGCTTATATCGTTTTTTATTCTCATTGCAGCTGTTTGTTCCCAATACATATTTCTGATTATTCGTAGATCTTTTCCGTCAATATTGAGTCTTTCTAGTTGGTTGATCAATTCTTCATGTCTTACCCGATTGAAAGCCTTGGTATAGTCAACAAAGCATATATAAATCCTTGTTCACTTCGATTGACCTCTCTATGATAGTTCTTAGGAGTATATATCACCATGGCATTAATAGTTCCTTTCTCTTCCACAAATCCACACTCTTTCAGTCTTTGATTCTATTCCTTGTCCTCATCATGATTATTCTTAATAGGATCTTGGCTGCATGACTCATCAAACTGATTGTGTGATGAGTTCGCATTCTATAGCCCCTGTCTTCTTTGGAAATGCAATGAAAATTGATTTTGACATATCTTTGGGGATTTTTCCAGTGTCGTAAATTTCATTTAGGAGGACTGTTATTTTTCCTATAGCGAATTCCTCCAGGGCTTCAATCATCTCTGTGGTAATGTTGTCTAGTCCTGGGGCTTTTCCTGGTTTCGTCTTTTTAAGTGCTGCTCTAACTTCATCTTTCATTATGGGTGGTCCTTCAAAGTTCTTTTCTTATAATGTGTTCTGCATTTCTGTCATCTTCAAAAAGGTCTTTAATGTACTCTCCCCATCTGTCTAATATTTTGTCTTTTTCCATGAGAATCGTACCATCTTTCGTTTTTAAGCAACCAGTGCATGTATTTTTCCTGTGGACAATTTCTTCAATTCTCTTATGTATGCTGAGACTTGAGTAATAAGGTGTTTTGAAGTTTGATGGACTCTTTTTCTCATCTCATCCAAAAGACCTGAACTCACATCATCAGTCAGGATTTGGGGAGGTGGTGAGAATCTAAGTTCAGCTTAAACCTGCATGATTGAATTAAATAACTATCGAGGTGCAGCCTTCTGTCTAAAGTTGAATTTGTAAAAAATCCCCAGCCTTCATCATCATCATCATCATCATCATCATCATCATCATCATGATGGCATGATGACTGTCATCATTTTCTATTATTATTATTACTATTATTATTATTATTAATATTACTACTACTGCTACTACTACTACTACATGAACTGTCTTTAAATAATGATTTATCAGTTTTAAGAGTTATTACCATTTATACAATAACTTTTCTAGTAGAAATTTGTCAGAGAAAAAGAAAATCTGTGTGTGTGTGTATGCTCGTGTTTGTGTGTGTGTGCGTGCGTGTGTGCGTACTGACCACTTTTTTTTTTTAAACAAGTTAGTGTGTGAGTGTGTATGTTCATGCATTTTCGCATATGTTTTCTTTTGTGTGCGTACATCCACTAATTGATCGACATACACATAAGAATAAAACAGACTTGAACTCTAAAAAAATCCAACCCAGTTGAATGTATGGTTTTCCAGTTGACGATGGCAAGCAAGCGTGTGAACACAACGGCAACTGCTCGGTTGAAACAAGACTACATGCGAATCATTAAAGATCCAGTTCCTTATGTGCAGGCTGCTCCCCTCCCTTCAAACATTCTGGAATGGTAATTGTTTTGGCTGTTAATTTGTTTATCAAATGACAGGTATGGTAATCAGGTGAGTAAACATCATACTTACCATTGGGAACCCCCCGTGGGGATGCCGGAGGCTCCTTCAGTATAAATAGTTTCCCCACCTTCTGGAAATTCTGTGCTAGAAATTTCCTCTTTTTTTTTTACTGTCACTCTCTTTGTTTCTTTCTTCCTCCTTTGCTTTCTGTCATTTCTTCCTATCAGTAGTATCATTTTCTGCCTTGCTGGTCTATTCACCTGTATGTGTTCGATAAAGTCTTATGTACTTTCTCTTAGTATTGATAATTGGGTACATGTGTTAAGTGCATTTTTGGCTCTTAAAGGGATATGAGATTTATTATATGTACGGAAGCAATTTTAGGTAATTTATTGTTTTTATGTGTACTTTAGTGTCCTTAGTTATGTTTAGACTTGTATTCAGGTATGTTCTTTAAATCCTCTGTGCGATAAATTGGACAGAATGGTCAACTCCTGGGGCATCTCCTTAGAGTATGTGCATGAGTGCATTGATACGGTACTTAATTTTCTTTTCTTTTTTTTCCAAGGCGGCAGGGAAGTTTTTAGTCCCGTTTTTATTATCCATTGTTTGGTGTCTGTGATCTATCTGTGACCGTGCGTTCGCGCTTGACAAAGGCTAGTTGGCCGAAAATTTGCGCTTGTTTTGTTTTGTCTCGTTGGATACGTGCTTACATTGGTTTTCTTGTTCTTCTGGTTTGTGTTTGCTTGGGCGCGGGCAGTCAAACTTGTTTTGGATTTTTTTTTCCTGTTGAAGTATTGTATAATTTGAAACGGTTATAGCTCTGATGTGGCTCTATGCAGTTGGCTGGGCTTTAAATAACAATAACAATAACAATAACCATTCAGATCATCATGGGTTCCATATGCCAAACTGCATCTTCCTGGCAGGTAAAGGCAGGAGATTTTACAGTCTCCCAGGTATCCTGGGTTCCATACGACCAAGCTACCTTCGCCTGGCAGGTAAAGGCAGGATATTTTTCCTATCTCCCAGGTATCATGGGTTCCATACACGTAGCTACCTCTGCCTGGCAGGTAAAGGCAGGAGATTTTTCCCATATCCCAGGTATCTTGGGTTCCATACACCTAGCTACCTTCGCCTGGCAGGTAAAGGCAGGATATTTTTTCTATATCCCAGGTATTCTGGGTTCCATACGCCAGGCTACCTCTGCCTGGCAGGTGGAGGCTGGAGATTTTTCCAGTCTCCCAGGTATCCTGGGTTTCATACGCCAAGCTACCTCCGCCTGGCAGGTAAAGGCGGGAGATTTTTCCTATATCCCAGGTATTCTAAGTTCCATACGCCAAGCTGTCTATGCCTGACAGGTGAAGGCTGGAGATTTTTCCAGTCTCCCAGGTATCCTGGGTTTCATACGCCAAGTTACCTCCACCTGGCAGGTGAAGGCTGAAGATTTTTCCAATCTCCCAGGGCATCAGTTGTGCAGATTTGCCAGGGCCTAAACAACCTTTCCCTCATCAGAGAAAAAGAAATAGCTGATAAGGCAATACTGTTTACTGTATTTCTTTACTTTTTTTCTAGATGCTTTGTCCAGTCAGATACATACAATGAAGACCGGGAAAGCAAATTTTTCAAAATTCCAATTTGAGTTTCTAAACCCTTTGACTCCTGCACCCTGTTCACTAGCATCCTGCATTGTCAACCATGCTAGCAAAGCAAAGCCTTAACCCTTTGACTCCCTCACCCTGTCCACCAACTTCCTGCAGGAAGCTGGTGGATAGGGTGAGGGACTCAGAGGGTCGTTTTGGTAGTTGGAAGATAGGGTACGGGAGTCAGAGGGTTAAAGAACTGTGCAAAACTAATCAACAGAACAAACAAACAAACAAAAAAAACAACAACAACAAAACACAACAAACATAAAGCAAAAGGAAAACTAAACAAAAACAAAACCACAACCACCACCAACAGCAGAACCCAAATGAGCGTAACAAAACAAAACAAAAACAGTAACAACAACAGCGACATCAACAACAAACCCAATGTCAATAATTATTACACTTGCATTTTGAAGATCCTATAAAGATGATTAATGTATTTTTGTGTATATGTTTTTTTCCTTTGCATTTCAGGCATTACATTGTACTTGGACCAGAAAATTCACCATATGAAGGTAAGAAAAACACCTTATGAAGACAGGTGGAACATCACCTTAACACCTTAAACATCACGGTAACCCATTATGTGCCACATCAGTTTGTTCAAATGGTGACCTTAGTCCTACGTACTATTGCTAAATAAAACCTTATGTGTAGTTTCACCAAAATGTTGCTGACATGTTTTTTATATCATCATGTGTAGTACAGTAAACCTCGGATAGAACGAGATCATCGGAATCAATGGTTATTCTCGTTGGATCCAAGCTGTCGTTGAATGCGAGGGGAGCATGTGATAAAGGGAAAGGCAAAAGAACTACCGGTACACAATCGACTTAGTGTGTAGTTTGTTGCCGTGACGGATGCTTCAATGTCAGTGCCGCGTTCAAGCACCCAACGCGTAACGACGCTAAGCGAGGCCGCCTTCGAAAACGGTTGTTCTGATTGGTCGTTGGACGAAGTGCACGCGAGCGCTTTCCTTGCGAACGCAGGCCTGGTCTTGCTGTCCTTCACTCTCCGCCTTGGCTTATAACCCCCCCCTCTCCCTCCTCTGCGCCGCCTCGCAAACTAGCGGGCCCCTGTTGTTCTCATCACGCCAGGCAGTGATGCAAACCGAATAAAGAAAGGGGGAAAAAAAGTGATTCAACTGGTTCATTCAACCAGCCATGGTTGTGCTCGTTAGAGCCGAGGCTGACTATTTTGGTGCTCGTTCGATCCGATTTATTTTACTAACAGTTTATAAGGAATAAAACGGGGATTAAAATGTACCTCGTTGGATGCGAGGTCTCGTTTAATCCGAGCTCGTTGAATTCGAGGTTCACTGTATCACCAATATGATGATGACTTTCCAGCCTTTGTTTTTATGACATCCTCATATAACTTCCCAGAATGAATGTCAGGACACTAAACTATGTCCAGATAAAAGGAAAAGTATATTTGATAACAATAAGCACTTTTAATGGTCCAGATGATGTAAAATAATTATGTTTAAAACGATTAACAGAGAAAGAGAGAGAGAGAGAGAAGAGAGAAAGAAAGAGAAAGAGAAAAGAGAGAGAGAGAAAGAAAGGGAGAGAGAACTTAGAAGAACATTTAATGTACATCAGTCTTGGGCCACAATACAATAGGTGATGGGGGTGGGGTGGAAGTGTGTGTGTGTGGTGTGTGTGTGTGTGTGTGGTGTGTGTGTGTGTGTGTGTGTGTGTGTGTGTGTGTGTGGTGTGTGTGTGTGTGTGTGAGAAGGGAGGTTGTGTGTGTATGTTAACCTTTTGATTGCAGCACCCTATCCACCAATTGCAAAAATTTAACCCTTTGACTCCCTCACCCAATCCACCAGCTTCCTGCATGAAGCTGGTGGATAGGGTGAGTAAATCAAAGGGTTAAGGTTTTGCTTTGTTGGCATGGTTCATAATGCAGGATGCTGGCCGACAGTGTGTGGGAATCAAAGGGTTAATGTATTAATTTCTCACAAACCCACACCATGATCATTGTTTTCTGTTGTGAATATTAATTGAAATAATGATGATGGTAGTTGCACCTGATTGTTGAAATAGTGATGACTTACATAGATAAACTTTATCATGCAGATTACTTATTGATTGTTATGAATATAATGGTGATGAGTTAGGTGGAATATACCATAGAGACCAGCTTGTTATTATTGTTATTGTGAATTTAGTAATAACGATGATGAAGTTATTGTGAATATTGTAATAACGATGATGACATTATTGTGAATATAGTAATAACGATGATGACGTTATTGTGAATATAGTGGTGACGTTATTGTGAATATAGTGATAATGATGATGACATTATTGTGAACATTGTAATAATGATGGTGACTTATGCAGGTGGAATATACCATGGTCGACTGATATTCCCACGTGAGTTTCCCTTTAGGCCACCCAGCATCTACATGATCACACCCAACGGCAGATTCAAATGTAACACCAGGTGAGGTTCCCAGGCTGCCCCATCCCACCCCCCTGAAAAAAACAACAAACAAACAACAAACCGAAACACACACACAAGAAAAAACCTTACCAAACAATTAACATCTTTTTATGATTTAGCTTCGTATGATTTTTTTGAATTGTAGCTTTATGTGGGTTTTTTTTCTGAATCTGTCATATATGTGTATGTTTTAAATTGTTTTTATTGTATCTTTGTCATATATGTGTATGTTTTTTGTTTTTATTTAATTTTATTTTTTCCTGTATCTTTGTCATATATGTGTATGCATTGATCTCTTTGATCAGTGTATGTATGGATTTGCTTGTGTCCGAATCCTCGTTGAGTGTCTGTGCATACAGAACATCAGTTATGCGTGTTAAAGATCTTGTATGCCATGTCAACGTTTGATGGCTCATCAGTTTTGGAAACAGGGAAAATATCCAGTATGGACACTTTTTCTTTCACTTCTCCAAGTTGTACTGATTCTAACCTCGCCGTTGGTGTACATTGGTGATGCCAGTAGGGGGACCCCGCTGAATGGGCAGTAGAAGGTTCTCCTTAAGTTTATACTGAGGATTGTGCCTGGGGACATCAATCCAGCCTCACAGCACCAGTCTTTAGGCACTGAATGAAACCAGTGGAATTTTATGAAGTGCAGTTTCAAATATACAGTCCTTAGGAGGGCTGTGGAAGTTTATGAGCTGCATTTCCAACTCCTTATAATCCATAGGCACTGAAGGAAATCAGTGGGATTTTATGAGGTACAGTTCAAATTCTGTAGTCTTTAGGCACTGAAAGAGGGCATTGAGTTTTTATGACACATTTCCAACTCCATGTAGTCGTTAGGCATTGAAGAAGGATAATGAAATTTTATGATATGTTTATCCGTCTCTCTAGTCATTGGGCATTGAAGGAGACCAATGGAATTTTATGTGGTGCATGTCCATTTCCATTGTGATTTGGCTTTGAAGAAGGCCATTTATGTCATCTCACCATGTGTTGTATGTGTTACACAGGTTGTGCCTTTCCATCAGTGACTTCCATCCTGATACTTGGAATCCTGCCTGGTCCGTCTCCACCATCCTTACAGGTCTTCTGAGCTTCATGGTCAGTGTGGTTATATACTGCTTTGCATGGTCACCTGTGTTTTTTTTTTTAATGTGTTATTGTTGACGTCTGTTAGGATTCAGAAAAAACACGAAAGAAGAATACGAACGCGTAATCAATACAAGACAAGACATCTAGAGTTAGACAAGAGATTACCAGGCAAAAAACACATCTAAAGTTAGACAAGAGATTACCAGGCAAAAAACACATCTAAAGTTAGACAAGAGATTACCAGGCAAAAAACACATCTAAAGTTAGACAAGAGATTACCAGGAGAGAAAAGACAACAAAAGTTAGACAAGAGATTGCCAGTGGAAAAAAACATCACAAGTTAGACAAGAGATTACCAGGGGAAAAAAGACATCAAAAGTTTAATAAGAGATTGCCAGGAAAGAAAAGACATCCCAGGAAATGGCTTTGAGAGCTAGCTGAAAGAAATTGAAAGCCTGAAACCGCCATGGAATACATGATTGAAAAAGCTGAGAGACTTGAAATTATTAGGTGTAATTTCATTTTGTGATACTTGCTTTGGTATTATTCGCTCTGGAAAAAGTTATTTTAGAGCTTCTGGACTCCACATACAGCCATACAGATTGGTTGAAGAAGATACAGCTGTAGATCAGACATCCTCTAAAAAGCAGGATCATTTTTACATTCATGCACTGACAGGAGGTAGATGACAGGTCACACTGTAAGGGTGAACTATTGTAGCGTGTGTCAAGTAACTGCAGATCCCCTGTGGGGATGCTGGGGGTTCTTTCAGTATGAATAGTATCCCCACCTTCTGGAAATTCTGTGCTAGAAATTTCCTCTTTTCTGTCGCTCGCTTTGTTTGTTTCTTCCTCCTTTGATTTCTGTCATTTCTTCCTATCATTGCTGGTCCATTCACATGTATGTCTTCAATAAAGTCTTACGCACTTTCTCTTAGGAATGATATATATATATATATATATATATATATATATATGTGTGTATATATATGTGTGTGTGTGTGTGTGTGTATGGAGAGAGAGATATATGTATATTTATGGAGAGAGGTCTGTGTGTGTGTGTAGATAGGTATATGTAAAAAGAATGTAATTATATTTGTATTTTTTTGCTATTTGTGTGCACTAAGTCATTCCTATCATCTGGTAGCATTAAACATTGTCTTACAATGGAAGCTACACTGTGTATTGCATGTCCTTTTTAGGATTTTTATATAGCATTGAAAAACTTACATGGAGTATACTACTTGTGTTTTTGATATTGTGTTTTGTTTTATGTAGCATGAGAGAATATGACTTACATGTGAGTACGAGTGTGTGTGTTGTCAGTTATTAGTTATATTAAAAAAATGTTAATTACTTTTCTATTTTTTTTGTATTGTGGCACTTATGCTTTTTATTAGCATTGAAACATCTGCTTACACTGTGAGTCTCACACCATGTGTTTTTGTCATTGTCCTTTTTTTTTTATTAGCATTGAAACATCTGTTTACACTGTGAGTCTCACACTTGGTTTTTGTCATTGTCCTTTTTATTAGCATTGAAACATCTGTTTACATTGTGAGTCTCACCTTGTGTTTTTGTCATTGTCCTTTTTATTAGCATTGAAACATCTGTTTACATTGTGAGTCTCACATCTTGTGTTTTTGTCATTGTCCTTTTTATTAGCATTGAAATTCTGTTTACATTGTGAGTCTCACACATTGGTTTTTGTCATTGTCCTTTTTATTAGCATTGAAACATCTGTTTACATGTGAGTCTCACATCTTGGGTTTTTGTCATTGTCCTTTTTATTAGCATTGAAATATCTGTTTACATTGTGAGTTCACACCTTGTGTTTTTGTCATTGTCCTTTTTATTAGCATTGAAACATTTTGTTTACATTGTGAGTCTCACTCTTGGGTTTTTGTCATTGTCCTTTTATTAGCATTGAAAACATTGTTTACATTGTGAGTCTCACTTCTTGGGTTTTTGTCATTGTCCTTTTTATTAGCATTAAACATGTGTTTACACTGTAGTCTCTACACTTGGGTTTTTGTTTTTCTCTTTTTATAGCATTGAAAATCTGTTTACACTGTGAGTCTCACATCTTGTGTTTTGTCATTGTCCTTTTTATTAGCATTGAAACATTGTTTACACTGTGAGTCTGTCACCTTGGGTTTGTCATTGTCCTTTTTTATTTAGCATTGAAACGTCTGTTTACACTGTGAGTCTGTCACCTTGTGTTTTTGTCATTGTCCTTTTTATTAGCATTGAAACATCTGTTTACACTGTGAGTTTCACACCTTGGGTTTTTGTCATTGTCCTTTTTATTAGCATTGAAACATCTGTTTACACTGTGAGTCTGTCACCTTGTGTTTTTGTCATTGTCCTTTTTATTAGCATTGAAACATCTGTTTACACTGTGAGTCTGTCACCTTGTGTTTTTGTCATTATCCTTTTTTATTAGCATTGAAACGTCTGTTTACACTGTGAGTCTGTCACCTTGTGTTTTTGTCATTATCCTTTTTATTAGCATTGAAACATCTGTTTACACTGTGAGTTTCACACCTTGTGTTTTTGTCATTGTCCTTTTTATTAGCATTGAAACATCTGTTTACACTGTGAGTCTGTCACCTTGTGTTTTTGTCATTGTCCTTTTTATTAGCATTGAAACATCTGTTTACACTGTGAGTCTGTCACCTTGTGTTTTTGTCATTATCCTTTTTATTAGCATTGAAACATCTGTTTACACTGTGAGTCTGTCACCTTGTGTTTTTGTCATTATCCTTTTTTATTAGCATTGAAACATCTGTTTACACTGTGAGTTTCACACCTTGTGTTTTTGTCATTGTCCTTTTTATATTTATTAGCATTGAAACGTCTGTTTACACTGTGAGTCTGTCACCTTGTGTTTTTGTCATTATCCTTTTTATTAGCATTGAAACATCTGTTTACACTGTGAGTTTCACACCTTGTGTTTTTGTCATTGTCCTTTTTATTAGCATTGAAACATCTGTTTACACTGTGAGTCTGTCACCTTGTGTTTTTGTCATTGTCCTTTTTGTT
Source organism: Monoplex corrugatus (assembly GCA_030674185.1). Classification (NCBI taxonomy): domain Eukaryota; kingdom Metazoa; phylum Mollusca; class Gastropoda; order Littorinimorpha; family Ranellidae; genus Monoplex; species Monoplex corrugatus. Next base: position 30,227,528 of record JAPXFY010000032.1, on the reverse strand, counting down.
AGCATTAAAACATCTGTTTACATGTGAGTCTGTCACCTTGTGTTTTTGTCATTGTCCTTTTTGTTAGCATTGAATCATCTGTTTACACTGTGAGTCTGTCACCTTGTGTTTTTGTCATTGTCCTTTTTATTAGCATTAAAACATGTGTTTACACTGTGAGTCTGTCACCTTGTGTTTTTGTCATTGTCCTTTTTATTAGCATTAAAACATCTGTTTACACTGTGAGTCTCACACCTTGTGTTTTTGTCATTGTCCTTTTTATTAGCATTAAAACATGTTTACACTGTGAGTCTCACATTGTGCTTTTGTCATTGTCTTTTTTATTAGCATTAAAACGTGTTTACACTGTGAGTCTCACATTGTGTTTTTGTCATTGTCCTTTTTATTAGCATTGAAATATCTGTTTACATTGTGAGTCTCACATCTTGGGTTTTTGTCATTGTCCTTTTTATTAGCATTAAAACATGTGTTTACACTGTGAGTCTGTCACCTTGTGTTTTTGTCATTGTCCTTTTTATTAGTATTGAAATATCTGTTTATATTGTGAGTCTGTCACCTTGTGTTTTTGTCATTGTCCTTTTTATTAGCATTGAAATATCTGTTTACATTGTGAGTCTCACATCTTGGGTTTTTGTCATTGTCCTTTTTATTAGCATTGAAATATCTGTTTACATTGTGAGTCTCACACCTTGTGTTTTTGTCATTGTCCTTTTTATTAGCATTAAAACATGTGTTTACATTGTGAGTCTGTCACCTTGTGTTTTTGTCATTGTCCTTTTTATTAGCATTGAAACATCTGTTTACACTGTGAGTCTCACATCTTGGGTTTCAGTCATTCTCCTTTTTATATTTATTAGCATTGAAACGTCTGTTTACACTGTGAGTCTCACACCTTGGGTTTTGTCATTGTCCTTTTTATATTTATTAGCATTGAAACGTCTGTTTACACTGTGAGTCTGTCACCTTGGGTTTTGGCATTGTCCTTTTTATATTTATTAGCATTGAAACGTCTGTTTACACTGTGAGTCTGTCACCTTGTGTTTTTGTCATTGTCCTTTTTCTTTTTATTGTAACGAAAGGGAGTTGGTACATATTGACATTCTTTCTATCATATATGACATTCTTTCTATCATTTTCTTCCTTGCTGGTCCATTCACCTGTATGTGTTCGATAAACTAAGTCTTGCGTACTTTCACTTATGATTGATAAATGGGTACACATATTAACCCTTTGACTCCCACACCCTATCTACCAACTGCAAAAATTCAACCCTTCGACTCCATCACCCTATCCACCAGTTTAATCTCTTCCCTGCCACAGTAGTTGTGACCTTTTGCATTGCTGTTTCCCAGGACAAAATCTTGCTTTTTTCGGTATGTTCACTAATTTGTTCACTGCTCATTCATTTTGTAAGATATCTTTTCAGTTTTTGGCATGTTTTTTTCTTTATGCCCTTGGCTATGGTTTATCAAATTGATGTCATATTTATTTGATTTGGTTGAAAAATAGTATGATTAGAGTTGATATAATGAGCCTTTTTCACAAAAAGAAAAAAAAAGCTTTCGGAACATACATACACACACAGTAGCACATAAAACCAACAAAAACCGAGCAATATGTGTGTTTTGTGTATAGTAAACATCAAGTGAAAAAGTTTTCTTACTATTATTACTCTCTGTGAATGTTTTTCTATGCAACAGTCAATAACTTCCTGGGTGTAGCATAGTGGAGGAAGAGACAGAATAGGCATTATCGGGTTCGTTACTTTCCGATGCTGATTAGACTAATTAATGTTCAATTCTCTGAATGGTTGAAGGGAAAAAAGTTCACTTTGACATTTCCACAAGAGGTTGGCCAAGTTTCTAGTGTTGTCTCCCATTTTTCCTCCCTAAATTTCGATGATGAAAATCCCCCGGGGCAGACACGGTTACAGGCGTATGGACATGTCAAAACGGCCCCGTAGTAGACACGGCGTAAGCAGGGAAGAGGTTAAAATCTTTTTGTCACTGATGTGACAGTCTACCATTGTCTTTGTTTCATGTCAAGTTTTATTTCAACTGCAGTATTCTCAAGGTCATTGTGACCTTGAGAAGTACAAAACCAGGACTTTCGGGTTGTAATTTTTGTTTAGAATTGCTTGCTTGCCATTTTGTTGTATTGTTGATTTCTGTCATAAGAAAAGGAGCACATTTATACTGCTTCATCATCTGTTTCTGTTTCAAAAAAAAAAAAAAAAAAAAAAAGGGGGGGGGGGAGATATTCAGAGGGGATTCTCTGTCTTTTTGTTGTTGTTGTTGTTGTCAGTTTATTCCTTTTCTCACATTGAATGAAGCAGCAGGGAAGTTTCAGTCTTTTTCTCCCAATTTTTGTATTTGGTGTTTGTTTGTTTGTTATCTTACGCTTGACGAAGGCCAATTGGCCGAAAATTCACACCTGTCTTGTCTGGTTGTATTAAATATGCATTCTGATTCTTTTTTCATTTTTTTTTCTGGTTCCTGTTTGCTTGAATGCAGGCAGTAACCCTCGATTTGGGCTTTGTTTTTATATTTTTGTTTTCTGTCGTAAGACAAGGAGATTGTTTTTTGTGGTTTGAGTGTCTTGGCTACTTTTTGTTGTTCTTGTTCACAGAAACGCCAGCTTGCTGCTCAGAGTGGTGCCTTCAACCTGAACAACAAAATCTTCTGTGAGCTCTTTGCTGAGGTGGCTGAGGTGAGATGTTATTGATATTATTGGTTATGTTGAACAACAAAATCCTCTGTGAGTTCTTTGCTGAGGTGGCTGAGGTGAGATGTTATTGATATTATTGGTTATGTTGAACAACAAAATCCTCTGTGAGCTCTTTGCTGAGGTGAGATGTTATTGATATTGGTTATGTTGAACAACAAAATCCTCTGAGCTCTTTGCTGAGGTGGCTGAGGTGAGATGTTATTGATATTGTTGGTTATGTTGAACAACAAAATCCTCTGTGAGCTCTTTGCTGAGGTGGCTGAGGTGAGATGTTATTGATATTATTGGTTATGTTGAACAACAAAATCCTCTGTGAGCTGTTTGCTGAGGTGGCTGAGGTGAGATGTTATTGATATTGTTGGTTATGTTGAACAACAAAATCCTCTGTGAGCTCTTTGCTGAGGTGGCTGAGGTGAGATGTTATTGATATTATTGGTTATGTTGAACAACAAAATCCTCTGTGAGCTCTTTGCTGAGGTGGCTGAGGTGAGATGTTATTGATATTATTGGTTATGTTGAACAACAAAATCTTCTTTGAGATCATATTTTGACGACGCCTTTATATTCAGTCACTTTCCCCTTCCTCTGCATGTTTTACTATTTTTGTTTAATTCTTTAGTATTTATTTCATTATTTGCTGTCATTTCATAAAGATTTAAACTGTCATTTATTGTCTGCACCAGATATTTATTACTGAATTACTTTTAGTTATCCATTATTGTACTAGTTGCTATTTCCAGATATTTGTTAATTTATTATTTGATCTGCATACCGGGATCTTCATTATTGTATTATATGCTGTCCACAGATTTTTATTCATGAAGAAAAATTCTTTTGCTCAACATTGTTACTTACTTATATTTCCCTACTTGGTCTACATACTGAGACTGTTACTTATCATTTTATTTCTTGCTCTTCACCTCATATATTAATTCGTTTTTATTTTATTTGCTCAGGACATCCGACAAGAAATTGCACAGCGTGAGGAGGAATTGAAACAAGCTGCAAGCTCGGTCCACAATTCAGTGTCCGCGTCTGATAGCAGCTCCTCTAATAAAACAAATCAAGGTCAAGGTAATTTGCCCCGCCAACAGGGATACTTGGGAAGCGCTCTTACAAACATTGCTGTAATTTTTGGCTTGGCAGCCTTTGCCTTCACGGTAAAATATGTCTTACGGAATGTGGTGGACTGACGTGTCTTGTGGGGGCCATTCTCAGTGATGCTTGCTATTAATTATCATCATAAGTTGTGAACTGTTTTGACTGATATGGTAATGAATTATGAGCAGTACATCTGGTTTGAATTATTCTGATGATGAATTGTGACCTTTTCGCCTGTTACGATATTAAACGGTCAACTGTTCGTCTTGTATGTAAACAAAACGTGAACTAATTGTCTGTTATGTAAATTTGTGACGCATCGTAGCAAAACTTCACTAAAGTCGCAGCCAGTGAGTCATAGTTGTGGTGGGTGAAAATAGCTGGAGAAAGTCAAAATTGTAACACTTGAGATTTTTCCATAGCTCAAGTCTTTAACACGTTCTCTTAAATTTTCAGTTTTACGGTTAAAGAAAAGAGCCTAAAAACATGTATGTTGTTTTTTTCAAAACGTTGTGAGCTTACTATTTGAATTTGTGAAAAATGCATGTTGAAAGATTACATATGTGAAAAAAGGTGTTTTTGTGTGTGTTGTGTGTGTGTGTGTGTGTGTGTGTGTGTGTGTGTGTGTGTGTGTGTGTGTGTGTGTGTATGTTGATTTTTAAGCTTTGTAATTTTAAACCGAGTTGAAAACTAGGAAATGAAAATGTTGGACTTTGGCCTGGTTTTATTATGTTGCATCACAGTTGTGAACTGTTTGTCTGTTATAGTAGTAAACCGCGAACTGTTTATCATAATTATAAACTGTGAGCGGTTGGTTGGTTATAATAATAAACTATGATCTGTTTGTCTAGTATAATATTCAGCGATGGTCTGTTAGTCTGTTATGTATGGTAAAAATTGATGATCTGTTTGTTACAATAATAAACTGTGAACTGTTTGTTGTGTAAACAAACTGTGAACTGTTTGTCAGTTATAATAACAAACTATGATCTGTTTGGCTGTTATGACGATAACTGTTTGGCTGTTATGATGATAAACTGTAATTGTTTGTCTATTATAATTATAAACTGAACTTTATTATAATAATAAATGGTGAACTCTTTAGTGTAATAAGCTGTGAACTGTTTGTTATAATAGTGAACTGTTTGTCTGTTATAATAATAAACAGTGAACTGTTTGTCTATTATAATAATAAACTGTGAACGATTTGTCTATTATAATAATAAACTGTGAACTGTTTGTCTATTATAATAATAAACTGTGAACGATTTGTCTATTATAATAATAAACAGTGAACTGTTTGTCTATTATAATAATAAACTGTGAACTGTTTGTCTATTATAATAATAAACTGTGAACTGTTTGTCTATTATAATAATAAACAGTGAACTGTTTGTCTATTATGATAATAATAAACTGTGAACTGTTTGTATTATGATAATAATAAACTGTGAACTGTTTGTCTATTATGATAATAAACTGTGAACCGTTTGTCTGTTATGATAACGAACTGTGAACTGTTTGTCTATTATGATAGTCTGTGAACTGTTTGCTATAATAATAAACTGTGAACTTTTTGTCTTATAATAATAGAAGACTGTGAACTGTTTGTCCACACTTTCCACCTTCTGTGTTTGTATCGTCCTCCTCCAAACTCTAAGAACCGTCTCACTGACTCCAACTTCATTGACGAATTCCCGGATCTGCTGTCCTACTGTAACTCCCTCCATGGTTCCTACATCATCGCTGGTGACTTTAACATTCATTTTGATCGCCCCTCCGAACCCACCACCTCCAAAGTCATCGATTTTCTGGACTGCTACGGCCTGGTTCAGTGCGTCCACGCTCCCACTCACATTCGTGGGCACACATTGGATAATATAATCCACAGGACTGACCAGACCATGGTGAGTTCCATCATCATCGACCACACCCTCCCATCTGACCATGTCTGCCTTGTTGCTGATCTTCATTTTTCCCGCCCTCCACCCCGCAAAACGTACATTCAAGCCAGACACCTTTCTGCAGTGGACATGACTGTCTTTGAGGCTGACCTTCAGTCTCTCTTATCTGCTTCCCCGTCAACCACACCTGATGACCTCAACTCCCTTCTCCTTGGGCTCCTGGATCGGTTCGCTCCTGCCTGTGGCCGCCTTGTTTCCAAGAGGCCACCATCACCTTGGTTCTCCTCCATTGGGCCTCAGCTGCAAGCGGCCAAGTGTGAAAGGCGCAGAGCCGAGAGACAGTGGCTCAAGTCTAGTCTGACTGTTCATAAGCAAATTTTTCAAACTGCCAACAAAATCGTTAATAGCCTCGTAGATGCCTCTAAATCAGCCTATTACAATGCTAAAATTCTTGCCTGTTCCACTTCCAAACAACTGTATAATATAACTAATACTCTTCTTGGCAAAACTGGCTCTTCTCCTCTTCCATCTCACCTGCCACCTTCTGATCTTCCACAGGCTTTCTCTGACTATTTTTTCAACAAGATTGCTAACCTCAGGCTTTCTCTCGATTCCACGACGAACACTCATGCTACATTTCCTGAACCCCTTTCTCTGGAATCCCCCTTACTTTCTTCCAACCCGTTTCTGAGGACTTTATTAAGAAAATCATCATGAAATCTGGCATTAAAACCTGTGAACTCGACCCATTGCCAGCTTCTTTTCTCACCCATTGTCTCGATACTCTTCTCCCTCACATCACCAATATCATTAACCATTCCCTCTCAACTGGCTCCTTTCCTTCTTCTTTCAAGTCAGCAATTGTAAGACCTCTTCTAAAAAAGACGACTCTTGACCCTGAGAATTTGAAAAACTATAGACCTGTGTCAAATCTTCCTTTTCTTTCCAAGGTCTTAGAGAAAGTTGTTCTTGACCAGCTGTTAAACCACCTTCATTCCAGTAACCTTGTCTATTCCCTTCAGTCTGCTTACCGTTCTGGACATAGTACCGAAACTGCTCTTCTCAAAATCTGCAACGACTTATTGACTACTCTCGACTCTAACAACGTATCACTTTTGACTCTCTTGGACCTATCTGCTGCCTTTGACACTATTGACCACTCTATCCTTCTCTCCCGTCTACATCACTCTTTTGGGCTCCATGATACTGTCTTGAACTGGTTTCATTCTTACATCACCAATCGTCTGCAAGTAGTTTCTGTCAATGGTCTTTCTTCTAATCCTTCCTGTCTGACTTACGGAGTGCCACAAGGATCTGTTCTGGGCCCCCTACTTTTCATTCTCTACACCTACCCTGTCTCCTCTATTGTCCAAGAACACCTGCTTCAGCATCATTCTTTCTCGGATGACAATCAGCTGTATGTCTCTGGGCCTCTCCCTGACCTTCCCATCATGATCCAGAAAACCCAATCTTGTGTAGCTGACCTGAAGGATTGGATGACTGAAAACAAACTGAAATTAAATGAAGAGAAATCCGAATTGATCTTGATCACCCCACCCAAACTCCAAAATCACCCCTCTCTTCCAACCTCTGTCACACTTGTTGACTCATCTATCCCTCTCTCCCATTTTGCCCGTAACCTTGGTGTAACTCTTGATCAAACCCTGTCCTTCCACCAGCATGTGAGCAACGTCTGTCGGACTTGTTTTCTTGAACTCCGCCGAATTGCTTCTATCCGCCACCTCCTCTCAGAAGACACGACAAAGGCTCTTGTCTGTGCATTTGTTCTATCCCGTCTCGATTACTGTAATGCTCTTTTTTCTGGTTCCCTCTCTCATCTCATTAACAAACTTCAGAAAGTTCAAAATCATGCTGCCCGTCTCATCTTCCGCTCTTCAAAATTTAACCATGTTACGCCATTGCTCTGTTCTCTCCACTGGCTCCCTGTTCAGCAAAGAATATCCTACAAGATTGCCTGCCTCTGCTTCAAATCTATTGAGTCTTCCTGTCCTGAGTATCTCACCCATCTGTTACATCTCTACACGCCATCTCGAGCTTTGCGGTCCTCATCTGATACCCGTCTCTATAGTATCCCCATAGTCCGCACTAAAAGGTTTGGGCAGCGTTCTTTTTCCTATCAAGCTCCAACCATCTGGAATCAGTTACCTCGCTCTCTTAGATACTCACCCTCTCTGTCCACATTCAAACGCTCCCTCAAAACTCACCTGTTTCCCAAAACTGGTAATCTCTGCCCCCTTCCCCCCATGTAATGTAATGGTGACATTATAGTGTCTTAGTGTCAATGTGTCATTGTATTTGCATGTCATGCTGTGTGTGTGTTTGTGTGTGTGTGTGTGTGTTTGTGTGTGTGTGGGTGCTTCTGTGGGCGTGTGTGTGTGTGTGCTTGTGATTCTGGTTATATGTTTTGCCATTGTAAACGCCTAGGGCATTAATTTGATTAGGCGTACTAAATGTTCATAATAATAATAATAATAATAATAATAAACTGTGAACTGTTTGTCTATTATAATTATAAACTATGAGCTGTTTGTCAGTTACAATAACAAACTGTGAACAGTTTGTCAATTAAAACAAACTGTGGACTGTTTGGCTATTATGATGATAAACTGTGAACTGTTTGGCTATTATGATGACAAGCTGTGAACTGTTTGGCTATTACAACAAACTATGAACTGTTTTGGCTATTATGATGATAAACTGTGCACTGTTTTGGCTATTATGATAACAAACAGTGAATTGTTTGGCTATTATGATAACAAACAGTAAACTGTTTGGCTATTATGATGACACACTGTGAACTATTTTGGCTATTATAATAATAAATGATGAGCTGTTTGTCTCCTTTTACTCACAGAAATGAGTTGTTTGTTATGATGATAAACTGTGAACAGTTTATTTAATTCAATAACAAACCGTGAACTGTTAGCATATTTATTTTGTTGAGTGAGTTGGGGCATGTGAGTGTGCAGGATTGTGACACTGTTTTACATTCAGTGGGGTGGGGGGTGGGGGGTCGAGGCTACTTTGAGTTATTTTGAAAATGTTGGTGGAAAGAGGAAGATACAGATGCATGTTGGAATGATCACCATGAACTTTGTTACTGATATTACTTGATTCATATGTTGTTATTGAAGGTAATTAAGGGTAATAATCATTTTCACTCTTGATTGAAAGAAAGGGATTTTCTGTACAGTCTCTCTCATACTTCATTTGTATCTGCCTCATCCGACCCTCTTGTGGACGCCAGGGCTCTGTCAGTATGAATAGTCTCCCCACCTTCTGGAAATTGTGTGCTAGAAATTTCCTGTTTCTGACACTGTCTTTGCTTCTGCCTTACTCGTTTGCTTTCTGTTGTCTCTTTTTTTTTTTTCTTTTCTCTCCCTTGCTGGTCCATTCACCCGTATGTATTTGATAAAGCCTTATATACCTTCTCTTAGGACTGATGATTTAGTACATGTATTCAGTACGTTTTTGGCTCTGGGGAAATGTAATGTGTAGAAGCAGTTTAAGGTGATTTAAGACTGTTTTTACACGTTTTAGTATCCTTAGTTATGTTTAAATTTGTATTCTGTGTTGTTTTTTTTTTTTTGTAACCCCTGGTGATATTGTATGGAATAGGCATTGCCAGGGGCATGTCTTTAGATTATGTGCATGAATGCAGTGATACATGTACTTAATTACCTTTTCGAGTTTTTTTTCCAGAATAGTGAGAAACAGTGGAGAGAGCTAGACAGCAGAAAATCCTCAGAAGAGAAACCCCCCTCAAGCAAATGTTTCGGTCTTTTAACTCCCAACGCTCTGAGGGGGCCGAGCCACATCCAGGTCATGGCTTCTGGATGTCCCTTTGCTGTCAGCAATGAGATGTTGTGTACGTTTTTGAAATGGTTTAGCCATGATATAACTCTGAGCAGTTGGCTGGGTTTTAAACAAATGACAATAAAATAACAACCTGTATCATCTTAGCTTCTTTTTGTCTTGTGCCTGTGGATTTCTTTTAATTGACTATTTTATTTGTGTATTTATTTTCTATCTGTGTGACTAGTTGATTAGATTGTTTGGGTTAGGTTTATTTTATGATTTCCATGTACAGATCCATAATACTTGAAACACTTTCAGGACAAGCAGCATTTGAAAAAAATGAAAATATATGAAGACTGATCAAACTGAAAAAAATTAAAATATATGAAGACTCGGATCAAACTCTAAACTGTAATATCCCTGCACCCTGTTCACCAGCATTCTGGACTGTCAGCCATGCCAGCAAAGCTGGTGGATAGGGTAAGAGAATCAAAGGGTTAATTTTTTGCAGCTTGTGGATAGGGTGAGGGTGGCAAAGGGATATTCTAGGAGAATCTGTCATGACTGTGAACATAGATGTGTTGTGTCCTTTGTCACCACGTATTTAATTCATCAGTAGAGTTGTTTTCCTATTTTTCTTATTTTTGTATTAACATTGAAAAGACAGGAGATGACCAAATCTACATGTGCCTTCTAATTGGCAGACTAAAAGTGTTTTTATGTAAAATTGTTCAGAAATACGAATATCTTATCAAAAGCAACAGGAAAAACAGCTGGCTTATCAATTTCTTATGAGGGAGAGGTAGACCATGAAAATTTCACGATAATGCCAGTTATCGGTGTGCCTGATGAAGTGAATTTTGTGCATTACTGTAGCATTGTGCAGAAACAGTTCATCTTTAAACCCAAGTTATTTCTGTTTGCACAGCCATTGTGTTAAGTGGTAGAGTGGCTATTTACAGGAATTAACTTTTAACAGGAATTGACTTTTAACAGGAATTGGGAGCATTTGTGGGAGTGCTTACATCTGCATCAAGGAATTTGAATACAGCTGTACAGGTTGTGGAACTTTTTATTTACATTGTGGTTGGAAACGATGTTTGAAGTGAAGGAAATATTTGAGGATTTAGCATGAGATAAATGTTTGATTAAATTAGGAAGCATCGCTTATCAAAAACTGCATCAAATTTCTTAATCAGCATGAAGGTTGAAAAGTATACCATGATTTCTGACAGTGCTCAGGTCATCTGACATTTACTGTGGGACAGGCATAGGTTATAAAGTGAATGATGAAACTGGACACTTAACGCAATGCATGTAATGCATAATTTTAAAGTTTTTAAAGACAGTTTTGTTTAATGTTCATTGCCATAATGATATTATTGCTTATATTATTACTAGGGAAATGCGCAAATAACTATTGTATGGAATGAATTTTGATACCTGTAAGGTATGTGCAAAATGATCATGTCCATCACGTATTTAACTCTTTAAACCCCGCATCCTGTCCACCAACATTCTGCGTTGTCAACCATGACAGCAAAGCAGAAACTTAACCCTTTGACTCCCTTACCCTATCAACCAGCGTCCTGCAGGAAGTTGGTACATAGAGTGAGGAAGTCAAAGGGTTAACTCAAAGGCGTCTGGTCAGGTGCCTGGCGGCCGACGCTGTGTGGGTGTCAGATAAACGTAGCGGCCGCCAGGTGACCGATGGTTTTGGCGAATTTTGGTACAAAAGCAGTTGGTGGAAGGGAAACAACTCTGGTACGCTTATAAAGCTGAGTCCTTCCTCTATTCGATGATTGTCTCTCTTCTTTCGAGCCCCTTTTCACTCGCGTGTAATTCTATTTTTTGCACACATTATGGGATGGTGTGAAACTCGGGCAATGCCGATGTTTACACCATGGCGTCTGCTCCAAAATGTCGTGTTTTGGCAAGAAATATACCTTTACAAGAAGAGCGATGGAAGAAGGATCAGATGAGGTGCTGTAGATATAAAAAAAAAAACACTTTATTTTAGTTTTGTATAGTTAGAACTGGTGTTTATCGAGCTCGCCCCAGGAAAAAATTTTTTCCGGAAAGATATTTTCATACATTTTTCAAACCCATTATAAGTAAATTGAGTACTCAGCACAAGATTATAGTATTTTTTTTCTAAACTAGCATGGATTGAAGTTTTCAAAAAACATAGTTTGTTACTGTACTTGGTTTGGTTCCATCTGTGGATTTTTTGTAAAATGCCCAAAATTAGTGTGTCTGAGCATGTCGCAGCTGTGGCAGAAATCCGCATCTCCATTGAGTTAAGCTTTTGCAGTTGGTGGATAGGGTGTGGGAGTTGAAGGGTTAATTTGGCTGCCATTCTGGTATGAACTTGCAAAAAAAATTCACAAAATTATTAAAAACTCCTTAAATGCAGAGAGAATTTTTGTTGCCTTTCACAATTGATTATGAGATATTATTAGATAGACAAGACAAACCAGCACATTATGGATGTCTTGCAAATCTGTTCAAGAATGGGTCACCACTTAAGTTAGACAAGTGTTTCCAGTACTGTGGAACTGCGCATGGATTATAGTATTTTACTAGCCTCTGATTATGACTTATGTTGTTACATTAGAAAACTTTCACTTTGCCTCTTTTTACATTTTCCATTATCTTGTAGGAAGGGAGGTCATTTAGTATTGATCTACTTTCTTTTATCTCCTATTTTTGAGAGAGTTTGTTTTGTATTAACATGAGGTGCATGCGTGTATGTGTGTGTGTGTGTGTGTGTGTGTGTGTGTGAAGCTAATGTATTGACAAATGTATCAAAGGTGTTTGTAGATGTTTTTTCAACAAATTTGGTTTCTGGCTTTCTTGCAGTAAGTTTTTGCGAATGCATAAAACATGGACTACATTGTCCATATTTGGACAAGGGTGGTCCAAAACATCACAATATATATTCAGATATTTTCTTGCTGTTTGAGGACAAGTATTAAAAGATAGGTTTGGTACATATATGCGATGATTCTAGAACACACATTTTTCTAAGTTTCGCAACTTCATTGTGGGTGAAGAATATAATTGTATTCTTGTAAGTTTCATAACCTCATTGTGGACGAATCCTGAGATAACTCCAAAGAGCAGTGCATTCCTGAGCACTGACTTTGGAGCACTTCTGTGATAGCGAATTCCGTGTCCAAAACTCATCTGCAACCTTCTCTTTTTTTTAAATACCAGATTATGTTTATGGAGTCACTTTTATTTTCCATTCATCTGGTCTACGTGTGAATTGCATTTAGTAGTCTTTCTTCGGAATTTTAGTCTGAAAATGTCGAAACATTGGAGGTATATGATGGAAGAAGTAGGCAGCGTCAGGCAGGAGTGTTGTTTGGCCTGGGCCACCAGTGTCCTAAATGGGTTAAGATTGGTCACAAGTAGCAGAATACGTTTGTCTAAAAGCACATATGTGAACAGACGTTAAAAGGAATAACGAACGAACGAACGTTTGCAATAATATAAGTCCTGGCAAGGATTTTTTACTGGTTTGTCAACAAAATTTTATCAAATGTAGACAGTTTCTTCTGTAAACTAAGGACTACATAATCCAGTTGGACCTTAGACAGGCACAGAATCTAGTTAAGAGTGGATTTCGGTCATATCAAAGTCTTGTGTGTTTGATGTGATGGTAAAACTATATGAAAAATTCATCCGGACCATTTTCATGTATTTTACATTCACGTGATGGTAAAACTATTTGCTAATAATTCGTCAGGATCACTTGCTTATTTTTGAAGGATACATATTATTTCCTGTGTATGTATTGTGTATGTTTTGAAATGATCATAGCCCTGATATGGCTCTATGCAGTCATCTGGGCTTTGAACAACAGTAAGAATAAAAAAGGCTGAAAAAGAGAGATTTGTGGAATGTCTTCGTATTGTTTTCTTTCTGTTTTCGGTTCTTTTAAAATATACATAATGTGTACAGTTGGCATGTCACTTCAACATAAAGTTATCATATGAGGTGTGTGTGTGTGCATGCTTGTGTGTGTGCATGCGTGTGTGTGTGTGTGTGTGTGTGTGTGTGTGTGTGTGTGTGTGTGTGTGTGTGTGTGTGTGTGTGTGTGTGTGCGGTGTCATATATGTATATACGCATGTGCACATGTGCGTGCAAGTGCGTTGATGGCAAATGTTTGCAAGTGTCTGTGTACGTGCTTGCATACATGTATTTGAACACAGTATGTTATCAACAATGTATTGATTGATCGTTTGACTGTCAGGAAACATGGGAAAATAATTATTAACCCTTTGACTCCCGCACCCTATCTACCAACTACAAAAACTTAACCCTTTGATTCCCTCACCCTATCCACCAGCTTCGTGCAGGAAGCTGGTGGATAGGGTGAGAGAATCAAAGGGTTAAGTTTTTGCTTTGCTAACATGGTTGGCAATGCAGGATGCTGGTGACCGGAGTGCGGGAGTGAAAGGGTTAATAAGCTAGCCAGCAATTATTGATAAGTTCATCAATTAGTACTGCTGTCAGACAATAATTGATGTTAAATTAACCAATAATTATTCATATCAGCCAAGTTATTAGTGATAAAGCTAGCCTATAGCTACTTATGTTCACTAGTGATTATGGATGTTAGCCAATAACTATCAGTGATGGCCAGTGATTATTGGTGGGTTTGTCCATAATTATTGAAGTTAGCCGGGGAACATTGCTATCTTAGCCAATAGTTATTAACAGTCAGTCAATGATTATAGCCGAGTTGGCCAATCATCATTGGTGTAAGCCAATAGGTGTTGATGATAGTCAATAGTTAGTGGATAAAGCTCCAACCAGTGATCATTGAGTTAGCTGCTGAGTATTGTTTATGAATTAATCAAATAGTTTGAGGGATCTGGTCCATTTTGAAAAAGTTTCAATTCTCAGTTTTTTTTGAAAACATCATGATTGCATAAAAAAAAATTACTGACACAGCAATTACCATGAGATGGAATAGGATCCAAGATAAGCATGGCTAAAGCTGTAAGTTTGGATATAAACCCTGCGTACTGTTTGCAACTTGATGTTCTCCCTAATTATGTAAAGATTATCTGCCCTTTTAGGAATGTCGTTGAAATAGAACAAGGCTGTGTCATTGTGAACATCATTTCCCATTTATCAAAACAGTTCCAAGCCCATTAACCCTTTGACTCCCACACCCTATCCACCAACGGTGAAAACTTAACTCTTTGATTCCTTAACCCTATCCATCAGTTTCCTGCAGGAAGGAGGTGGATAGGGTAAAGAGTCAAAGGGTTCAGTTTTTGCTTTGCAAGCATGGTTGACAATGCGGCATGCTGGTGGGCAGGGTGTGGGAGTCAAGGGTTGAATTTAAACAACACCATCATGAATGCTCATAAGTTGTTTAACCCTTTGACTCCCGCACCCTGTCACCACACCGCATTCAACCTGCTAGCAAAGCAAACTTACCTTTGACTCCTGCACCCTGTCCACCAGCCACCCTGCATTGTCAACCATGCTAGCAAAGCAAAAACTTAACCCTTTGACTCCTGCACCCTGTCCACCAGCCACCCTGCATTGTCAACCATACTAGTAAAGCAAAAACTCAACTCTTCGACTCCACACCCTTATCTACCAACATTCTACATTGTCAACCAAGCTAGCAAAGCATAAACTTAACCCTTTGACTCCCTCACCCTATCCACCAGCTACCTGCAGGAAGCTGGTGGATAGGGTGAGGGAGTTGAAGGATTGAGTTTTTGCATTTGGTGAATAGGGTGTGGGAATCAAAGGGTTAAAGAAGTGCTAGTTCAGTGCAAGAGATTAATGTGTGCTGTCATGGTCTTGAAGTTCCATCTAACATACCGTGTCCATGCTTTCTTGTGAAGGCTGCTGGGTTGGTGGCTTAATCAGTTTAACCCGTTGACTCCCGCACACTGTCCACCAGCATCCTGTATGGTGAACCATACTCATCATCATCATCATGTGCCTTGCCGCATGGCATTGGCGATTATGGACTTCCATCTGTCTCTATCTGTTGTTGCCTCAAGCATCTCTTCCACCCTCCCTGTCTTCAGCCACTCTGCAAGTCCGTCTAGTATCTTCTCCCTGGGTCTACTCGATGCTCTCCTTCCCTCCAGCTTTCCCATTGTGACCAGGTGCTCCAAATTCCCCTTTCCTCATATATTGGCCTATGAATGTTGCCTGCCTTTTCCTAATCTTCCTTATGAATGATCTACTTGTGTCTGCCTCCATCAAGACTGTCTGTTTGTTTTCTTTGCTGTCCGTGGAACTCTCAACATCCTTCTTAGAAACCACATCTCGGCTGCCTCAATCTTGCTTTGGCTTTGCTTGTGGACTGTCCATGCCTCACAACCGTACAACAGTATTGGTTTTGTTTAACATTCCAGAACTCTCTTCCTGATGTTAATTGATAGGCATTTGTTGGTAAGAATGCTTTCCATCTTCATGAATGTTGTTTTGGCTTGAGCGATTCTGCTGGCTATTTCTGATGTGCATCTGCCGTCTGGTGAAATGATTGTTCCCAGGTATTTAAAATTATCAACCTGTCTCAAGGTTGTGCCGTTTGCTGTTATTTTGCATGAGGGGATTTCATGTTTTTTACTGATCACCATGACTTCAGTCTTCCTGCTGTTTAGTTCCAACCCCTTACCTTTGCTTTCTATTTCAAGTATATTCACAAGGTTTTGTAGGTCCCTTTCACTTTCTGCAATTACCATGGTGTCATCTGCACAAAAACTAAACCCCTTGATTCCCCCACCCTATCCACCAACTTACCTGCAGGAAGCTAGTGGATAGGGTGAAGATGTCGAAGGTTAAGGTTTTGCACGTAGTGGATTGGATGCGGGAGTCAAAGGGTTAAGATCCTGCCAGGCAAGTGAGCAGTTCTGTATTCAATTCCTGATTGGACTGGAATAAACCAGTAAGGGTGTAGTTGAGGGGGTTAAGATCCCCCCCCCCCCCCCCCCCCCCCCGTGGGGATGCTGGGGGCTGTTTCAGTATAAATAGTATCCCCATCTTCTGGAAATTCTGTGCTAGAAATTTCGTCTTTTCTGTCACTCTATTTCTGCCTGCCTTTGCTTTCGGTCATTTATTCCTTCATTTTCTGCCTTGCTGGTCCATTCACCTGTATGTGTTTGATAAGGTCTGACGTATGTTTTCTTAGGATTGATAATTGGGTACATGTATCAAATGCATTTTTGGCTCTAGGGAAGTGAGATATGTGGAAGCAATTTTAGGTAATTTATGCCCGTTTTTAGATTTTTTTTTCTGTCCTTATGTATGATTAAATTTGTATTCAGGTGTGTCTTTTAAATCCCCTGGGCGATAAATTGGACAGAAGGGTCAACGCCAGGGGCACCTCCTTAGATTATGTGCGCGAATGCATTGATACAAGTACTTAATTTTCTTTCTTTTTTTTCTTCTTGAAGTTTTGTATGTGCTTTGAAACGGTTATGGCCCTGATATGGCTGTTGCATTATGCAGTCAGCTGGGCTTTAAACAACAAAAACAATAAATAATGAGGGGGTTAAGAAAATGATTTTCTCCTGCCTCTGCTGGACCCTGAGTATTGATCTGGGTGCTAGCCTTTAAGATGAGGGTTTAACCCTTTGACTCCCACAGCCTGCCCTCTAGCATCCTCCATTGTCCACCATGCTGGCAAAGCAAAAACTTAACCCTTGACTATCTCACCCTATCCATCAGCTTCCTGTAGGAAGCTGGTGGATAGGGTGAGAGAGTCAAAGGGTTAAGTTTTTGCAGGTGGTGGATGGGGTGCGGGAGTCAAAGGGTTAAACTAGGAACCTGCGTCCAGCAGGCGCTCGTCGTATGTAAAAAGATCCCATGGCAATGAAAGAGTTGTCTTTGGCAAAAATCTTTATAGAGAAGTCCACCATCATAGGTGAAAAATACATATACAGAAAAGGACAAAACACTGGTGGCGCCATACTATGGCAACATGATTTACCCGTGGGGAGCAACCCACATTTCAATACAGAAACATTCTGTCATGACAAAAAGATTTCATCTAACCCTGTCTGTTGTAGTTCATCTCTACCACCTGTAGTTAAAACAGTTCGTACTAGCTCCATTGTCAATTTCCTGAGATTACATGGGCCCCCCCTTTTTTTTTGTTGAAAATCCATATCCATCTTCTTTATTTTTTCAAAATAGAGTAAGTACAGCTTGTGGTTCAATATATGCTTGTATAGAAAATAGAGAACACGGACATATCATAGAAATGCTCTTACTGGAGTTACTAGAATGCAGGAAAGTCAACAGCTCAGTCTTTTCTCAAGATGCATTTCCACCTAAACATGGGGCTGTGTGGCTGTCCACCTTAACATTGGGCTGTGTGACTGTCCACCTTAACATTGGGCTGTGTGGCTGTCCACCTTAACATTGGGCTGTGTGGCTGTCCACCTTAACATTGGGCTGTGTGGCTGTCCACCTTAACATTGGGCTGTGTAGCTGTCCACCTTAACATTGGGCTGTGTGGCTGTCCACCTTAACATTGGGCTGTGTGGCTGTCCATCTAAACATTGGGCTGTGTAACTGTCCAGCTAAACATTGGGCTGTGTGGCTGTCCATCTAAACATTGGGCTGAGTGGCTGTCCATCTAAACATTGGGCTGTGTGGCTGTCCATCTAAACATTGGGCTGTGTGGCTCTCCACCTTAACATTGGGCTGTGTGGCTGTCCACCTTAACATTGGGCTGTGTAGCTGTCCATCTAAACATTGGGCTGTGTGGCTGTCCATCTAAACATTGGGCTGTGTGGCTGTCCATCTAAACATTGGGCTGTGTGGCTGTCCATCTAAACATTGGGCTGTGTGACTGTCCACCTTAACATTGGGCTGTGTGACTGTCCACCTTAACATTGGGCTGTGTGACTGTCCACCTTAACATTGGGCTGTGTGGCTGTCCACCTTAACATTGGGCTGTGTGGCTGTCCACCTTAACATTGGGCTGTGTGGCTGTCCACCTTAACATTGGGTTGTGTAACTGTCCATCTAAACATTGGGCTGTGTGGCTGTCCAGCTAAACATTGGGCTGTGTGGCTGTCCATCTAAACATTGGGCTGTGTAACTGTCCAGCTAAACATTGGGCTGTGTGGCTGTCCATCTAAACATTGGGCTGTGTGGCTGTCCATCTAAACATTGGGCTGTGTGGCTCTCCACCTTAACATTGGGCTGTGTGGCTGTCCACCTTAACATTGGGCTGTGTGGCTGTCCATCTAAACATTGGGCTGTGTGGCTGTCCGTCTAAACATTGGGCTGTGTGACTGTCCATCTAAACATTGGGCTGTGTGGCTGTCCACCTTAACATTGGGCTGTGTGACTGTCCACCTTAACATTGGGCTGTGTAGCTGTCCACCTAAACATTGGGCTGTGTGGCTGTCCACCTTAACATTGGGCTGTGTGGCTGTCCACCTTAACATTGGGCTGTGTGGCTGTCCACCTTAACATTGGGCTGTGTAGCTATCCATCTAAACATTGGGCTGTGTGGCTGTCCATCTAAACATTGGGCTGTGTGGCTGTCCATCTAAACATTGGGCTGTGTGGCTGTCCATCTAAACATTGGGCTGTGTGGCTGTCCATCTAAACATTGGGCTGTGTGGCTGTCCACCTTAACATTAGGCTGTGTGGCTATCCACCTTAACATTGGGCTGTGTGACTGTCCAGCTAAACATTGGGCTGTGTGGCTGTCCACCTAAACATTGGGCTGTGTGGCTGTCCATCTTAACATTGGGCTGTGTGGCTGTCCAGCTAAACATTGGGCTGTGTGGCTGTCCACCTTAACATTGGGCTGTGTAGCTGTCCACCTAAACATTGGGCTGTGTGGCCGTCCACCTTAACATTGGGCTGTGTGACTGTCCATCTAAACATTGGGCTGTGTGGCTGTCCACCTTAACATTGGGCTGTGTAGCTGTCCATCCAAACATTGGGCTGTGTGGCTGTCCAGCTAAACATTGGGCTGTGTGGCTGTCCACCTTAACATTGGGCTGTGTGGCTGTCCATCTAAACATTGGGCTGTGTTGCTGTCCATCTAAACATTGGGCTGTGTGGCTGTCCATCTAAACATTGGGCTGTGTGGCTGTCCACCTTAACATTGGGCTGTGTGACTGTCCACCTTAACATTGGGCTGTGTGGCTGTCCACCTTAACATTGGGCTGTGTGGCTTTACACCTTAATATTGGGCTGTATGACTGTCCAGCTAAACATTGGGCTGTGTGGCTGTCCAGCTAAACATTGGGCTGTGTGGCTGTCCACCTTAACATTGGGCTGTGTGGCTGTCCACCTTAACATTGGGCTGTGTGGCTGTCCAGCTAAACATTGGGCTGTGTGGCTGGCCCTGTCTCTGTAGGTTGTACAGTGCCTGATGTGATCATCTGCCTGTACACACTCGGCTGCCAGAACTCCTTGGCTCCACCGAAGATGGCCTGGCTTCTTTGATTCCCAGTGCCTATGTAACTTTTTGTCTTTGATGGAGGTCTTCTTTGTAGGAGGCCTCTCGCTTGGAGTGGCTCTGGAACTGTGTGATAAATGTTGTTAGTTAGTGAGCTTGGAAGACTTTGTCTTCAGAAAGAGGGATCAGAACAAGGCCTGTTGAACTCTGCCAAGAAGACCTCAAGCAGTACTGAGTCTTCTCTGGTGGGTGGCCCCGGGAAGGCTTGACATTTTTGGCTCGTATTAGCTTTTTGGCTCGTATAAGCTTTGTGGCTCTGGAACTTCTACTGGATAAAGTGGGGTGGTGGCGTGTTCAGGGACTAAATAATTGGCATGGGACCAACGCCATGAAGCAACACAGAAGACAGGACAGCAAAATCAATCTCCAAAACAAACAGAAAAGAAATTTTGGTCTTGAAGTATGATCGTGCGGTACCAGAACTGTAATGTTTTGCCAGGAGGCTGCCTGTCCCAACTCCATGTAGCATTCTCTCACTGCTGTCGACAGGTTTGGGCTGCCGGCCATTTATAGGCATGTGCTCATGTTGTTGATATTATCAGTAACACAGACTGGCAACCGCGCAAACTACAGGCCTGTGATACGTGATACAATCAGCATCATTTCTTCTTGTTTAGTCGGATTATTGCCTTTGTACTTCAAATTAACATGGAGACAAGTGAAAGATTGTTTGTTGGTGTGTTAATTTTTATTTATGTTATGTGATTTACGATAGCTTGCTCCTATTAATCAGAGGTGGGATGGGAATTTTGTTCGGATCCATAATTTTTTGCAAAAGAAAGACTCCATTTTTCTGAGATTACAGGAGTCCTTTTCTTCAAAGCTGAATAAGTATATTGAGTACAGTATGTGATTCAGTTTGTGCTTGTATAGAAAGTAGTGAATGCGGAAAATATCTTTTTCAGCACTGTGTCTGATTTGATGCCTGAAAATGTGCCAGATTCCACAGATTTTAATCCTTTAAACCCTTCGACTCCTGCACCCAGTCCACCAGGATCCTGTATTGCCAATCATGCTAGCAAGCAAAAAACCTAACCCTACGATTCCATCAACTTATCCACCAGCTTTTTGCAGGAAGCTGGTGGATAGTGTGGGGGAGTCAAAGGGTTAAGTTTTTGCAGTTGGTGGATAGGGTGCAGGAGTCAAAGGGTTAAAATTTCTTTTGCCGGGAGAACATGTCTCCATATCACCTAAGATTTTCTTTCTTTTTTTTTCGATTAGTTTTGTTTAAAAGCAGTTCCTATCTCTGAAATCGTCGACCAAGATGGTAACTTTTTTGTAAGTCTCTCTAGTTTTCTGTTTCAGTTTGATTGCTTATCATCAACTGTTTTAGCAGCAGTAAAATTGAATTGAATTGATTTAACCCTTCGACTCCCGCACCCTGTCCACCAGCATCCTGCAGTGTCAACCATGCTAGCAAAGCAAAAACTTTACCCTTTGATTCCCCCACCCTATCCACCAGCTTCCTGCAGGAAGCTGGTGGATAGGGTGAGGGAGTCAAAAGGGTTAAGTCTTTGCAGTTGGTGGATAGTGTGTGGGAGTCAAAGGGTTAACTTGCGCACTTCCACTGCTTGTGAGACCTGTGGCGTAGGAGATGATCGTATCACTAGATACAGCAGAGTTAGTTGCCAGTATCCTGACCTTGTCTTTGTTCATGTTGGGTGACCACCGTTCATTAGCTTCCGCTACTTGTGGGACCTGTGGCATAGGAGATGATCGTATCACTAGATACAGCAGAGTTAGTTGCCAGTATCCTGACCTTGTCTTTGTTCATGTTAGGTGACCACCGTTCATTAGCTTCCGCTACTTGTGGGACCTGTGGCATAGGAGATGATCGTATCACTAGATACAGCAGAGTTAGTTGCCAGTATCCTGACCTTGTCTTTGTTCATGTTAGGTGACCACCGTTCATTAGCTTCCGCTACTTGTGGGACCTGTGGCATAGGAGATGATCGTATCACTAGATACAGCAAAGCTAGTTGCCAGTCTCCCTGACCTTGTCTTTGCTTATGTCAGGTAACCACCGTTCATTCACGAACCAGAAAAAAACACGAAAAAAGAATAAGAACGCGTATTTAATACAACAAGACAAGACAGGCACAAGTTTTCGGCCAACTGGCCTTTGTCAAGCGTAAGATCATAAACAAACAAAAACAAAAATTAGGAGAAAAAGACTGAAACTTCCCTGCTGCTCCATCCAGATTTTTCTCACACTGGACGGAGCAGCGGGGAAGTTTGTCTTTTTCTCCTAATTTTTGTAACTGGTGTTTGTTTGTTTGTTTGTGATCTTACGGTTGACAAAGGTCAGTCGGCCGAAATTTTGCGTCTGTCTTGTCTGGTTGTATTAAATACGCGTTCTTATTCTTTTTTCGTGTTTTTTTTCTAGTTCCTGTTTGCTTGAATATGGGCAGTCACACTTTGTTTTGGACACCGTTCATTCAGTAAAGACAGGCCCTGTCCACACAGCCATCCTGTCTGACGAGGATCTCCGGACAAAAACTGAAACATTGCTTCTGCAGCATTCTACAAAACTCTCTGGAGACATAACTGTAGTATGAGTTGAGATAATACCTGTAAAATAGAGTCCAGAGTTTGCAGTTCATTCAGGAGGGCTTCATCACACTCATGTCAATTCCATGCTTAACCCTTTGACTCCTGCACCCTGTCTGCCAGTATCCTGCAAAGTCAACCATGCTACCAAAGCAAAATCTTCAACTGGTTGACTCCCTAATCCTATCCAGTAGCTCCCTGCATGAAGCTGGTGAATAGGGTGAGGGAGTCAATGTGTTAAGTTTATGCAGTCGGTGGAGGAGTCAAAAGTTTAACTGATGCAACAATACTGCTTAGCTTCCGCTACTTGTGAGACCTGTACCGTCATTCAGGAGGGCTTCATCACACTTGTATCAATTCCATGCTTAACACCTGGTCTCCTGCACCCTGTCTACCAGCATCCTGCGATGTCAACCATGCTAGCAAAGCAAAAACTTAACCTGTTGACTCCCGATTCCTATCCAGTAGCTTCCTGCAGGAAGCTGGTGAATAGAGTGAGGTAATCAATGGGTTAATGTTTTGCAGTTGGTGGATAGGGTGCAGGAGTCAAAAGATTAACTGGCGCAACAACACTGCTTAGCTTCCGCTACTTGTGAGACCTGTGGCGTAGATGATCGTATCACTGGATGCAGCAGAGCTAGTTGCCAGTCACCCTGTCCTTGTCTTTGCTCATGTCAGGTACCGGTAACCACTGTTAATTCAGTCAAGACAGGGACCGTCCACACAGCCATCCTGTCTGACGAGGGTCTACAGACATAAGCGAAATATCCCCTCCCCAGCATTCTACAAAATTATCTAGAGACATAACTGTAGCAAGTAGTTGAGAAATACTTGCAAAACAAAGTCTAGAGTTCGCAGTTCATTCAGGAGGGCTTCATCACACTCGTGTCAATTCCATGTGAGATTAACACTTTGTGCACCCTGTCTACCAGCATCCTGCAATGCCAGCCATGCCACCGAAGCAAAAAACTTCAACCCATTGACTCCAAAATCCTATCCAGTAGCTCCCTGCATGAAGCTGGTGGATAGGGTGAGGGAGTCAATGGGAGAAGTTTTTGCAGTTGGTGGATAGGGTGCGGGAGTCAAAGGGTTAACCAATGTGCTTGTCTTTTATCAAGCGGTCTCCTTGAGCCTGCGGGGTAGATCTTTCTGTGTTGACAAGGTCTTTATGGAAGAAGGGGGGTGGGTGGGGGGGGGGGGGGGGGGGGAGGGTCAGAAATCCGAAGTTGGCACTTCTTGATTAAGTGATTGGAGCATTAACCCTTTGACTACCGCACCCTGTCCACCAGTATCCTGCACTGTCAACCATTCTAACAAAGCAAAAACTCAACCATTTGACTCCCTCACCCTATCCACCAGCCACTTACAGGAAGCTGGTGGATACGGTGAGGGAATCAAAAGGTTGAGTTTTTGCAGTTGGTAGATAGGGTGTGGGAGTCAGAGGGTTAAAGTGAGCAGCGAACAGGCCAGTCTTTATGTTGTAGGTTCGGACTGAACTCGAGATAAACTTTGGTAGACTTGGGTATCATGTCAATCCGCATTCTGTAGTATCTTGAAAATGGCATATTTGGAAGGAGAAAGATTTTTCCATGTATCACTATGGTTTTGACAAGTGTAACAGAGTCATGCAGAGTCTGTGAAAGATGCTTTGCTCATTTTGAATTGAGATATGAATAAACATGTTTGAATCATCTGTGTCGTTTTTTGCTTTTGGTGTGAATGCAGATTCTTGTTGGTGTGAATGCAGATTCTTGTGAAATTGGTGTGTGCCTGAGCGTGTATGTGTGTGTGTGTGTGTGTGTTCGTTCGTTATTTCTTTTAACGTCTATTCACATATGTGCTTTTAGACGGGAAAAAAAAAAAAAAAAAAAAAAAAAAAAAAAAAAAAGGTGCGTAAGGGATGAATAAATCTATGTAATCATGAAGGCATTGTATCAATTAAGGTAACAATTAATGTAACATCAAACAAATTAACGAACAAAAGAAAAACAATCAGAACATTATAACAGTCAGGCTTCATCGTATTTCTCGGGGCTATGTGGGAGTTACAGGTATAAAACAGTTGGGCTGAATCAAAGAAAACGACCTACAGGACTGTGCAGTAAACGTCTAGCAATGTGTAAATACAGAGTGAAATCAGTATGTTTCTGTTTTAAGTTTGTAAATGACGCAGGGAAATAAGGTCGCATTCGCTGACAACACAAAAGGTGATCAACTGTTATAAAATCACCACAGATACATTTGATGGTTTTACTAAATTTAGTTCGAAGTGAATTGAGAGTTAATCTGTAAGCTAAAGTTATCTCTTGTCTTGTAAAACCCTGGTAAGTTACCGAGAAGGGGCGAAGGTCACATTGCGCTTTTACTTTGTTTTCTAATATAGCATTCATTTCATGTTCAGACAGTGGTAAATCAAGTTTAGTACTGCCAGCCCTATTCATTGCTGCATTTTTTGCTATTCTGTCGACCCGGTCGTTAAAAAGGATACCACAGTGTGATGGGATCCAACAAAAAGTAACCTGTGTATTATTTGTTATTAAACAATGAATTAGAAATTTTATCTCAAATATTAACGAACTATTTACTTTATGTTCGCAACATTTTAAGGATTGTAATGCAGATTTCGAATCTACACATAATAGGATACTAAACAAAGTTATGGGTAGATCTACTATATATTTCAGTGCCATTAGGATGGCAACTAATTCAGAAGTGAAGATTGAATGTCCCTGTCCTAAAGAGTAAGCCTTTTCTACTTTAAAGTTAGGAATTAGAAAGCCAGCGCCTGCTTTACCATCATCTAGAACAGAGCCATCTGTGAAGATTTTTAAGTAATGTGAATATTTTTTATGCAGATGTGACAGAACATCAATTGCTAACAAGTGTGGATTAATATCTTTTGTCAGGTCAGTATCAGTGTAGTTGATATCAAAAATAGCATTGGACAGTTCCCAGGGGGGTAGAGGACAACATATCATTTTATGTGAAACTTTTTAGGTAATACGTGAGAAAGTTTGAAGAGCTCATTTGTGTAAGTGGATATTGTTTCTTGTGACTTTATTGTTCTTGCTCTCTTGGGGAAATGGATGTCAGACCGAATTTTAAGTTCCGTACTGGCATAATTAGCTACTGCATTTGCTCTAACTATATATTTAGCAGTTGATAACTTCCTCCAATCTTCCAAGGGAAGGATGCCAGCTGTTTTATATACTTCTTGTGTGTGTGTGTGTGTGTGTGTGTTTGTGGTGTGTGTGTGTGTGTGTGTGTGTGTGTGGTGTGTGTGTGCATGCACATGTGTGATGTGTATGTGTCGTGATATATATTTTTTCTGAGATATTAACGTGAACTTTAATGAATCTGTATCTGTTTGTGTGTGTGTGTGTGTGTGTGTGTGTGTGTGTGTGTGTGTGTGTGTGTGTGTGATTCTTTTGAGATATTGATACGAACCTTAATGAATGTGTGTGATTTGTGTGTGTTTTATGTGTGTGTTGTGTGTGTGTGTGTGTGTGTGTGTGTGTGTGTGTGTGTGTGTGTGTGTGTGTGTGTGTGTGTGTGTGTGTGTGTGTGTATGTGTATGTGTGTGTGTATATGTGTGTGTGTGTGATACTAACATGAACCTCAATAAATCAAATGTATGTTTCTTAATGTGTGTGTTAACAGTATCTTTCTGAGATACTAACAGATTTTTTTTATATTATTAAGATACCTTCATGAATCACGTGCATGCATATGTGTGTGTGTGTGTGTGTGTGTGTGTGTGTGTGTGTGTGTGTGTGTGTGTGTGTGTGTGTGTGTGTGTGTGTGTGTGTGTGCACCATAGTTGCACGTAGAGGATATTTTGTGTGTGTGTGTGTGTGTGTGTGCACCATAGTTGCACGTAGAGGATATTTTGTGTGTGTGTGTGTGTGTGTGTGTGTGTGTGTGTGTGTGTGTGTGTGTGTGTGTTTGCACCATAGTTGCACGTAGAGGATATTTTTTTAAGGATCATCTCACCCAGGAATGTACCTTTTGTGCTCACCTGTTTTGTTGTTGTTGTCGTTGTTGTTGTTGTCCCATTTTCTACGCCACCTTAATGGTCACAGAAGCTGGAACACTTTTTTATAATGCGATGATGATGATGTCGGTGAGGATTAAAATCATGATGCCATGGAGTTCCATCTAGGATTGAGACAGCGTGACAGGGCTGTACTCTACACTTCATCATCATCATCAGGTGCCCTGCCGCATGGCGTTGGCGACCATGGACTTCCAACCATCTCTATCTTTCGTTGCCCCCAGCATCTCCCCCACCCTCTTCATCCTCAGCCACCTTGCAAGTCCGTCCAGCATTCTCTCCCTGGGTCTACCCAGTGCTCTCTTTCCCTCCAGCTTTCCCGTTGTGACCAGGTGCTCCAAATCCCCCTTCCTTATAAAATGGCCTATAAATGTTGCTTGTCTTTTCCTAATCTTCCTTATCAGTGATCGACTTGTGTCTGCCTCCATCAAGACTGTCTCGTTTGTTTTCTTTGCTGTCCATGGTACTCTCAACATTCTTCTGAGAAACCACATCTCGGCTGCCTCAATCCTGCTCTGGCTTTGCTTGCTGACTGTCCACGCCTCGCATCCGTACAACAGTATTGGTTCTACATAACATTCAAGGACTCTCTTTCTGATGTTAATTGATAGGCATTTGTTGGTAAGAATGCTTGTCATCTTCTTGAATGCTGTTTTGGCTTGGCCGATTCTGCCAGCTATTTCCGATGTGCATCTGCCGTCTGATGAAATGACCGTTCCCAGGTATTTGAACTTATTAACCTGTGTCAAGTTTGTGCCATTTGCTGTTATTTTGCAGGAGGGGATTTCATATTTTTTACTGATCACCACGACTTCAGTCTTCCTGCTGTTTAGTTCCAACCCCTTACCTTTGCTTTCTGTTTCTAGTATATTCACAAGGTTTTGTAGGTCCCTTTCATTTTCTGCAATTAGCACGGTGTCATCTGCGTACCGAATGTTGTTTATCATTTTCCCTCCAACCTTTAATCCAGGGTCTTCTTCTAGGTTTCTCGTGATGTTTTCGCTATATAGTGAAAACAGATCTGGTGACAAAACACAACCCTGTCTGACTCCTCTTTTGATGTTTTGAAAAGAGCTTATATTGTTTTCTATTCTCATTGCAGCTGTTTGTTCCCAGTACATATTCCTGATTATTCGTAGATCTTTTCCATCGACATTGAGTCTCTCCAGTTGGTTGATCAATTCTTCATGTACTTTCTACGCTTACTATCATAATATATCCTGGCGTCAACCAGGCCTGAGAGATACAGACACCTGTATTGCTGGTCAGAAGATTTGAGCAACACCATCAATGACGGATCCGTGAAGTGGATGAGACTCAACTGTGTGGTCCCAGTCTTCCCAATGAGCCCATAGCACGCCCAATTCTGGGTAGGAGCCAGTTAGAACTGAAAAATCCCACATAGACTTTTGAAGGGACTGATGGGGATTCTAATCCACAACCTTTCCAGTCGGTAGTCCGTTGCGCTAACCGCTACACCACGGCGACTGGATTGCATGTACAGGATATACCTACAAAATGTCTGCAAGGTTGACTGAACCGTCTATGGAAGATGACTGTTAACTAAATGTTTTAAGGAGAAAATCTGCCCCTGTGATTTGAAATTTTGGCTTAGCCGATCCTTCTTGCCATATCTGATGTGAATCTGCGGTCTGGAGAGATGACTGTTCCCAGATACTTAAACATGACTGCCTTTGATGCAGGATAAAGGATGGTCATACACGCGAAATCTGCTGCCTTTGCTGGGTAGGTAGGTTTCTATGAATACTATGAATACATATGTTTTGCTATGAATACATATGTTTTGATTGGGAGTGTCCACATGAGCTATGGCATGCTTAAAAAGAAAAAGAAGAAGAAACCTTGTGCAATCGGTAATACCAATTTTGGTGTTACCTATATGCCTTGGAAGCAACCCTGTGTATGTTCTGTCTTGTCTATGTGTGTGTGTTTGGTCAGTTCAAGAATAAAAGACTATGTCAATCTTGAACATAAGACCAATATATTGTATGTATTTCTCTCCTCTCTCATAGTTGTGTGTAGGGTAGTTGCAGAGTATAAAGGTAGGTTTGGGCGCTCCTTTTTGGGGGAGTGTTCTGAGCTTACTGTTTTTGTAGTTTGTATCTGCTTCTATGCTAGCTGAATGGGTAGCACAAACTGTGTTAGATTTGAGAAGTACAACATGGGAGATAATTCTCAATATGCTTGTGCAGTTAGATTGGAAAGTAGAAACTCTATACCAATTATGTCATCAAAGCCCTGTGCAATCAGATTGGATCATCACAGCCCTATGCAATCAATTTGAGAAAGTAGGCACTCTATACCAATTATGTCATCAAAGCCCTGTACAATTAAGTTGGAAAGTAGGAACTCTATACCAATTATGTCATCAAAAGCCCTGTACAATTAAGTTGGAAAGTAGGAACTCTATACCAATTATGCCATCAAAGCCCTGTGCAATTAAGTTGGAAAGTAGGAACTCTATACCAATTATGCCATCAAAGCCCTGTGCAATTAAGTTGGAAAATAGGAACTCTATACCAATTATGTCATCAAAGCCCTGTGCAATTAAGTTGGAAAGTAGGAAGTCTATACCAATTATGTCATCAAAGCCCTGTGCAATTAAGTTGGAAAGTAGGAACTCTCTACCAATTATGCCATCAAAGCCCTGTACAATTAAGTTGGAAAGTAGGAACTCTATACCAATTATGTCATCAAAGCCCTGTACAATTAAGTTGGAAAGTAGGAACTCTATACCAATTATGCCATCAAAGCCCTGTGCAATTAAGTTGGAAAGTAGGAACTCTATACCAATTATGTCATCAAAGCCCCGTGCAATCAGATTGGAAAGTAGTAATTCTATAATAATTATGTCATTAAAGCCCTGTGCAATCAGATTGGGAAAGTAGGAAGTCTACACCAGTTATGTCTTCAAAGCCCTATGTAATCAGGCTGGAAAATAGGAACTGTATACCAATTATGTCATCAAAGCCCTATGCTATCAGATTGGAAACTAGGAACTCTACCTCTATACCAATTATTCCAGCAATCAATGGATGAAGGTCAAATATAAAACATGAAACTTTGCAATAACTGGATCTACATTCAAAAACTAAAAGCAAGATTGTCTGGCCATAGCTGAATAACTCCCTTTTTGTGTATAAAAACCTGCATGGTTTTAGGCAAAGGGTTCAATTACAAGATAACAAAACAGACAAGAGACTTATTTTCAAAATGACAGACAAGGGAGACAAGCGCAAGATACAGACAAGGGAGGCAATTGCAGACAATAGACAAGGGAAACAACTACAAGATGAACAGGCAATGGACGCAATTACAAGATAAGAAACTAGACAAGAGGCACGATATCAAAATAATAAAAGATACAAGGGACACAATTACAAGATAACTAAACAGACAAGGGACACAATTACAAAATACCAAAACAGACAAGGGACACAATTACAAGATAAGTAAACAGACAAGGGACACAATTACAAAATACCAAAACAGACAAGGGACACAATTACAAGATAACTAAACAGACAAGGGACAAGACTGCATGATAACTAAACAGACATGGGATACATTTACAAGACAAGACAGGCAAGGGACACAATTACAAGGTAAAGCAGAAGAAAAAAACAGTTACAAGCAGATACAAAGCACAAAAACTGTAAGCTCAGAACACTCCTCTGCTTGTATGCTAGCTGAATGGGTAGCGCACACTATGTTAGATTTGAGAAGTTTCACAACATGGGAGATGATTCCTACGTGACTCTCAAGAATTATGTCCTTTGATTGATATTATAAAATTTCTCCCTGCTTCCCTCTTATTTCTTTGGTATAACAGTTACAAGTTATCAAAACACACAAATGCTAGACAAAAACAAAAAAAACAAACAAAAAAAACAACAACAAAAAAACGAACAAACAAACAAAACAAACAAACAAACAAACAACAATATTTCAAGACAACAAACAAGATAAGGAACACAACTACAAGATAACAAACTAGACAAGAGGCACGGTATGAAAAAAATAAAAGATGAAGGAGCACAACTACAAGAAAATGAAACAAGGGACACCATTACAGGGTAACAAAACAGACAAGATTTCAAGATAACAAAAGAGATAACAGAGATGATAACAAGATAAGAAAACAGACAAAGGACACAATTGGAAAATAACAAACAGGTAATGACACAATTACAAGACAACTAAACAGACAATGGACACAGTTACATAATAACAAAACAGACAATGGACACAGTTACATAATAACAAAACAGACAATGCACACAGTTACATAATAACAAAACAGACAATGCACACAGTTACAAAACAACAAAAGAAACAAGGACACAATTACAAGACAACTAAACAGACAATGGACACATTTACATAATAACGAAACAGACAATGGACACATTACATAATAACGAAACAGACAATGGACACATTTACATAATAACGAAACAGACAATGGACACATTTACATAATAACAAACAGACAATGGACACATTTACATAATAACGAAACAGACAATGGACACAGTTACATAATAACAAAACAGACAATGGACACAGCTACATAATAACAAAACAGACAATGGACACAGTTACATAATAACAAAACAGACAATGGACACAGTTACATAATAACAAAACAGACAATGGACACAGTTACATAATAACAAAACAGACAATGGACACAGCTACATAATAACAAAACAGACAATGGACACAGTTACATAATAACAAAACAGACAATGGACACAGTTACATAATAACAAAACAGACAATGGACACAGTTACATAATAACAAAACAGACAATGCACACAGTTACAAAACAACAAAAGAAACAATGGACACAATTACAAGACAACTAAACAGACAATGGACACAGCTACATAATAACAAAACAGACAATGGACACAGTTACATAATAACAAAACAGACAATGCACACAGTTACAAAACAACAAAAGAAACAAGGGACACAATTACAAGACAACTAAACAGACAATGGACACATTTACATAATAACGAAACAGACAATGGACACAATTACAAAACAACAAAAGAAACAATGGACAAAATTACAAGATAACTAAACAGACATGGCCAACATTACAAACCAACAAAACAAACAATGGACACAATTACGAGATAACTAAACAGATAAGAGGCACGATCACGTAACTAAACAAGGGGCACAATCACAATATTACAAACCAAACATGGGACACAACTTCGAAATGAATGGCAAGGGGCACAATTAGAAGACAACAAAACATACCCTAGGGATTTTCTGTGCGTCTAGTTTGTTATCTTGTAGTTGTGTTCCTTATCTTGTTTGTTGTCTTGAAATGTTTGTTTGTTTGTTTGTTTGTTCGTTTTTTTGTTTTGTTTTGTTTTTTGTCTAGCATTTGTGTGTTTTGATAACTTGTAACTGTTATACCAAAGAAATAAGAGGAAAGCAGGGAGAAATTTTATAATATCAATCAAAGGACATAACTCTTGAGAGTCACGTAGGAATCATCTCCCATGCTGTGAAACTTCTCAAATCTAACATAGTGTGCGCTACCCATTCAGCTAGCGTACAAGCAGAGGAGTGCTCTGAGCTTACAGTTTTTGTGCTTTGTATCTGCTTGCTCACAACCATGTTTGTTTGTTTTGTGTGTGTGTGTGTGTGTGTGTGTGTGTGTGTGTGTGTGTGTGTGTGTGTGTGTGACTCTCTCTCTCTTTCTGTCTGTCTGTCTGGAGAAATTTTGTCGGTCTATTTGTGTGTGTCTGGAGAAATTTTGTCGGTCTATTTGTGTGTGTGTGTTACTGTTTCTTGTCTTTGAATTCTAACATTTGTTTTGAAGTATATCTTACGTTTTTGCGGTCTATTGTTTGAATATAAAAAGATCAGTAATGGCAAACCTGTAAAGTGGCCTATGTGGTAATATCCATACCATTATTTCTGACTTCGTCTCTGTCTCTTTGTCTATCTGTTTGTCTCTTTGTGTGTGTCTCTCTAACACACACAAACACAAATGTATTTTGTATTGTGTGTCCAACACCACACACACACACAAAACACACACACACACACACACACACACTCTCTCTCTATCTCTCACCTAATTCGAACACTATTTCCACCAATTTTGTTTCAAATTTTTTATTTTTCCTTTCTTCTTCATGTTCAGTCTACAATATCCATTGGCATACAACAATCAACACACATATTAACCAAAAAATGATTTTTAAAATGAATGACAAGAAAGGAAAAAAGACGCAAGATCTACAGAAGGCTGAAAGCAAAACAGAAATAAACAGACAAAAGAAGAAAACATAGAAGGAAGGAAGAAAGGAGAGAAGGAAGGAAGGAAGGAGGGAAGGAAGTAGTAAAAGAAGGAGGGAAAGAATGAAAAGTAAGGAAGAAGGAAGGAAGGAGGGAAGGAAGGAAGGAGGGAAGGGAGGAAGGAAGGAGGGAAGGGAGGAAGGAAGGAAGGAAGGAGGGAAGGAAGGAAGAAAGGAAGGAAGGAGGGAAGGAAGGAGGGAAGGGAGGAGGAAGGAAGGAAGGGAGGAAGAAAGGAAGGAGAGAAGGAAGGAAGAAAGGAGGGAAGGAAGGAGGAAGGGAGGAAGGAAGGGAGGAAGGAAGGAAGGAGGGAAGGAAGAAGAAAGGAAGGAAGGAGGGAAGGGAGGAAGGAAGGAAGGAAGGGAGGAAGGAGAAAGGAGGGAAGGGAGGAAGGAAGGAAGGAAGGGAGGAAGAAAGGAAGGAGAGAAGGAAGGAAGAAAGGAGGAAGGGAAGGAAGTAGTAAAGGAAGGAGGAAAGAATGAAGTTAGGAAGGAAGAAAGGAAGGAAGAAGGAGGAAAGGAAGAAGGAGGGAAGGAAGGAAGGAGGAAAGAAATAGTCAAGGAAGGAGGGAAAGAAGGAAGAAAGGAGGGAAGGAAAGAAGGAGGGAAGGAGGAAGGAAGGAAGAAGAAAGGAGGGAAGGGAGGAAGGAAGGAGGGAAGGAAGAAAGGAAGGAAGGAAGGAAGGAAAAAAGGAGGAGGGAAGGAGGGAAGTGAGGAAGAAAGGAAGGAATGAAGGAAGGAGGAAGGAATGAAGGAAGGAAAGAAGGAAGCAGGAAGGAAGAAGGTAAGGAAGGAAGGAGGGAAGGAAGAAGAAAAGGAAGGATGAAGGAGAGATGAATGAATGAATGAATGAAGGAAGGAAGGAATGAAGGAAGGAAGGAAGGAAGGAAAGAAGGAAGTTGGTATCCTTTATTTGATGCCTGCTTACAAGAGTGATTTTAGAAACGAAACAATAATAACAACAACAAATCGATGAAAAAAAAAAACAGAAAAAAGGAGATGGGGTAAGGGAAGTGTTGAGGAGTATGAAGCTGAAAATCAAACAATATTTCAGAATAAAATCAATTAAAAAAAGATGTTAACAATCTGCTAAACGGAGATATGAAAATTTGATGAACAGTTTCAATATGCAACAGGAGATCTGAGAATTTGATGAGCAATTTCAATATGCAACAAGAGATCTTTGAATTTGATGAACACTCTCAATTAGCAACAAGAGATCTTTGAATTTGATGAACACTCTCAATTAGCAACAAGAGATCTGAGAATTTGGTGAACAATCTCAATGAGCAACAAGAGATCTGAGAATCTGATGAACAATTTCAATAAGCAACAAGAGATCTGAGAATTTGATGAACAATCTCAATGAGCAACAGGAAATCTGAACATTTCATGAACAATTTCAATATGCAACAAGAGATCTGAGAATTTGATGAGCAATTTAAATAAGCAACAAGAGATCTGTGAATTTGATGAACACTCTCAAATAGCAACAAGAGATCTGAGAATTTGGTGAACAATCTTAATGAGCAACAAGAGATCTGAGAATCTGATGAACATTTCAATAAGCAACAAGAGATCTGAGAATTTGATGAACAATCTCAATGAGCAACAGAAGATCTGAGAATTGGATGAACAATTTCAATATGCAACAGGAGATCTGAGAATTTGATGAACTATTTCAATAAGCAACAAGAGATCTGAGAATTTGATGAACAATCCCAATTAGCAACAAGAGATCTGAGAATTTGGTGAACAATCTTAATGAGCAAAGAGATCTGAGAATTTGATGAACTATTTCAATAAGCAACAAGAAATCTGAGAATTTGATGAACAATCTCAATGAGCAACAAGAGATCTGAGAATTTGACGAAAAATCTCTATAAGGTCATTACTTTTGATGGAATAGATATCTCTAATGTCATCACACATGAAGAAACAAATCCAATTTACTGTTTGTTAGCACCGTGTCTATTGTTATTAATGTTATTGTTGTTTAAAGCCCAGCCGACCGCGCAGAGCCATGTCAGGACTATGACCGCTTCAAAACATACAAAACTTCAACAGGAAAAAAAAAAAAAAAAAAAATTAAATACACATATCAATACATTCGTGCACATAATGTAAGAACATGCCCCTGGTGTTGACCATTCCATCCAATTTATCGCACAGGGGATTTAAAAAACACACATGAGTACAAATTTAAGCATACCTAAGACACCAAAAACATATAAAAACAGACTTAAATTATCTACAATTGCTTCCGTATATCTCACCTCCCTAGAGCCAAAAATGCACTTAATACATGTACCCAGTTATCAATCCTAAGATAAAGTACGTAAGACTTTATCGAACACATACAGGTGAATGAACCTGCAAGGTAAAAATGATAGGAAGAAATGACAGAAAGCAAAGGAAGAAGGCAGAATCAAAGAGAGTGACAGAAAAAAGGAAATTTCTAGCACATAATTTCCACAAGGTGTGGATACTATTTATATCGAAAGAGCCCCCGGCATCCACACGGGGGAGCACCGTGACTAAAAAGAGGAATTCGGAGAACAGGCGGTAGATAGATATCGCTTGCAGGCAAATACATACTTTGTGCATGTGTGTTTAGTCTTCCGAGAGTTAAGCCACAAATCGTGTATCAAGGATGTTAGTTGTATAGAGCAATGAAGGATAACACTGTGTAGACAACAACTAAACTAGCATAAACTGATCTTTTTTAGTGATAGTCCTAGAACACTGTATGTTACTTTATACAGAGAATCATCATGATGTGCCCTGAGGCATGGCGTTGGCGATCATGGCCCTCCTATGTGTCTATCCCTTGTTGCCGCAAGCACATCTTCCATCCTCTCTGTCTTCAGCCACCCTGCAAGTCCGTCCAATATTTTTTTCCCTGGGTCTACCTGGTGTTCTCTTTCCCTCCAGCTTTCCTGTTGTGACCAGGTGCTCTAATTCCCCTTTCCTCATAAAATGACCTTAAATGTGGCCTGTCTTTTCCTAATCTTCCTTATGAATGATCTTCTTGTGTCTGCCTCCATCAAGACTGTCTCGTTTGTTTTCTTTGCTGTCCATGGAACTCTCAACATTCTTCTTAGAAACCACATCTCGGCTGCCCTAATCTTGTTCTGGCTTTGTGTGTTGACTGTCCACGCCTCACAACCGTATAATATAATCGGTTCTATATAACATTCAAGAACTCTCTTCCTGGTATAAATAGATGGGCATTTGTTGGTTAGAATGCTTTTCATCTTCTTCAATGCTGTTTTGGCTCGGTCGATTCAGCTGGCTATTTCTGATGTGCATCTGCCGTCTGGTGAGATGATCCTTCCCAGATATTGAAACTCATCAAGCATACAGAGAATATGCAGAGAGAGAATTTATAGATAATATAGGCCAGCACGTAACAGATGACACCACTAAAGTCAATAATATAATCCACGCAGGGTAGTCCATGTGAGGCATACAGTACAAAGAGAAACCGCACATCATTGTTGCAACAAACAAATTCTACATTACAATATCAACATGCAAGAAAATTTATATTTATACACACGTCAGAATTGATCAATTTGATATAGAAATATCGAACATTCCAGAACAGAATAACCTATCATCCTGAAATGTGATATAACTACCTTTCAAAACAAGTGTGACTGTCCGCGTTCAAGCTAACAGAAACCAGAAAACAACAACAACAACAACAAAAAACAACAACACGAAAATGGAATCAGAACACGTAATTTGATATAACCACACACAAAAGACGGGTGCAAATTTCCGGCCAACCGGCTTTTGTCAAGCGTAAATGTAGCAGGGAAGTTTCAATCTTTTTTCTCCTGTCCACGTCTCACAACCGTACAACAGTATCGGTTCTACGTAACACTCAAGAACTCTCTTCCTGCATTCAGCGCACATTTAAAATTCCACAGCACTAAAGGAGTTATATCCGTGGCAAAAGTCTGTTAAAAAAGACAACACATTTTTTACTGGCCAACAGAGAAAAGAAAAAAAAAATAGGAAAGTGTTGCACAGTGGCAACATGTTTTCCCTGGGGAAAGCAGCCTGAAATGCCACATTCTAAATGCATTTTCACACACACACACACACACCACACGCACATCACCCACCCAGTCCAAACTGTATTTTTCTTGTCATTTGTTCACGTACAAATGTCTTCCGTCTGACACACGGCAGGATGTGAATTAAAATAAACATAATAAACAAACAAACAAACAAACGAACAAGCAAATAAACAAATGAATAAATAAATAAACAGATAAATAAATGAATAAATAATAAATAAATAAACATAAAATAAATAAATAAATGAATAAATGAATAAAATAAATAAATAAATAAATAAAATAAATAAGTAGCCAACGAAGGGCAACAACCCCGTCAGTGATGCGGCCCGTGTCGTCGATGTGTGGACAGCGTTCTGGAGTCTGGCTTACAGCCGAAGGTAAACACCACCTGGTTGTTTCTATGGGGTGTAAGCTGTACGATCTTGCTGCAGCTCTCAC
Organism: Monoplex corrugatus; assembly: GCA_030674185.1. NCBI lineage: Eukaryota > Metazoa > Mollusca > Gastropoda > Littorinimorpha > Ranellidae > Monoplex > Monoplex corrugatus. The sequence continues at coordinate 30,190,013 of JAPXFY010000032.1, read as the reverse complement.
CCTGGGGACAGTGGCACCTACACAATCACACATTTCTATCAGTTGCAGTTTGTCTGTAGGGTAGGGAGGTCCAGTCCCCAGTTTCAGTTTCGGTTTCAGTTTCTCAAGATGACGTCTCCGCGCTCGGAATGAATTTCATAACTATGCTCTAGCGTTACAAGTGCCGTGTGATGCAGGAGATCCAGAATAATCACGGCACAAGCTTTAAGCCTGCACAAACCCACGAGCTGGCCAGGCCCTGAGGTCCTACTCAGATAGTTCCATAACCCTGGGGTTGTAGGGGAATGAGGTGGCAGAGATCTCAACTTTTCCCGGAATCAGCACCACGAGGGCGGCGCCCATCCCCCCTCCCCCGATTCAAATTCGTATTCACAATTTTTTCACCAAGACTTCAGAAAGGCAAGAAGGCTAATTGGTCTTCAAGGGGTGGTACCTGGGAAATCAACCTACCTGTCCAATGTTTTATACCAAGGCATCCGCGCAATGCCCTGTTCTTCATGATTTTCATCGACAGTGAGATCTTTAGTGTGTGCAGCCAGAAGGCACAAGGTTCCAACTCGTTTTTCGTCCCCTTCCGAAGGACTAGATGTTCAGTTCGATTTTCCGGTCAAACTGAGGAGAAAAGTCGAGGCCTGTACGGGGAGCGAACCCTGGAACCTCGAGTTTAGTTATTGGCAGGCGAACATCTGAACTATTCTGCCACTCTTCTCCAGTCCAATATATATGAGTATAGACCCCTCCTTCTTTCTTTTTTTTTTTTTTTTTTTTTCAAATATTCATATTTAGTGTAGCACTTAGAGAATGACGCCTGTGCGTACGGATTTATTCTTAGTTGGTGTTATTCCCCCGTTGGGTTGCCGGGGGCTTTTCAGTATAAATAGTATCCCCACCTTCTGGAAATTCTGTGCTAGAAATTTCCTCTTTTC
>JAPXFY010000032.1:30171587-30179087 GCA_030674185.1 Monoplex corrugatus | reverse complement strand
ATGTATACACACACAACACTATATACATATTATATATTAGGAATGACGTTGCAATGTTCTTTAATCTATTAACATACGTAACATTAGAACACATCTACTTTTAATTCGTTATCTCTTTCTGTTTTAATTTATTTTTTTAATTTTTTATTGGGGGTGGGGGTGGGGGGGGAGGGGGTCATCGCACTTAGGAAGATTTCCTTTGTGGTCTCCTCCCCTTTTTTGTCCCATTTTCTACGCCACCTTATTGGCCACAGAAACTGGCAGTCTTTTTTTTTTTACAATGTGGTGATATTGATGACGATGAGGATGATAATCATGATGATCTGGGGCTTTGTCTAGGAATGAGACTGCGTGACATGCTGTAGGCCTACTCTACGTTTCCTATCGTAAAACATCCTGGCGTCAATCAGGCCCGAAAGATACAGACATCTGCGGGTTTGGTCAAAAGATTCGAGCTGAGGGTAGGGTGAGGGAATCAAAGGGTTAAGTTTTTGCTTTAGCAAGCATGGTTGACAATGCAGAATGCTGATGGACAGGGTGCGGGAGTCAAAAGGTTAACCGCGCACAGCTTTGATCACAATTAGAGCTGAACAAATATTGACAAATCTTGCTAACACAGAGACAGAAAGGAAACCACACGCACAGTAGGTAGTTGTGTTGTGATTCAGACCTTTCATTATTTATTTATTTATTTACTTTATATGTAACCAAGACTATTCCAATGATAGGCTGATACAGTACCAGTATAAAATATAGACTAGGTAAAACACTGGCCAGGTAGGGCTTCAGGACCTGGCCAGCTCATGCGTTTTTATGTGCAGGCTTAAGGCTTGTGCCATGATCACCATACACATGGCACCTGTGACGTTAGTGCATATGGAATTCGTTCTGAGCGCGGAGACGTCGTCTTGAGAAACCGAAACTGAAACTATGAAACAATCTGCTCTCCTCCCCCCCCCCCCCCCCATTCTCCCACAGCCCTCTCTATGTTAATGAGAAAAAAGATTGAAAAACTGACATGTACATTTAGACTATAAAAAGTTATGAAATATGAAATATTTTTCTAATTTTGAAATTTGATGTAATTTCCTACTCACCCTTCGAAAGTGATTGTTGGCTGATGATGAAATAACCAGACAAGCCATTATGAATATCACCACTTCCGTGCTGATTTTCATCCTTCTGGTCTGTCTTCTGGTCTGTCTTCTGTCTTCTTATTCTTGTCTTTGTGGTATGTATCTTCTTGTGATGTCGTCTTTTTCTTCTTGTCTTCTTTTCTTCTTGTTCTTGTCGTTCTTTTCTTTTTTTTTGTCTTCTGTTGTTTTTTTTTCTTCTTCTGGTCTTCTAAATGTCTTTCGTTTACTTCTTGTTTTCTTTTTCTTTTTCTCTTCTGTTGATCTTCTTCTCTTCTAGTCTATATATATAGTCTTCAATCCTGATAGACTAGTCCAGACAGTTTTCAATACATAAAATTATAGCCTTTCAATGCTTATGTTCTATCAACATTGGCAGTCAATATTGTTTTCAATCCTCGTAGTCTAACAGTCTTCATTCCTTATAGTCTAGTCTAGACAGTCTTCAATCCTCGTAGTCAAGACAGTCTTCAATCCTTGTTGTAGTCTAGACAGTCTTCAATCCTTATAGTCTAGACAGTCTTCAATCCTTGTAGTCTAGACAGTCTTCAATCCTTGTAGTCTAGACAGTCTTCAATCCTCGTAGTCTAGACAGTCTTCAATCCTTGTAGTCTAGACAGTCTTCAATCCTTATAGTCTAGACAGTCTTCAATCCTCGTAGTCTAGGCAGTCTTCAATCCTCGTAGTCTAGACAGTCTTCAATCCTCGTAGTCAAGACAGTCTTCAATCCTTGTAATCTAGACAGTCTTCAATCCTTATAGTCTAGACAGTCTTCAATCCTTGTAGTCTAGACAGTCTTCAATCCTTGTAGTCTAGACAGTCTTCAATCCTTGTAGTCTAGACAGTCTTCAATCCTTGTAGTCAAGACAGTCTTCAATCCTTGTAGTCTAGACAGTCTAAACGCACTTGTTTCCCTTGTGGCAGTTGCCTTGTAATTGAGCTGCGCTCGAGTTAACTGTCTGTTAGAATCAGAGCGTATTCTACATCAACGAATACACACACATTGCTTTTACACGGACATCGAGTACGTGGGACGGACGGAGATACACAGAGATGACCGAATTTTTATATTAACAAGCCTGGCTAGCACTCCCGCGCCGAAACCAGAGTACAGGATTCGACAGCATTTTGTCTAAAACTGCTATGCCATAGATCTAGATATAAACACTGACAGTGTTACATCTTTTTTTGTTTCAAGAACGCGTATTTGACACAACACAATTTGCACCTGTCTTGTCTGGTTGTATTAAATACGCGTTCTTATTCTTTTTTTCTTTTTCGTGGTTTTGTTTTCTGGTTCCTGTTTGCTTGAACACTGGCAGTCACACTTCTTTTGGATCTTTTTTGTTTGTTTGCTTGGTTGATTCATTTTTTTTTTGCCAACTCTTTTGATTACCCATGGGGATTCTGGGGCCTCTTTCAGTATAAATAGTATCCCCACCTTCTGGAAATTCTGTGCTAGATATTTTCTCTTTTCTGTCACTCTCTTTGTTTTTTTTTGTTTTTTTTCTTCCTTTGCTTTCTGTCATTTTTTCCTGTTATTTTCTGCCTTGCTGGTCCATTCACCTGTATCTGTTCGATAAAGTCTTAGTACTTTCTCTTAGGATTGATAATTGGGTACATGTGTTAAGTGCGTTTTTGGCTCTTGGGGTATGAGATATGCTGAAGCAATTTTAGGCAATTTATGCCCGTTTTTATGTTTTGGTGTCCTTAGTTGTATTTGAAATGTATTCAGGTATATATTTTTTTTTAAAATTCCCTGTGTGATAAATTAGACAGTGAGGTCAAATGCCAAGGGCATATCCTTCGATTATGTGCGGGAATGCATTGATGTGCGTACTTAATTTTCTTTTCCCTTTCTTTTCCTGTTGAAGTATTGTGTATGTTTTGAACTGGCTATAGCCCTCTGATATGGCTCTACGCAGTCGGCTGGGCTTTGAACAATAATAGCAATAACAATGACTGTTTTGAACTGGTTATAGCCCTGATATGGCTCTACGCAGTCGGCTGGGCTTTATACAATAATAACAATAACAATAACAATGATAATTTTGATAGAGCCATAGACTCGGTGGTCTCATGATCTCATGTCTCGAGGTTCAATCCCACACCGCAACACAAAGGAGAAGAGTGGCAGAATGGTTCAGACGTTCGCCTGCCCAGAACTAAACTCGAAGTGCCAGGGTTCGTTTCCCGTTGATGCCTCAACTTTTCTCCTCAGTTTGACCGGAAAATCAAACTGAACGTCTATTCCTTAGGCAGGGACTGAAAAATGAATCAGACCCGTATGCCTTCTGGCCTACGCACGCAGAAGATCCCACAGCAGTTGGAAATCGTGAAGAGCAGGGCTCTCGTCTGGCTTGCCCTGGTATAAAACATTGGAGAGGTAGGTTGATGTCCCAGGTCCCTCAATTAGCCTTCTTGCCTTTCTGAAGTCTTGGTAAAAATTAAATTGGGTGGAGCTGCACGAGATAGATTAGAGACTGATGATTGATCATCATCATCATCATCATCATCATCATCATCTCATCATCATCATCATCGTCGTCGTCATCATCATCATCATCATCATCATCATGATGATGTGCCCTGCCGCATGGCGTTGGCGTTTCATGGCCCTCCACACGAATCTATCCCTTGTCGCTGCAAGTGCGTCTCCCACCCTCTCTTTCCTCAGCCACCCTGCAAGTCCGTCCAATATTTTCTCCCTGGGTCTACCTGGTGTTCTCTTTCTCTCCAACTTTCCTGTTGTGACCAGGTGCTCTAAATTTCTCTTTCCTCATAAAATGTCCTGTAAAAGTTGCTTGTCTTTTTCTAATCTTGTTCATTTATTAATGATCTTTTTGAGTTTGCTCCTGACTGATTACAAACATTGTATTTATGTGACGACCGTCAGAGCTAGTTGTCTGTCATCTTAACTATGTTTATGGTACATCAGAATCAGTTGCCTGTCTTCCTATCCATGTGTACAATGTGACAGAGCTAATTGTTCGTCTTCCTATCCTTGACTATAATGAGACAGATACAGCGGCGTGTCTTCCTATCCATGTGTGCGATGTGACAGAGCTAATTGTGACCTCCCACCACCAATTCAGTCTTAACTCGCAGTCAGTCGAACAGCACTAGGAGCTGAAAAGGTGACTGAGGGTCTATCAGGGGTGTTTTGATTTTTTCTCGAAATTGATTTCTGTGGACTAAAATCTATCCCCCACAAAATTTTCTTTCTTGAAAAAATATCACTAATCAATTAAAAATGGTATTTATTGTAGCAGAAAGAACACAATTTCTTACCAAAAGTAGCTATTTTTGTCTCATATTGCGAACCGTAACCTGTACAGAATCCCCACATGTAATATACTGACAGAAAGCTCTTTGGTACACCATTCGGACAATGACAGCTAAAATTAGAAACAAACCGGGTCAAAGCCACTAAATAAAGAAATTTTAAGGAAAATGTGTAGGAGAGTACATAAAAACTTTAGATGTCGTTTTCTCAAAATGGCCGTCATGCAACTCAATGACTTTAAACATACATAACTTCTACAAGCTTTATTCAAGTACCAAAATAGTCTACAGAAATCAATTTTGAGAAAAAGTCAAAACACCCCAGACAGACCCTCAGTCACCTTTTCAGCTCCTAATGCTGTTCAACTGACTGCGAGTTAAGACTGATTTGGTGGTGGGAGGTTACAATTGTTCAGCTTCCCTATCCTTGACTACAGTGAGACAGATACAGTTGTCTGTCTTCCTATCCATGTCTGTGGGCGGTGTGGCAGGCTGTCTTGTCTTCAGGGCGGGGCCTAATAGGATAATGAGGCAGATGGAAGGAGGGAGGAGGAAACAGGGGAATCAGGCGACGAGAGGTTGGAGCAGTGAATGGACAGTGGAAGGTTTGAAGAGAGAGAGAGAGAGAGAGAGAGAGAGAGAGAGAGTGTGTGTGTGAGAGAGGAGAGAGAGAGAGAGTGAGTGTGTGAGAGAGAGAGAGAGAGAGAGTGTGTGTGTGTGTGTGTGTGTATGTGTGTGTGTGAGAGAGAGTAACCAAACACCCATCTCTGAGGTTTGGAAAGATTCAATATTTTTTCAGATGTGCATACAGATATTTATTAAGAACAGAAAGAAAGAAAGAGAGAGAGAGAGGGAGGGAGAGAGAGAGAAGAGGAGAGAGAGAGAGAGAGAGAAGAAAGAGAGAGAGAGAGAGAGAGAGAGAGAGAGAGAGAGAGGAGAGGGGAGAGAGAGCGAGCAACCAAACACCCAGGTCTGAGGTTTCGAAAGATTTAATCAAATTTTGCCAGATGCGCTTAAAGATATATATTAAGAAAGAGAGAAAGAGAGGTGAGATACGATACGATATCCATTTATTCAACAAAGGCCACGGCCCCTCAGTTGAAGGGGTTGATGTGAGCATACATCTCAACAAAAAAATGTATACACAAAAATCAACTGTGTAATTATAGCAATATACATGTACATAGATATCTCCAATTATCAGTTACAAACAGTACTACGAAATTTAAACGCTTTGTATAAAAAGAAAGCAAACTGTTTCATTGTTGTTTCATTTTTTGATGCAATTAGTAAACAAAGTCTGAACTGAGAAGGGTTTCTATAGTATTTTTCTGGGATAAAGCGAGACCGCAGATTATTTAAAACAGGACAACAAAGAACAAAATGTACTTCGTTTTCTTCTGCAGTTTTACATAGGGGACAAAGAAGATCAGTATCACTGTGTCTTCTATATCGATGATAATGATTGAAAAGATCTGAGATGCCAAGTCTAAGAACTGTCATGCCATGTTTCAATTGTTTATTCATATTCATCACTAAATAAGTAGGGACACTGTGCATCAAACTAAATTGTTTATAAAAATCAAATCTTGTACTGTCCTGGATATGACTTGTCCATTCCTGCCACCTGCAGTTAATAAGCCTTTCTCGAAGTGTTCGGATAAAACAAAATACATCTCCCACACCTTGATTTAACCAGACATAACCAAACCCTAACTCATGTAACTTAATTCTTACTTTAGATACCCAGTTTACCTTTCCCCTGGCATCTAACGCATACAACATATTATAAGCCTTCCTTGGCAACCTAGAATTGTTCATCTGTGTTACTTTCAACCAATACTTAATACTCCTTATGACAGAATTCAAATATATTGGAAACCTATTAGTTTCACCATAAACCAGGTCATTTGGCGTTTTCATTGTAACTCCTAAAAACTTTTTCAATGCAAAAAGATGGACATTTTCACAGAAGACAGCGGCATTGTATAAACCCCAAATTTCTGCCCCATATAGTATAATTGGTTGCACTTGGGAATCAAAAAGCTTGATAAATAATTCAAGTGAATTATTTTCGAGGGCTGATAGTTTTTGCATTATACAAAGTAGAGCACGCTTACCTCGGCTGGCAAGATCTTTACAGGCTACATTGAAACTCAGTTTAGTTGAAAAATAGATCCCAAGATATTTATATACATTTACTACAGGCATTATTACCCCAGCATACAACCATCTTTCCTGCATACTTAAATACCCTCCCTTTCTAAACACAACAATATTGCTTTTTGTCATATTAACCTTCAATTTAAGTTTAGTAGCAGCAGAATACAACGAATTCAACTGCGTTTGTAACCCTATAACCGTCTCAGATAGCAAAACGACATCATCAGCCAAAAGAAGAATGAACAGTTCTAAAGTATCATTTGTAAATTGTGCACCATGCCTTCCATTTCTCACGACTTCTAATGTTAATTCATTAATAAAAAGTGAAAAAAGGACAGGACTACATACATCACCTTGTTTCACACCAGAAGTACAATGAATATAGTCAGACATATTGCTTCCACATCTAACTCTGGCTTTCACACACGCATACATGTCATAATACATTTCAGCAATTTTCCATGTACACCAGCTTTGAATAAAAAAGACCACATAATACTTCTATTAATAGAATCAAAGGCTTTTTCAAAATCTATGAAAGCAACATACAATTTGCGATTTAAAGAGAACTGTTTTTGAACAAATGCCATCAAAGTATATATGTGATCAATAGTTGAGTAATTACGCTTGAAGCCTGCTTGGTATTCTCCGGTAATATTATTCATTTCAGCCCATTCTTGTAATCTTTGATTGATAATGGTACTATATATTTTGCTGCTTGCGTCACTTAGTGAAATTCCTCTATAATTATTAGGGTCATTTGAATTACCTTTTTTGTAGAGAGGTAAGACTATAGATTCTGTCCAATTTTCTGGATAAACGCCTCTTTTAAATAAAGAGTTGAAGAATGTAACAAAGAAGTTCAGAATCAAGTCATTTCTACATGCATTTTTTAACAATTCTCCTATTATACCATCTG
>JAPXFY010000032.1:30149087-30166587 GCA_030674185.1 Monoplex corrugatus | reverse complement strand
ACACACACACAAAACACACACACACACACAAAACACACACACACAACACACACACAATACACACACACACGCGCACGCACCCACACACACACAACACACACACACACACACACACACACACACACACACACACACACTCTCTCTCCTCTCTCCTCGCTCTCAACTTATTATTGTATTTATATCTTGCGTAATATGTGTTGTCGAACGAAAGATCACACACACACACAAAACAACAACACACCACACACACCACACACACACACACACACACACACACCACACACACACCACACACACACACACACACCACACAAACACAAACACAAACACAACACACATACACACGCACACTCACACCACACCACACACACACACACACACACACACACACACACACACACACACAACACACACACACACACACACACACACACACACACACATCCACACATACATACACACGTACACACACACTCGCTCTCTTTCTATCTCTCTCTTTCTCTCGGTCTCGCTTGCTCTGTCGATCTCTGTCTTTCCATTTTTTTCTTGTCTGTCTGTCTCTCTTTCTCTCTCCCTCCTGTCTCTCTCTCTCCTCTCTCTCTCTCACTTTCTCTCTTTCTTCCCCCCCCCCTCTTTCTTATCGCACACAGACACACACATCAAACTGTACAAGATAAAGAGGTAAATAGAGATGTAGTGATGAATCTCTTGGACACGTTAGCAATCACGAGTGAACACGGTGCCCAGGTGTGGCTTCCATGTTGTTCAGAGTCAAGTTTATTCCTGAGGGACTCAATGCACTCAGACAATGCCAAACGCACGTTGCCCCCCCCCCCCCCCCGGCCCTCCCCGTCCTCCAATCTGCCATCAGTTATCTAAGAGACTCCTTGGACCTGCGCAAAAACCCTGTGTGCAGGCTGGCAAAGTCTTGTTGGAATGGGTGGGGGGGGGGGGAGGGGGGGAGGAGAAGACGGAAGGAACCTATGAAAACACTAAGGCGGCACTGCCAGAATATTTGGAAGCGTTGAGATGGGCGACTGAGAGAACAGCCAGTTCTTGAAAAAACAAAAACCACCACAAAACAAAAGAAAGAAAGAAGAAAGAAAGAAAGAAAGAAAGAAAGAAAAAAAACCCGTTGAGCACAAAGATAACCTCCATGAATATGACGATCCTTAAAAAAACAAAAAAACAACACAACAGCAACAAAACAACAACAACAAAAAACAAAAAACAACAAAACAACACAAAACAAAACAACAAACAAAAAACACAACAACAACAAAAAACCCACAAAAAAACACGAAAAATTAAAACCCTAGTCAAAACCCAAGGCAGACGACTGCCAAAACCGACATTAAAACACAGTGGACAGTTGGCCTCATTACGAGAAAAATGGGTCCAATATGTAAAACGCTGCTTATATTCTCTTGGCTTCGAGGATGCTTGACAAAATGGAACCGGCAAACAAAAATAGTCCCCCCCCCCCTCCCCCGAGCTGTGAAACAAAAACGAAAAAAAAAGCAAAAGAAAGCAATGCACATTCATTGACTTGCACATAATATATACCCATAGACTCGCACGCGCACGCGCGCACACACACATACATACGCACACACACACACACAAACACGCACGCAAGCACAACACACACACACACACACACACACACACACACACACACACAAACATGCACGCAAGCACCACACACACACACACGCACACATGCTACACACACACGCACGCATGCAAGCACGCACACACGCACATACACACACCCAACACACGCCACACACACACACACACACACACGCACGCAAGCACGTACACACACCACACACACACACACACACACGTACGTATACACACCACACACACACACACACACACACCACACACACACACACACACACACACACACACAAGACACACACATGTGCGCAACACCCACCCACAAGCACACACATACGACACACGCACCACACACACGCCCCACACAACACGCACAGCACATACATAACACACCACACACACAACACCACACAGCACGCCGCGCGCACACACACACACACACACACACACGTATTCTCTCGTGCTTCAGGCACACCACACACTCACATAGGGCATATACGGTACATTCAAAAAGACTTGCGCGCGCACACACACACACACACACACAAAAAAAGAAAGAAGAAGAGAGAGAGAGAGAGGGGGGGGGAGAGACGTACAGACAGAAGGCAGAGAGAGAGAGAGACAGAGAGAGAGACAGCGACAGAGAGACAGAGAGAGACAGAGAGAGAGAAAGAGAGAGAGAGAGAGACAGAGACAGAGACAGAGACAAGAGAGAGAGAAACAGAGACAGAGACAGAGAGACAGATAGATAGAGAGACAGAGAGAGAGGGGGGGGGGTAAAGAGCGAGAGAAAGAGGGAGACAGTCATATTACACACATGCACACACACACACACACACACACACACACACACACACACACACACACACACACACACACACACACACACACACACATGCCACACACACCCTAGCGAGCAATCAAAGGCAGTGTTAATTTGCACGCACGCACACACAGACACACACGCATATATATATAAATATATATATACATATATATATGTATATATATATATATATGTATGTATATATACACTTACAACATACAAACACACAATTCACACACACATACACACATACATACACACAACGCAAACAGACAGACATCCACACACACACATACACACACTCACAACACACAAACACATACACACACACACATACACACGCACACACACACACACACACACCACACACACACACACACACACCACACACACACACAAAACAAACACACACACAAACACAGACACACACACACACAAAACAAACACCACACACACACAAACACACACACACACAAACACACACACACACACAAACAAACACACACACACACACATGCCATCCACACCCTACCAAGCAATCAAAGACAGTGTGAATTTGCTCCGAACCTGGGAACCCTATCAAGAGAACAGTGGCCACTGTGGTCAGGTAGATAGATAGATGGTACACCAAGAACATAATTATTACGGTCCCAAACCATGAAGAACAACCACAGTGTGTATACTGAGACTAGTTCCTTACACGCTGGATAGGCGAGGTTTTCGCCAGATACTCCATGTAAGAGTATTCCTTTGTTCCATCTAGGTTCAAGACTCGGAAATGCCTGGAGCGCACTAAATCAACTGGACAAAATCTGGAAATCCAATCTACCAGACAACCTGAAAAGGAACTTTTTCCGAGCAGCAATGGAGTCCGTTCTTACATATGGCTCAATCTCTTGGACCCTAACAACGACATTGGAGAAGAATATTGATGGAGCATACACACGAATGCTGCGTGCAGCCCTGAACAAATCGTGGAGAGAACATCCAACTAACAACGAGTTATATGGTAAGATCCCACCAATCAGTAAATCAATACGTCAACAAAGACTCCACTTCGCGGGACACTGCTGGCGTAGCAAAGAAGAACTGGTGGGGGATGTTCTACTATGGAGACCCAGCCACGGCAAACAAAGACCAGGACGTCCAAAGAAGACCTTCATCGACCAACTGATGGATGATACGGGCTGTCAGTATGATGAACTACCTACTGCAACGTCTGACAGAGAAGGATGGAGGAAAGTGCATGGATAGCCGAGCAAGCTTGACATGATGATGATGATGAGGTTCAAATTCATATTGCTTATAGCCCAGCCGACTACTAGAGCCATATCAGGGCTAACACCACTTCAAAAACCGACAACCAGGTTAAGATAAAAGACAACAGTTAAAAACTATGCTCACCGTTCAAATTCATATTGCTTATAGCCCAACCGACTACTAGAACCATATCAGGGCTTACATTGCGTGAAAAACGACAACCAGGTTAAGATAAAAGACAGCAGTTAAAAACCATGCTCACTGTTAACCTTGCAAGTCTAGAACGCAATTGAAGAAAAACATTTTCAGACGTAAAATTATGTCAGATGAAATCTATTGATCTCTGGTAAAAACTGGAAAACTGCACTAGGAGGGACGTCTCGGAAGAGGTTCTTTAAGGAGTCCTCCATCTAGAGGCAAGCGTGGCTAGATATTCGTTAAGTAAGGCTAGGTCGCATGGAAATGATCTTGTCGGCAAGGTCAGGATGGCGACCATGCAAGTGGCCTTTGTGTTTGACCACGACTCCCGCTTTCTGTTGTGAATTAAGCGCTGCCATCATCATCATCGATATGTACCTTGCTGCATGGCGTTGGCGATCATGGCCCTTTATACCAATCTATCTTCTGTCATCATCATCGTGTACCCTGCTGTATTGAGTTGGCGATCATGGCCCTCCATACGAATCTATCCCTGGTCGCTACAAGTGACCAAACCACGGAGCATATACTCCAAAGATGTCCCCTTCACCAGGTGACAAGACAGGACGTGTGGCCAACAGACACTCCGCTGACAACCAAACTCCATGGCTGCAGACAGGAGCTGGAAAAGACGGCTGCATTCATCACCCGGACTCAGCTGATTGTGTAGCTGCGTACGCCAAGAAGAAGAAGTCGCTACATGTACATCTCCCACCTTCTCTATCTTCAGCTAATTTTCAAGTCCGTCCATTATTTTCTCCCTGGGTCTACCTGATGTTCTCTTTCCCTCGAGCTTTCCTGTTGTGACTAGGTGCTCTAATTCCTCTTGCCTCATAATATGTTCTATAGCTGTTGCTTGTCTTTTCCTAAAATCTTCTTCATAAATGTTTATATGGATCTTTTGTACATGAGCTAAACTCTACTTCCGTCTCGTGTCCGTTTTATAGCACAGCTATTTCTAAGATGTCCGTGGTTATTTCTTGCTCTCCTGTGGGCCCCAGTAGCTCAGTTGGTTTGATCGGCGGATTCACATGCTAATTGTTGTGGGCCATCTCACTGTCCCTTCTTAACATCATTGTTGTTTTGGTAGTGTCAGTATAGGATTAGATAAGTCCCCCCATTAAAACTGGCCTTCTCACTATCCCATCTTAACATCATTGTTGTTCTGGTGGTGTCAGTATAGGATTAGATACATTAAAACTGGCCTTCTCGCTGTCGCATCTAAACATCATTGTTGTTCTGGTGGTGTCAGTATAGGATTAGATACATTAAAACTGGCCTTCTCACTATCGCATCTAAACATCATTGTTGTTCTGGTGGTGTCGTTATAGGAGTAGATAAGCCCCTCTTCCCCCACTTCCCTGGGATGGTTATCCCCGTCGGCCATATCACCTGAGGTGGGAGTGGACGTAAACACTGAACCAAACCAACCAACTGCTTACTCTCGCCACTCGCTATCTCGCCACTTGCACGCCAGCGTGCTAGCATGTGAAGAAACGGCCCTCTGCCCTCACTACATACCACCAGTAAGAAGAGGACGTGGGCACTCTGTCAATGTTTAACCCTTTGACTCCTGAACCCAACCCATCAACTCAAAAACTTAACTCTTTGATTCCCTCACCCTATCCACCAGCTTCCTACAAGAAGCTGGTGTATAGAGTGAGGAATCAAAGAATTACGTTTTTTGCTTTGCTAGCAATGCAGTAGCATGGTTGGCGATGCAGGATGCTTGCTGGTGGATAGGGTGAGGGAATCAAACAGTTAAAGCTGTTCGTGACACTAACTTCCTGTCTTGGCTAACATCGGACAATAGTCGTTACAACTTGAGGCAGATGTTGTACTAGTTGAGGCACGTGTTTCCAATTAGCGCCTTAACAGGGCTCCAACGCTTGCACGATAGAAGTAGGCTGTAATCCCATGTCAGGGGAGCTGATAATGTGATTAGAAAGGGATCAACCAACTGGACACTGCAGCTTTCACTTATGGTGAATTCTGTCCACATGCAGCCTCTCCCCACCCCCATCCCACCCCTCAGAATAGTGTTTGATGCTTTTAGAATACAAAATGTAGATAGATAAATTGTCACAACCCCAAGAGAAGGAAAGAAAGACTGGAAAACAATTCCTTCTTTTCCGCTTTTTGGGACTATGACAATCTTTAAAATTTAAGTTGTAATTTTATAATTTAAGCTATAATTTAAGTTGTAATTCAAGTTGTAATTTTATGATTTAAGCTTCAATTTAAGTTATGATTTAAGTTGTAACGAGTATTGTCTACTGTAGCCAAAGACAGGAAGTTGGTGTCACAATCTTTATAATTTGTCTTACGTTGTTGTCGGTTCTTGGCTGTAAGTTTCTGTTCGTACAGAAGACTGTCAGAAACTTATCAATAATTAGATCTATCCTGTTTTGATATTGATCTATATAAGCATTTTGCCTTAGAATGAGAAAAAAATGTATTGACTGACTCATATGTATTTCTTTTGAGTCACAATGGATTTGTCATACGAAATTCGGGTTGCTTTGCCCAGGGAGGGCGCGTATCTGCAATACGTATGCGCTATTTGTGTTTTCTCTCTCTCTCTCTCTCTTGCTCTCTCTCTCTCTGTGTCTCTGTCTGTCTCTCTCTCCTGTCTGTCTCTATTTCTCTCTCTCTCTCTCTCTCCTCTCTTTCTCTGTCTTTCTCTCTCTGTCTTTCTGTCTGTCTCTTTCTCTCTATCTCTCTCTGTGTCCTCTCTCTGTGTCGCTCTCTGTCTCTCTTTCTCTCTCTCTCTGTCTCTGTCTGTCTCTCTCTCCTGTCTGTCTCTATTTCTCTCTCTCTCTCCTCTCTTTCTCTGTCTTTCTCTCTCTATCTTTCTGTCTGTCTCTTTCTCTCTATCTCTCTCTGTGTCCTTCTCTGTGTCGCTCTCTGTCTCTCTCTCTGTCTCTCTCTCTCTCCTCTGTCAGTGCCTTTCTCTTTCTATCTGTCTCTCTGTGTGTTTCCCTCTCTGTTTCTGTCTGTCTGTCTCTCTCTCTCTCCTCACTCTCTGTCTTTCTCTCTCCGTCTTTCTGTCTCTTTCTCTCTCTCTGTGTCCCCCCTCTCTCTCTCTCTTTCTCTGTGCGTTTCTCTCTCTCTTTCTTTCTGTTTCTGTCTGTCTGTCTGCCTCTCTCTGCCTTACGTACTTTTTCTTAGGATTGATAATTGGGCACATATATGAAGTGCATTTTTGGCTGTAGGGAGGTGAGATATGCGGAAGCAATTTTTGGTAATTTATGCCCGTTTTATTTATGTTTTAGTGTCCTTAGGTATGCTTAAATTTGTATTCACGTGTGTTTTTTAAAACCCCTGTGTGATATATTGGAGTAGTCAACGCCAGGGGCATGTCCTTAGATTACGCGGGAATGTGCGTTGATATGTTTACTTAATTTTCTTTTCTTTTCTTTCTTTTTTTTCTGTTGAAGTTTTGTATGTTTTGAAGCGGTCATAGCCCTGACATGGCTCTACGCAGCCGGCTGGGCCTTAAACAACAATGACAATAACAATAACAATAACAATAACAAGTGGTCTTTCTCTTAGGTGTCCCGTCTGTTCTCCATGCCCTGGAGTACGAAAAGCTCTTCCACTTGACCAAAGCCTTCCAACAAATCAGAAGAACCAGAAGAGTAGTCCTCCACTGGATCCCCGTTCAATGTGGGATACCAGGAAACCAGACGGTAGATGAGCTGACAAACAGGGGAGCCTAGGCAGACCGACCAGAAAACAGCGGCAGCTACAGCTGGAAGAGGAGCATTATCAGCCTTTCCTCAAGCCTTTGACTCCCGCACCCTGTCCACCAGCATCGTGCATTGTCAACCATGCTAGCAAAGCAAAAACTTAAGCCTTTGACTCCCGCACCCTGTCCACCAGCATCCTGCATTGTCAACCATGCTAGCAAAGCAAAAACTTAAGCCTTTGACTCCCGCACCCTGTCCACCAGCATCCTGCATTGTCAACCATGCTAGCAAAGCAAAAACTTAAGCCTTTGACTCCCGCACCCTGTCCACCAGCATCCTGCATTGTCAACCATGCTAGCAAAGCAAAACCCTAACCCTTTGACTCCCTCATCCTATCCACCAGCTTTTTGCGAGAAGCTGGACGATAGGGTGAGGGAGTCAAAGGATTAAGTTTTTGCAGTTAGTGGATAGGGTGAGGGAGTCAAAGGATTAAGTTTTTGCACTTAGTGGATAGGGTGAGGGAGTCAAAGGATTACATTTTTGCACTTAGTGGATAGGGTGAGGGAGTCAAAAGGTTAAATTTTTGCAGCTGTGGATAGGGTGAGGGAGTCAAAGGGTTAAGTTTTTGCAGTTGGTGGATAGGATGAGGGAGTCAAAGGGTTAAGTTTTTGCAGCTGGTGGATAGGGTGAGGGAGTCAGGGGATTAAATTTTTTGCAGTTGGTGGATAGGGTGAGGGAGTCAAAGGGTTAAGTTTTTGCAGCTGGTGGATAGGGTGAGGGAGTCAGGGATTAAATTTTTTGCAGTTGGTGGATAGGATGAGGGAGTCAAAGGGTTAAGTTTTTGCAGCTGGTGGATAGGGTGAGGGAGTCAGGGGATTAATTTTTTGCAGTTGGTGGATAGGGTGAGGAGTTAAAGGAATAAGTTTTCGCAGTTGGTGGACAGGGTGCGGGAGTCAAAGATTAATTTTTTTGCAGTTGGTGGATAGGGTGAGGGAGTCAGGGGATTAAATTTTTGCAGTTGTGGATAGGTGAGGGAGTCAGGGGATTAAATTTTGCATTTGCAGTTGTGGATAGGGTGAGGTAGTCAAAGGATTAAGTTTTTGCAGTTGGTGGATAGAGTGAGGGAGTCAAAGGATTAAGTTTTTGCAGCTGGTGGATAGGGTGAGGAGTCAGGGGATTAAGTTTTTGCAGTTGGTGGATAGGGTGAGAGAGTGAAAGTGTTAAGTTATGGACAGAAGGGGACGACTACCACCTTCTATGCAGACAACAGCAAGTGCTCATGATGAGACTCCGCAACGGCTACAACCGGCACGACGCCCCTATGAATCCCAAGTTCAAACTGACGCCATCACCAACGTGCCCCAGGGTTCAAGACGACCAAACGGCTGAACATGTACGATTTGTATGTTTTGAAGGGGTTAAAGCCCTGATATGGCTCTACGCCATACGTATGTATTGTTGTTGTTGTTGTTCGTCCTTCGTTGTCGAAGAAGACCACGACTTCAATTCTGACAGGGGTATTGGCGATTGTGGGTCCGGAGGTGGCTGGGTAAGGCCAATCCGGGCCAGGAAGGCTCCCCACACGTAGGGCAAACGTGGGTTGGTGCAACTGTAAGATTGGAGGTCGCTCGCGCCTTGCGCACTTCTCGTTTTCTTCGAGTCTCTGCTGTACGTCTTCTCTCTGCTGCTCTTGCTCCGATGGTCAGGTTGCCTCGCCAGTTCGGTCGATCTAGTGCAAGCGTCTCCCAGGTATTAGGGGTCAATGCCCAGGTTGTTGATGAATACTTTTTTGAGGTAATCTTTAAATCGTTTCTTTTGGCCACCGTTTAAAGCCCAGCCAACTGCGTAGAGCCGTATCAGGGCTATAGCCAATTCAAAACATACAATACTTCAACAGAGAAAAAAGGAAAAGAAAATCAAGTACACATCAATGCATTCGTGCACATAATCTAAGGCGATGCCCCTGGCGTTGACCATTCCGTCCAATTTATCGCACAGGGGATTTAAAAAACGTACCGGAATACAAATTTAAACATAATCAAGGACAATAAAATATATATAAAAACGGCATAAACTACCTACAATTGCTTCCGCATATCTCATATCCCTAGAGCTCAAAATGCACTTAACACATGTACCCTTTAAATTATCAGTCCTAAGAGAAAGTACGTAATGCTTTATCGAACACATACAGGTGAATGGACCAGCAAAGCAGAAAATGATAGAAAGCAATGACAGAAAGCAAAGGAGGAAGAAAGAAAGAAAGAGAGTGACAGAAAAGAAGAAATTACTAGCACAGAATTACCAGAAGATGGGGATACTATTTATACTAAAAGAGCCCCCAGCATTCTCACAGGGGTGTGTGCGTGAGGGGGGAGATGATAATGGCTGACTGTCCTGACCACACAGCTCCACGACAGCTAGTAGGAACAAGACAAAACAAAAAAAACAAAACAAAACCCAAACAGAAACCCAAACCCAAACGAAACCCAAACCTAACCAAACCAAAACCAAACCAAACAAACCAAACCAAAAACAAACCAAACAAACAAACAAAACCAAAACCAAAACAACAACAACACAAAAACAAACCAAACCAAACAAAACCAAACCAACAAACCAAACAACCAAACAACCAAAACAAAACACAAAACACAAAAACCAAACCAAACCACAAACCAAACCAAAACCAAACCAACCAAACAAACCAAAACAAAACCAAAACAAACAGAAACCAAAACCCAAACCAAACCAAACCAAACCAAACCAAACCAAAAAACCAAAAACAAAACAACCCAAACCAAAACAAAACCAAAACCAAAAAAACCAAACCAAAACCAAAACCAAACCAAACCAAACCAAACCAAACCAAACCAAAACCAACACCAAAACCAAACCAAAACCAAACCAAACCAACAAAACCAAAACCAAAAACCAAACACAAACCAAACCAAACCAAACAAAACAAACCAAACAAACCAAAACCAAACCAACAAAACCAAAACCAAACCAAAACCAAACCAAACCAAACCAAACAAAAACCAAACAAAACCAAAAACCAAACAAACCAAAACCAAAACAAACCAAACCAAACCAAACCAAAAAACCAAACCAAACAAAAAACAACAACAACACCACCACCAACAACAAAACAAACAGAAACCAAAACATAAAACCAAAACCAAACAAACCAAACCAAACCAAACCAAACCAAACCAAACCAAACCAAACCAAACCAAACCAACAACCAAACCAAACCAAACCAAACCCAAACCAAACAAAAAACCCAAAACAAAAACAAACCAAACAAACCAAAACCAAAAAAACCACCACCCAAACAAACCAAACCAAACCAAACCAAACCTAAACCAAAACCAAACCAAACAAACAAACCAACAACTATGCATGGCCTACCCAACCAATGCAACCCAACACAAAAACACTAACAACACAAACAATCCAATCAACGAAAACCCAAACCCTAAAATGAAGAGACAAGAATGTCATACTCATAAAAAAAACCGTCAAATGAATTAACCACAGAAAGACAAATGAAAAGAGAAAAGAACACTACAAGTTAACATAATTTCAATCAGTATACTAACATAATCAACATTTATATTATGACGAAAGAGAAATTAGAACACCTGGTCACAACAGGAAAGCTAGAGGGAAAGAGAAAATCACGTAAACTCAGGGAGAAAATATTGGACAGGCTTGCAGGGTGGCTGAGAACAGAGAGGGTGGGAAGATGTATTTGCAGCGACAGGGAATAGATTCGTATGGATGGTCATAATCGCCAACGCCATGCAGCAAGGCACATGATGATGATGATGATAACGATGATACTAACATACAAACCAAACCAAACCAGACCAGACCAGACCAAACCAAAACAAAAGAAATAAGCAGCCAAAACAGCAAAGGGTCAATGCATCCTGTTCCTGTGCCACCCACCTCTCCCCCACCACTCCCCACCCCCTTCTTTCTCACGTAACTCTTGTGAATGGCCACCACTCCTTGAGTCGCTCTGCACGCGCGCCTGTCGCGTGTGGGCCTTCTTCCGATTGGATGATGATAAGGGAACAAAAGCAGGCTTTGTATGCAAATACGCATCGGTGGATTGGGAGGTTGGTGGGAGCGGTAGTTAAGTGGTATCGACAGCTTGAGTTCATTTATCTTCTGCGTATGCGTTAACGCCAGAGGCGTCTTGAAAACATCTTGTTACTCAAGGATTAAGTAGCGTAAGGCCCCTTGTGGATATGTCTTATAGCTAGTCTTTGCTCGTCTGCAATCAAAATGTTAGCAAGCACGCAGATGAAAGAGAGAGAGAGAGAGAGAGAGAGAGAGAGAGAGAGGCAGACAGACAGACAGACAGACTGAAACACACACGCACGCACACTCACACACAAAAACAAACACGCTCTCTCTCTCTCTCTCTCTGTCTCTCTCTCTGTCTCTGTCTTTGTCTCTCTCTCTCTCAGTCTTACTCCTAGTCTCTGTCTGTCTGTTTGCCTCTCTCTCTCTTTCGAATGAAGAGTGTGTTTACTTACGTGTGTGTGTGTGTGTGCGTGCGTGCGTGCGTGTGTGTGTGTGTGTGTGTGTGTGTGTGTGTATGTGTGTGTGTATGTGTGTGTGTGTGTGTGTGTGTGTGTGTGTGTGTAGAATCTGCAGACATCATAAAGAAGGATTCATCGTACTTGGAGAATTCCATATGCGCTCCACCCAAATCTGCCAGCAAAACTCATCTGGTAAACCCTTTGATCCTTCACACAATCTTTAACCCTTTGACTCCGGCACCCTGTCCGCCAGCATCCTGCTTTGTCAAACATGCTAGCAAAGCTAATACTTAACCCTTTGACTTCCCCCATGGGATGTCCAGGGCTCTTTCAGTACAAATAGTATCCCCAATCTTCTGGAAATTCTGTGCTAGACATTTCCTCTTTTCTGTCACTCTCTTTCTTTCTTTCTTCCTCCTTTGCTTTCTGTCATTTCTTCCTGTCATTTTCTGCCGTGCTGGTCCATTCACCTGCATGTGTTCGATAAAGTCTTACATACTTTTTCTTTGGATTGATAATTGGGTACATGTATTATGTGTATTTTTGGCTCTAGGGAAAGAGATATGTGGAAGCAATTTTAGGTAATTCATGCCCGTTTTAAATATTTTTTTGTGTCCTTAGGTATGCTTAACTCTTTTCCCGCCATGGTCGCAATCAAGCGACTTCCCAGGTGAGCTTTTTAAATCCCCTGTGCGATAAATTGGACGGAGTGGTCAACGCTAGGGCATGTCCTTAGATTATGTGCACAAATACATTGAAATGTGTACTTAATTTTCTTTTCTTTTTTTTTTCATGTTGAAGTTAAGTATGTTTTGAAGCGGTTGTAGCCCTGATATGGCTTCATGCAGTCGGCTGGGCTTTAAACAACAGTAACACTAACACTAACAATAACGATGATAACAACAATAACAACAACAACATCAACAACAAAAATCATCTGACTCCCTCAACCTATTTTTGACCACAGGAAGCTGGTGGATATGGTGAGGGAATCCAAGGGTGATATTTTTGCAGTTGGTGGATAGGGCGCGGGAGTCAAAGGGTGATATTTTTGCAGTTGGTGGATAGGGCGCGGGAGTCAAAGGGTGATATTTTTGCAGTTGGTGGATAGGGCGCGGGAGTCAAAGGGTTATATTTTTGCAGTTGGTGGATAGGGCGCGGGAGTCAAAGGGTTATATTTTTGCAGTTGGTGGATAGGGCGCGGGAGTCCAAGGGTTGCACAGGCTCAAGGCGTCTGCCAGATACCTGCAGGCAGACTTGGGTGGAACGCATCTGGATATGTCTTAGTGCCATAGACAAACTGCAGCAGACTCCAGACACAAACTCCAGGCTTGTGTCCTGGTTATAGTGGATTACTTGTTTGTTTTTGTTCATTCATTCGATAGTTCTTTTTTGTTTTCTTTCACGATTTTGTTGCGGTTTTCGTCGTCTTCTTTCTTGCTTTTTCTTTTTTTTTTCATTTTTCTTTTAATTATTTTTGGCTTTTCATTGATTGATTTGGTTCAGTTTTTACGTCGACACCCACCTCAGGTGATATGGCCGACGGGGATAACCATCCCAGGGAAGTGGGGAAAGGGTGACTTATCTAATCCTATACCGACACCACCAGAACAACAACGATGTTAAGATGGGACAGTGAGATGGCCAGTTTCACACTATAGTACTTCAATATATAGATAATATAATCTGAAATGTTTATTATGCTGAGTTAAGTAGATATTGAGTAATGAATTTTTTACTTACCTATCCAAATGGCCAGTATACAGAGGATCGCTTAGTGAAAAATGCCCAGCAGCGAGTGAGTTGAGGGGACTTGTCTAATCCTATACCGACACCACCAGAACAACAACGATGTTAAGGTGGGACAGTAAGAAGGCCAGTTTTAATGAGGGGACTTATCTAATCCTATACCGACATCACCAGAACAACAATGATGTTAAGATGGGACAGTAAGAAGGCCAGTTTTAATGAGGGGACTTGTCTAATCCTATACCGACACCACCAGAACAACAATGATGTTAAGGTGGGACAGTAAGAAGGCCAGTTTTAATGAGGGGACTTATCTAATCCTATACCGACACCACCAGAACAACAACGATGTTAAGATGGGACAGTGAGAAGGCCAGTTTTAATGAGGGGACTTATATAATCCTATACCGACATCACCAGAACAACAATGATGTTAAGATGGACAGTAAGAAGGCCAGTTTTAATGAGGGGACTTATCTAATCCTATACCGACACCACCAGAACAACAATGATGTTAAGATGGGACAGTAAGAAGGCCAGTTTTAATGAGGGGGACCTATCTAATCCTATACCGACACCACCAGAACAACAATGATGTTAAGATGCGACGGTGAGAAGGCCAGTTTTAATGTAGCGCACCCTGGGATTCGAACCCACGACCATTAGTAGTATGTGAATCCGACGCTCAAACCAACTGAGCTACTGGGGCCGGCTACTTTTGGTTTGGCACTTCTTTTCCATATTCATTCACTTTCACCGAATGCTCAGTTAATCGTTTAGGCGATGTTTTGCTCTTTAGAAGATTTGGATCAAAGGCATGAACCATTAACCCTTTGACTCCGGCACCCTGTCCACCAACTGCTAAAATTTAACCCTTTGATTCCCTCTCCACATCCACTAGCATCCTGCACTGTCAACCATATTAGCAAAACAGAAACTTAACCCTTTGACTCCCTCACTCTATCCACCACTTTTCTGCAGAAGTTGGTGGAAATGGAGAGGGAGTCAAATGGTTAAAATTAATACATAAGTTAGAAAGAGAGAGAGAGAGAGGGGGGGAGGGGGGGGGGGCTTCTCGCCAAAAAGTGCTGAAAATCGACGTGTTTAGTTTTGATGTAGTGAACAGCATTGTTCCAGAATTTAAAAAAACAAAACTATTAACGATTTGGACGGATTAAAAATTCGTTATATTTCTCTTTGATAGTAAAGTATTATTTTGACTGACGTTTTTCCGAGGTCACAGCGACCTCGCCAAGTACATAATCCAGAATTTGTCTTGGAAAGCAAAAAATTTGATAAATACAGAAAAGAGAGGATTGTTAGGACAGCATAACCTTTTCCTTCCCTCAAAGTTTATCTCCCCTGTCAAGTAAGTCGGCTGATGAACACAAACAGGAAGTTTGTGGCACGTTTCTGTTTAATGACGCACTATACATGACGTCATGTGTTTACGTCACAGGCATTCCAGGACAAGGAAGAGAAAAACCGGAAAAGAACACTGAGATGGTCAAACTGCGCCAGGATTACTGTTATTTCATCCTGGACGTAAACATAGACTTGCAACTACACACGCACGGAGAGAGAGAGAGAGAGAGAGAGAGAGAGAGAGAGAGAGAGAGAGAGAGAGAGAGAGGAGAAAGAGAGAGAGAGAGAGAGAGCAAAAGCGAGAGAGTGAGAGATAGAGAGATAGAGACAGAGACTGAGTCAGAGAGGGAGAGAGAGACAGAGAGACAGAGAGAGAGAGACAGAGAGAGAGAGACAGAGTCACAGAGACAGAGACACAGGGAGAATGAGAGAGTGAGAGAGACAGAGAGACACAAGGACAGAGAGAAGAGAGAGAGAGAGAAGAGAGAGAGAGAGAGAGAGAAAGAAATTGAAACTGAAACTGAAACTGAAACTGAAAATGGTTTATTGCCATTGACATTTTTGTCCTTGTGGCAAGGAGCATAAAACAAAGTCATTAAATTTTACGGCAACGTTTTCGCGAAACAAAGATTCATAAATATAGTCATGGCTGACATTACATCCATTTGAATTTTTTCCTAATGATGAAGAAAAAATTGACGGAAAAAAGTTGAACAAAAAGTTGAAGAAACAGTTGACCACCTGACGTAATTAGTCATATAAGTAAAAGGAAGACCCAAATCCGGCAAATAAACATAAGAACAGTATAAAAAGAGTGAGAGAGGGAGAGAGAAAGGCAGAGAGAGAGAGAGAGAGAGAGAGAGAGAGAGAGAGAGAGAGAGAGAGAGAGAGAAAGACAGAGTGAGAGAGAGAGAGGAGGAGAGAGGGAGAGAGAGAGAGAGAGAGAGAGAGAGAGAGAAGAGAGAGACAAACAGAGACAGAGGCAGAGAGAGAGAGAGACAAACAGAGAGAGAAAGAGAGACAGAGAGAGTTTAATCTTCAAAGTTCGGATAAAAACGCATTCCATTTTTGAACCAGCGCAGTCTCTATTGGACTTTAACAAATCCTAACGAATCCCTAATAATTTGGAGTGCCGATAACACGGAGTTCCTGAATTCAACTCCCATATGCGCCCCTAAACGCAATATAGAAACTCCTGTTTTCTGGCTCTCTGTAGTGCACTTATTATTCTGTTAAATGTCAAAGGTAAGCATGTTTTTAAAAAAAAATCTAACTGTTGTCTTTTATGTTAACTAACGGGTTGTCCTTTTTTGACGTGGTATTAGCCCTGACGTGGCTCTAGTAGTCGGCTGGGCTATAAGCAATATGAACTGAACTGAACTCTTAGATCCAAAACAAGTGAGACTGCCCGCGTTCAAGCAAACAGGAACCAGAAAAAACACGAAAGAAGAATACGAACGCGTATTTAATACAACAAGACAAGACAGGTGCACATTTTCGGCCAACTGGCCTTTGTCAAGCGTAAGATTACAAACGAACAAACGAACACCAGACACAAAAATTTTGAGAAAAAGACTGAAACTTCCCTGCTGCTGTGTCCAATGTAAGAAAAAGAATTAATTCAAATTGGACAAATCAGGGGTGATATACAAGATAGACTGCCAGGACTGTGACCAAAGTTATATTGGCGAAACTGAGCGCAACTTGCACAAAAGATTAAAAGAACACAAACGTGAGTCCTCTCCAGTGGGGGAACATCTGACCCACACCCAACACCACTTTGAAAAGGACAGTGTGCAAGTTCTCGACAAAGAAGCAAGATGGTTCCAGAGGGGAGTAAAGGAGGCAGTCTACATCGCCACAAGGAACCCCACCCTCAACCGTGACCGGGGCCGACACAACCTGCCATCGGTGTACTCCTCACTTATTCAGTCGCACTGTCGTGAGTTCGCTCACGGTGGTGCGCACTGAAGCCAGTTCTCAACCCAGCAGTTGCGCTGAAGAAGTCGGCCGGATCGCCAATGAAAGCTACGCAGTAAGTAGCCTTTCTCACTGAGAGACAAGTTTAGCCAGGTAGCCATTATGAATTAATTCACGTAAAAGACAACAGTTAAATTAAAATAAACCATGCTCTCCGTTGACATCTAACAGAACGATAAGCGCGCTAAGAAGAGCCAGAAAACAGGACAGGTTTTTTTCTTCTTCTTCTCACATTGACCACA
>JAPXFY010000032.1:30136587-30139087 GCA_030674185.1 Monoplex corrugatus | reverse complement strand
ACACACACACACACACACACACACACACACACACACACACACACACACACACACACACACACACACACACACACACACACACACACACACACAACACACCACACACACACACAACACACACACACACACGCACAGTACACACACACACACATACCCGTCTAATATCATTTATAGTGAAAAGACGTTAAATCAAGCAACGAACGAACACAACATACATACACACACACACAAAAAAGGTATTGATTAATTTGTTAACAAGAAACACCCAAATAATCCGGAAGGGACCCAGAGCAACAATGCTTCACCACTGGCCACACCAGACCCTTTGCCACACAACAGCCACTTCACCAAACAAAGGAAAGCTGTCCTATGCGCTGCAGGACCCATTCAGACCCAGTCATCAGATAACCTTATTCACAAACCGAATGGCAAGGCAAGGTGGACAGATGACAAACTTTTTAGGAGACAGCCGCATAACGGGCACCAGCAGATCCATTCCAGCTACCAGACAAGGAGAGAATGAAAGACATGCGACTACATCTCACACCGAACCGGCCAGTGCTTGGTTGATGTTTTGGGTCATACGGCAGACATCTTGCTTATGCATATGTATCAACCATGACCTGAAAGAACAGAGTCACATGATCAAAACAGGCGTGTTGAACCTTTACCGTCACTCTGGACAAAACTGCTGAGGAAATAGTGGTATGAAAAAACGCGGGAGAGACCTAGCCGTTGGGGAACAAACGGAAGCAATCACGCGGCGCTTCCGGACTTACCAGGAGAAAAACAAAACAAAACAGAATATGTATACATTCGAGATATGATGACACGCACGTGGTGAATATTACTTTCAGGTTTTCGATCATGTGACTCTGCTGTCAGAGATCATGGTTCATACATATGCATAAGCAAGATGTCTGCTGCAGCAAACCAAAATATCAACCAATCAATAGCCAGTTCGGTTTGAGATGTAGTCGCATGTGAATATGAAAGAGCCTTCTTTTGCCTTACTCAGGGTCTTCATCTGTCTATTGGGCAGCCTACCCAGCCGCCAGGTCGCATAGCTGGCTGCCCGCTCTTCTCCACTTTCTAGTGTCTCGACACTTAGGAATCGGAAGCTACCTACTGTATTGTATCATAACCACTAAAGGTCTCCTGTGGGGATGCCTGGGGCTCTTTCAGTATAATTAGTATCCCCCACCTTTTTGGAAATTCTGTGCCAAGAATTTCCTCTTTTCTGTCGCTCTCTTTGTTTATACCTTGTTCCTTTGCTTTCTGTCATTTCTTCCTATCGTTTTCTGTCTTGCGGGTCCATTCATCTGTATGTGGTTGATAAAGTCTTAGAAATTTTTCTGTTAGGATTGATAGTTGGGTACGTGTATTAAGTGCATTTTTAGCTCTAGGGAAGTGAGATAATGCAGAAGCAATTTTTGGACCCGTTCTTACTTATGTTTTACTGTCCTTGGTTATGTTTAAATTGTGTATTCTGGTATGATTTTTTAAATCCGCTGTGCGGTAAATTGGACGGAGTATTCAACACCAGGAGCATTTCTTCAGATTTTGTGCTCGAATGTATAGATATGTGTACTTAATTTTTCTTTTCCTTTTTTCCCAGTTGAAGTACTGTACGTGCATTCAAATGTCATATCCCTGATATAGCTCTACGCGGTCGGCTGGGCTTTAAGCAACAATAAGAATGATAAGAAGAATAAACCACAGGAGGTGTTTGTTTAGTCGCAAAGGAGGTCAGGCATGATGCTACGTTTGCTGCCTGTTTTGCTTCTCAGCTAGAACCGCCACGTTCCCGAAAAGGACTAGGCGTCTGGTGTCTTTCCAAGCTGTCGCTAGGACTTTCAATGCAGTCTCTGGTCGAAAAAAGAGAGAGAGAGAGAGAGAGAGAGAGAGAGAGAGAGAGGGAGAGAGAGAGAGAAGAGAAGAGAAGGGAAGAAGAGAGAGAGAAGAGAGAGAGAGAGAGAGAAAGAGGAGAGAGAAGAGATGAGAAGAGAAGAGAGGGGAAGAGAAGAGAGGGGAAGAGAGAGAGAGAGAGACAGACAGACAGACAGAGGGAGAAAGAGAGAAGGACTGAGAGACAGACAGACAGAGAGAGAGAGAGAGAGAGAGAGAGAGAGAGAAGAAGAGAGACAGACAGACACAGACACAGACACAGACACAGACACAGACACAGACACAGACACAGACACAGAAAGATCCCGCAGAATAACATCAAAATTATCGAGGACAGAGGAATCTGATAATAAATTCGAACAAAACAGATCATATGTAACTTCAATCAATCTTTCAACGATTCTATTTACCATTTATTATTTTCCCTTCATCCATCGTCGTACATGTTGATAAACCACTCATTTATTGCTGTCATGTCATATCCAATCCTGTTCATGGGCTGTAGCTAATGTTACTTGGATTTCGATGGAAAGGTCATGTATCGTCGTCGTCGTCGTCGTCATCACATCATCATCATCATCATCATCATCAT
>JAPXFY010000032.1:30126587-30131587 GCA_030674185.1 Monoplex corrugatus | reverse complement strand
CTGATTATTCCAACACCTGTGTGTTTGACTGTTATATGGCTTAGTACCACAGCAAGAATTGCAGCCATTTCGTGGGGACACCTGACCACCACAACATATCTGTGTTCGACTGTTATATGGCTTAGTACCACAGCATAGATTGCAGCCATTTCGTGGGGACACCCGACTACCACAGCATATCTGAGTTTGACAGTTATACAAATATGTGCCGCAGCAGCCGTATCCTTGGCGTTTGAGGTGTACACGACCGCTACAGCAAATTTGTGAAATGGTAGAATAGTGTGTTGAACCACATAGCTTCATATTTGGCTTTAAGCAAACCTGATTATTCCAACACCTGTGTGTTTGACTGTTATATGGCTTAGTACCACAGCAAGAATTGCAGCCATTTCGTGGGGACACCCGACTACCACAGCATATCTGAGTTTGACAGTTATATGAATATGTGCCGCAGCAGCTGTATCCTTGGCGTTTGAGGTGTACACTGCCGCTACAGCAAATTTGTGAAATGGTAGAATAGTATTTTAAACCACATGGCTTCATATATGGCTTTAAGCAAACCTGATTATTCCAACACCTGTGTGTTTGACTGTTATATGGCTTAGTACCACAGCATAGATTGCAGCCATTTCGTGGGGACACCTGACCACCACAACATATCTGTGTTCGACTGTTATATGGCTTAGTACCACAGCATAGATTGCAGCCATTTCGTGGGGACACCCGACTACCACAGCATATCTGAGTTTGACTGTTATACGAATATGTGCCGCAGCAGCCGTATCCTTGGCGTTTGAGGTGTACACTGCCGCTACAGCAAATTTGTGAAATGGTAGAATAGTATTTTAAACCACATGGCTTCATATATGGCTTTAAGCAAACCTGATTATTCCAACACCTGTGTGTTTGACTGTTATATGGCTTAGTACCACAGCATAAATTGCAGCCATTTCGTGGGGACACCTGACCACCACAACATATCTGTGTTCGACTGTTATATGGTGTGGTACCACAGCATAAATTGCAGCTATTTCGTGGGGACACCCGACCAGCACAACATATCTGTGTTAGACTGTTATATGGTGTAGTACCACAGCATAAATTGCAGCCATTTCGTGGGACACCCGACTACCACAGCATATCTGAGTTTGACTGTTATACGAATATGTGCCGCAGCAGCCGTATCCTTGGCGTTTGAGGTGTACACTGCCGCTACAGCAAATTTGTGAAATGGTAGAATAGTATTTTAAACCACATGGCTTCATATATGGCTTTAAGCAAACCTGATTATTCCAACACCTGTGTGTTTGACTGTTATATGGCTTAGTACCACAGCAAGAATTGCAGCCATTTCGTGGGGACACCTGACCACCACAACATATCTGTGTTCGACTGTTATATGGCTTAGTACCACAGCATAGATTGCAGCCATTTCGTGGGGACACCTGACCACCACAACATATCTGTGTTTGACTGTTATATGGTGTGGTACCACAGCATAAATTGCAGCCATTTCGTGGGGACACCCGACCAGCACAACATATCTGTGTTTGATTGTTATATGGTGTGGTACCACAGCATGAATTGTAGCCATTTCTCCGTTGCAGTTGCCCGCTGCAACAGATGTAAGTTTGTTTACAGTATATCTTAGAGCCACAAGAGGCATAGCCTTCCTTCAGTGTAACACGCCCGTTTAAACACCTGTATATCACGTTGTTGAATGCTTGAGAACCACAGCAATCGTTGTTGTTTCCTTTTGGCCGCAAATAACCATTGCAACAAATCTGTTTGGTTCTGTCGTAAGGTTGCTGTCCACAGTAGGAGAGAGAGCAGTGCGTCATCTTGCCAGGGTCTTCTGTTGCACACAAAAGCAAAAGAAATTGCAATATGTATTTATGTAACCTAATCTATCAAGAAGTTGATCAATGAAGGCTGAATCATATTTGATATTATTTCTTAAATCATCTCAGTAACATTTTCAGAAACAACAAAATAGAAGGTAAAATTAATACAACAAATTGCTGCAATGAGAATAGAAAACGATATAAGCTCTTTAAAAAAATATCAAAAGAGGAGTCAGGCATGGTTGTGTTCTGTAACCAGATTTGTTTTCACTTTACAGCGAAACTATCATGGGAAACTTAGAAGAATGCCCTGGATTGAAGGTTGGAGGAAAAATGATAACATTTGACACACAGATGACACCGTGTTAATTGCAGAAAATGAAAGGGACCTACAAAACCTTGTGAATATAACAGAAATAGAAAGCAAACTTTAAGGGCTGGAGCTAAATAGCAAGAAGATGGAAGTCATGGTAATCAGTAAAAAAAAAAAAAGTAAAATAACAACAAATGGCACAACTTTGAGACAGGTTGATAAGTTTAAATATCTGGGAATGGTCATCTCACCAGATGGCAGATGCACATCAGAAATAGCCAGCAGAATCAGCCAAGCCAAAACAGCATTGAAGAAGATGAAAAGCATTCTTACCAGCAAATGCCTATCAATTAACATCAGGAAGAGAGTTCTTGAATGTTATATAGAACCGATATTGTTATATGGTTGTGAGGCATGGACAGTCAACACGCAAAGCCAGAACCAGATTGAAGCAGCTAAAATGTGGTTTCTATGAAGAATGTTGAGAGTTCCATGGACAGCAAAGAAAACAAATGAGACAGTCTTAATGGAGGCAGACACAAGAAGATCATTCATAAGGAAGATTAGGAAAAGACAAGCAACATTTACAGGCCATTTTATGAGGAAAGGGGAAATAGAGCACCTAGTCACAATGGGAAAGCTGGAGGGAAAGAGAGCAACAGGTAGACCCAGGGAAAAAAATATTGGATGGACTTGCAGGGTGGCTGAGGATGGAGAGGGTGAAAGATGTGCTTGCGGCAACAAGGGATAGATACCTGTGGAGGGTCATGATCGCCAACGCTATGTGGCAGGGCACATAATGATGATGACCATACACATTCCTTGTTGTTGCTCTGAACTTAGTATCATGTTATTGTACCATTTATTTTCAATGAAAAAACCTTATTTTAACCAAATGATAACTTTAATGTTATTATACCATTACATTTTCAATGAAGAAACCTTATTTTAACTAAATGATAACTTCTCTATACATTTGAATTGTGTTGCCAGAGACTGCATAGCATCAAAGTGAGCAGTATGCAAGATACAGATTGTAACTGTTATTGTTATTGTTGTTTAAAGCCCAGCCGACTGCGTACAGCAATATCAGGGCTATAACCCCTTCAAAACATACAAAACTTCAACAGGAAAAAGAAAAGAAAAGTACACATATCAATGCATTCATGCACATGATCTAAGGACATGCCCCCTGCGTTGATCACTTCATCCAATTTATTGCACAGGGGATTTCAAAAACATACTAGAATATAAATTTAAGCATACCTATGGACACCAAAACCTATCTAAAAATGGGCATAAATTACCTAAAATTGCTTCTGCATATTTCACCTCCCTAGAGCCAAAATTGCACTTACCACATGTACCCAGTCATCAATCCTAAGAAAGAGTATGTAAGAATTTATCGAATACATACGGATGAATGGACCAGCAAGGCAGAAAATGATAGAAAGAAATGACAGTAAGCAAAGGAACAAGGCAGGAACAAAGACAATAACAGAACTGAGGTAATTTCTAGCACAGAATTTCCAGAAAGTGGAAATGCTATTTATACTGAAAGAGCCCCTGGTATCTCCATAGGGGTGCAAGGTACAGACAAAGTAGACAGAAACGTAAATAAATCTTACCTGGCGATGTTGAAGCATCCTGGCCCCAGACCAGACCAACCAACATCAGAGAGAACAGGACACGCATTGTGTTAGATGGTGGAGAAGTCAGACAATGGAACCAATCTTCTGACAATGCCCAAGGCAGGTGTGCATCGTAACCTGATTCGCTCGCCTATTTTATACTTTTTTCCCCCTGCTACTTTCCCTCACCATCTCAAGTCACGTACAACTTTCAACCAACCAATCGTGAGTCAGAGAGCACCAGGGCCTGTCATTGGCCACTGCCACGTTGACAGCATCTACATTCATCATTGGTTAAGTTCGCATTGGCCAATCCAAGCATGTTATTGATTCAAATAATAATTGGAAATCGAATTGATTTTTTTACACCTCTCACCCCCTACTCTCCAGCTGCAAGTAGCTGGAGACGAAGCTCGCCTATTTGTTTGGTAACAATGTATTGCCGAAAAAGTGCCTATCCAAATAATATCCGTGAAAATTCGGATCTGAGTACCTTGAAGTTATTCCATAGCTCAGGATTAGAGGCAAGTTTATATTTCACCTTGTTTGTGTTGACAAGGAACGAGAAAAGCATGAGCCTTACGTGCACACCCTTTAGCCTTTTGTTTGAGAACATGCAAGAGTTTTCTTAGGCATCCGATTGAAAAGATTTGAATACTCTTCTCCAAGTTCGTGAGCAATGTCTAAATTTTACATTTGTATTGGTAACTATGAATGGTTGTACAAAACTGATGAAAATTTTTTGTCCAGGTTTCAAAAGTTCATACACTTAAAAAAATGTTTTTTAGGATCATCACACTCAGGGAAGTTACCTTTGTGCTCACCTTTTCTTTTTTTTTGTCCCATTGTTTGCGCCACCTTTATGGCCACAGAAGCTGGCACAGTGTTTTTTTTACAATGTGATGATGAGGATGTTGATGAGGATGATAATCATGATGCTATGGAGTTCCATCTAGGATTGAGATTGCGTGACAGGGCTATACTCCACGCTTACTATTATAATATATCCTGGCGTCAACCAGGCCCGAGAGATACAGACATCTGCAGTGCTGGTCAGAAGATTTGAGCAACACCCTCAATGACGCTTCTGTGAAGTGGATGAGACTTAACCGTGTGGTCCCAGTCTTCCCAATAAGCCCATAGCACGCCCAACTCTGAATGCGAGCTGGTTAGAGTTGAAAAATCCCACAACGATTTTTAAAGGGACTGATG
>JAPXFY010000032.1:30109087-30121587 GCA_030674185.1 Monoplex corrugatus | reverse complement strand
CTGGATTTGGCGAAGGGAGAAGACCATGTCTACCGTTGATCTCTCTGCTCGAAAACCACACTGTGATTCCGGGTAGACGCGTTCAGCCAGTTTCTGCAGGCGGATTAGGAGGACCCGAGCATAGACTTTGCCAACAATGCTGAGGAGCGAGATACCTCTGTAGTTGTTGCAGTCGCTCCTTTCGCCCTTGTTTTTGTACAGGGTGACGATCTTGACGTCCCTCATGTCCTGTGGTACAGCTCCCTCATTCCAACACTGAAGAGAACTGCGTGCAAAGGGTGCAGAAGAGAAGTCTTGCAGTGCTTGATGAGGTCTGGGGGAATTCCGTCGTTGCCAGGTGCCTTCCCTGATGCCAGGCTATCAATGGCCTTGCTGAGTTCGTCCGCAGTTGGCTCTGCGTCAAGTTCTTCCATTACCGGCATGCACTTGATGGCATCGAGGGCTGAGGGGGACACCATGTTCTGTGTGGAGTAGAGGTCGGAGTAGTGTTCCGCCCATCTTTCCATCTGTTGGCTAGGATTGCTGATTACTTCCCCAGTAGAGGATTTGAGGGGGGCGATCTTGCTCTGTGTTGGTCCCAGTGCCTTCTTGAGGCCATCATACATTCCTCGGATGTTGCCTCTTTCAGCAGCACTCTGTATCTCTTCGCTGAGCTCTGTCCAGTACTCGTTTGCGCAGCGCCTGGCGTTAAGCTGAACCTTATTTTCTGGCAGCCCTGAGGATTTGCAGGTTCTTCTCACTGGGTGACCGCTTATACTTGGTGAGTGCGGCACGCTGGCCTCAACAGTGGGAGTCATCTCTGATGATTTGGCCTCAAACCAGTCATGGGACTTCACAGTTTTCTTCCCAAAGGTGGCCATAGAAATGCGGTGCATGGTGTCTCGTAGCGTTTCCCATCTCTCAGTGAGCTCAATTCTACCACAAGTGCATGTAAAGTTTGACGCGATGCTAGTCATTCTATATTCTTACTTAATGTGCAATTGAAGAGAAGAGAAGAAGAAGGAAAAGGAGAAGGAGAAGAAAGAGAAGGAGAAGAAGAAAAAGGAGGAAAAGAAGTAGAAGAAGGAGAAGAAGAAGAAGAAGAAAAAGAAGGAGAAGAGGAAGGAGAAGAACAAGGAGAAGAAGAAGAAGGAGAAAAGAAGGAGAAGAAGAAGGAGAAGAAAAGAGAGAAGGAGAAGACGAAGAAGGAGAGAAGAAGGAGAAGAAGAAGAAAAAGACAAAAAAAAAAAAGAAGGAGAAGAAGAAGGAGAAGAAGGAGGAGAAGAAGAACAAGAAGAAAAAGGAGAAAGAAAAGAAGAACAAGGAGTGAAGGAGGAGGAGAAGAAGAAGAAGGTGAAAAAGAAGGAGAGGAAGGAGAAGAAGAAGGAGAAGAAGAAGAAGAAGGAAAAGAGAAGGAGAAGAAGAGAAGGAGAAGAAGAAGAAGAAGAGGAGAAAAAGAAGAAGATGGAGAAGAAGAAGGAGAAGGAGAAGAAAGAGAAGGAGAAGAAAGAGAAGGAGAAGAAGGAGGAGGAGAAGAAGAAGAAGGAGAAGAAGAAGGAGAAGAAGAAGGAGAAAAAGAAGGAGAAGAAGAAAGAGGAGAAAGAGAAGAAGAAAGAGGAAGAGAAGAAGAAGGAGGAGGAGAAAAAAAAAGTTAGTGAAAAGGTGTGTGATCACGAATGTTGTGTGTGATGTATGAAAGTTAATATTAATAAATGTTTCTCTTCCTTATTAGGACAAAGGGGAAAATAGTCAAAATAACATTGTGATCTGCCACATGTCTCGGTTGAAAAGACAACGTGCGGTTGCGTGATGGACGAGTGCTTTATGCATGTTTTGATTATGTGAACATGAAGAAGCATGACAGTGGTGACCCTCACTAAAGGATAGGTTAGATTTTGATTTAAGCCCCTGAAAAAAAAATGTTTAGATTTGATTTGTATACCTTGATGAAAGATTGGGATCGGTACCCCTCACAGGAAAAGAGGTTAAATTTTGATTCATACCCTCTGACAGGCGCTTGATTTCTATTTCTTTTTGTGCAGTTATTTCATTAAATCCTGATTTCCGTTTTAAAATAATGATTGTTACAAAACTACCGTTTACTTCATTCATTGTGCTTTATTTTTTTTTTTTTATCATAAATAAGCTAAGAGTTTGTTTATTTGTTTGTGTTTTACTTACTTTTCTCTGACATTTTTCTTTGACAATCTTATTTACCTCTGAAAGTCAAATTTGATAAAATATTTTGAACAAGTTCAGTGCTTGCAACTTTCTGGGGAACAAATAAATAACTATATAAAACAATGTATTGAGCGTGATGAGCACCAGAAACAAAGAGAACATGATAAAGAAATGAAGGAAAGAGAAAAACAAAGAGAACATGAAAAACAAAGAGAATATGAGGAAAAACAAAGAGAACATGAGGAAAAACAAAGAACATGAAAAACAATGAAGGAAAATAAAAACAAAGAGAGAGAGAAGAACATGAAAAACAAAGAGAACATGAGGAAAAACAAAGAACATGAAAACGCAATAAAGGAAATATAAAAACAAAGAGAGAGAGAAGAACATGAAAAACAAAGAGAACATGAGGAAAAACAAAGAACATGAAAACGCAATGAAGGAAATATAAAAACAAAGAGAGAGAAGAACATGAAAAACAAAGAGAACATGAGGAAAAACAAAGAACATGAAAACGCAATGAAGGAAATATAAAAACAAAGAGAGAGAGAAGAACATGAAAAACAAAAAAGAGCATGAAAAAGGAATGAAGGAAATAGAAGACAGAAAGGAAGAATGTAGCTTTAAGTTGCGTCAACTGGAATTGGAGGCAGAGGTAGAATTAGAGAGGTTAAAATTTCAGAAAAAAACACAAATATTCACCCTCTAAAACTTCTTCCAGTAGCTCTCAGGCCAAGTCCTCTTATATCCCAAAACTTTCTCCATTCGATGAACATAAGGACGACATAGATTCGTTTCTTTTCCGTTTTGAGAGTCACGCGACTTCTTGCGGTTGGCCTCGCGAAAAATGGACTTCCTACGTCACGTCACTCTTTAAGGGAAGTGCGCTAGTACTTTTCCATACCCTTGCGGCAAAAGAAGGACTTACTTGGGATCAGTTGAGACAGGAACTCTTGAAGAAGATTCAATGCACCGCCGATGGTTTCCATGATAAATTTTGTGCAGTCTGTCCTGAGAAAGGTGAATCTTTTCCCTCGTTTCTAATCAGGTTTTCCCATTTTTTGGATCAGTGGATTGACTTATCGCAAACTTACAAAGATTTTGGCAGTCTTCGTGATCTTTTTGTCACGGCATTTGTTTATCTTTTTATCTTACTTTCTTTTACTTCTCATTTAAGGATAGGAGTGTTTTTCAGTCACATGCTGTAGGTCTTGCCACTGGACAAAGCTCACCTGACCATTAGGGTTTACCTGGCCTTGTGTGTGTCTTTGCTTGCTTTTCGCTGTGTTTTGAACAATTGTTCTGTCAACATGTTTGTGGCTAAGTTGCTGTTACCTGGACCTGTGTGTGCTTTTTTGGTGCTTTTGGTGCTGTGTTGTGAACAATTGTTCTGTCAACTTGTGTTGGTGGGCTAAGTTGCTGTTTACCTGGCCTGTGTGTGTGCTTTTTTGCGTGCTTTTGGTGCTGTGTTTGTGAACAGTTGCTCTGTCAACTTGTTGTGTTGGCAGGCTAAGGAAAGAGGAGTCAGATGGTGTCTGGAGTCCCCTTCTGCTACAGTTGGTTTGCAGTTAGGGTGGTTAGGTCCAGCCTCTGGTCAGCGTTTCACTTGTAGTTAGACTTGGTGTCCTAGAAATGGAAGAGTTTCTGTGTGTCTGTGTTTAAGGCAGGAGTTTAAGTAAAGAGAAGAGAGCTGATGTCTCATGCCCCTTTTGCTACAGTTGGTTTGCAGTTAGGGTGGTTAGGGCCAGTCTCTGGTCAGTGTTTTACTTGTAGTTGGACTTTGTGTCCAGAAGTGGAAGAGTCTCTGTGTAAGATGTGTAACCAGGAGTCACTTGATGTCCGGCCCCTTCTGCTACAGTTGGTTTGCAGTTAGGGTGGTTAGGGCCAGTCTCTGGTCAGTTTTTACTAGTAGTTGGACTTTGTGTCCCAGAAGTGGAAGAGTTTCTGTGTGTCTTTGTTTAATGTATAGCCTTCCATATACCTCCCGGTCAGTAGGGGTAGGTTGCTTATCTGCTTCGTCTGTGCGGTGGGTCAAAATCAATAGTGTCCTGCACCACAGTTGTCGTTTATTCCCATGTTTGGCCGAAGGCTCTACAAGAAAGGCGAACATGTCCGAGCTGTTGTAACGGTGACAAACGAGCAGAGCAAGTATGGCTGGTGGGCATTTCTGGCAACAGCTTCCTGCCTTTCCTGTGATGGTCCCAAAGGAGTGTGGGTGGCGAGTCAGACCACAGGCACGCTGTAGCCCTTGGATCTCTTCAGTCTAGTGTCCACTGCCCCATCGCTATCACCGGTCTTCAGCAAGCATGGTTGATGGGTGCTTCCAACAGCAACTTCCTACAGGACTCGGCATTTAAGTGCTGGCTTCTTGCCCCTGCATCGGCCACCAGGGTGTGGGGTGGCGAGCCAGTACTCATCACGCTACGAGCCTCCTGCCCAGCTGCTTTCATCTTGGTTCATTCCTCATCATCGTCCTGCACGGGTTTCATTGTTCTGCTGATTCATAAGTCTTCTGTCTACGTTTTACTGCTCGCTCAGTCAACACCTGTTCGCCATTCGTTCATCTATGTGACCCAAGTAAAATTCGAAATCATAGTGTCAGAACGTTTGTGTGAGACAGCGAGCATCACCCTTCATGGGCCTGTGTTATGAACGTGTTTTCCTCCTCATGAGGGTTGATACACATGTGAAGCAGTGGACGGGAGCAATTGAAGACATTTGCTTTCTTAAACGCATTTCTTCATTTGCTTACATTGATATTGTTTTTTGTGTGTTTTGTTGTTGTTCCAAGGGATTCTTGGGGGTGTTTTTCCTTGAGGATTTGGAGTGTGTATGCAATGTCTTTTCCTTGGTGCTACCTCGAGTGGTGCTATTATTTATGTTATGATATGTATGTATGATGTGTCATGTTGTATTGTTTGTGATTGAATATTCGTGTGGATGTATTTGTTCAAAGTTTTCCTGATTTTAGTTAGTGGAAGGGGGTGTTAATGCTGATAGTCTGTTTCTGTCTTTCCATTCTAGTTCAAGCCATGGCGAGCTTGACACTTTTGAAGGAGCATCTTTTGCAAAGCATCAGTAAAGATCTCGCTTTTTGCATGAAAGAGAATTTCGCACTGCAGAAGAAATGTTCCATGCCGTGGATCAATACTGTGTTGCTCATCCAGGCAAAAACACTGCCCAAAGAGGTGATTATCTGTTCTGACGCAAACCTGTCTGTGTATTCGCCAAATAAAAAACAGTTTGTTGTAGTGGGTGTAACACTCCACCACCTCGTTTTCAGAAACCATCACTTCGTTTTAGTAATCCATCTCCTCGCTTTGGTAATGCGACACCTCAACATGGGACGTATGGTCCTCAGACAAACCATTTCGGTTATGGTGGTTATTCAGGACAGTCCTATTCCAGACCTCCTAACCCTGGTGTGAGACAAAACTTTGCCCCCACTCCACGTTCTCCTGCTGCTATGGGTAAAGCACATACCAGTGGAGAAAAACAACAAAGTTCAAAAAGTGTCCCTACATGTAATCATTGTGGATGTAAGTTCCACTTTGTAAAACAGTGTTCTTATGTGAACTCATCATCAGCATCAAATGTGGCTGCAGAAGTTACTGAATCTGAAGTTACATATGTGTTAGCCCCTAAGGATACTATGTCAGGCCTTCACTTAGAACAATGTTCATTAACGGATTTCAGGCTTCAGTCCTTAGAGACACTGGGTGTACAACAGCAGGTGTCAGGAAGTCATTTGTATTTCCAGATCAGTACCTGGACACTGTCCAGAAGTGCTGCACTTTCAGTGGAAAAATTGGCAAAAGTACCAGTGAACACTCCCTACTTTTCAGGTCTTCTAACAGCTTGAGTGATAGATGACCCTGTGCGTGAGCTCAATCTTGGGTAACTTGCCAGGCGTATCAAACATACATGGTGATACAGGTGGTTCTTTCGTGCCCTGTCTGGTTAGTACCAGAGCACAAGTAACAAAGATAGTAAACCACAATCACCCCTGACAGTCCCAGACCTGACTGTTCTTAACTTAGAACCTCAGGATCTAGTGAAACTACAAAGACAAGATACTTCTCGTGACAGTCTGTTCAACTTAGCATTGGACGATGTTGAACAAGGTCAGACTGCTCCCTACTACAAGATAGAGACAGACATTCTCTTCCAATATGTTTGGAAAAACAATATCTGGTCACGACAATTGTTGTCCCTCAAACATTGAGGAATACTGTACTAAGAAACTCAGGACACTATTTTTGCTGGACATTGTGGTGTCAAGAGAACATTACAATGTGTCCTAAACAAAGTTTACTGGCTAGGTGTTACAAAAACCGTTACAACTTACTGTCGCTCTTGCGACACGTTTAAAAAAAACAAACAAAAAAACCCCCACACCAAAAGGTCATGTACCGTGTGTACCATTGCACAAAATGCCGTTGGTATCAATCCCTTTAAGTCATATCGCAATTGATTTAGTCGGTCCATTCCAACCATCTTCTCTATCTGTATCTGTAAGATACGTCGCTGTCGCCAAGATTTATGGCATTATCGCGACGGGTGGGGGTGTGCGCAGCTTTAGCAGATTCACTGTTGGGATGATATCAGTCTTTTAAAGTTTTCAAGGGTTGGTGCTGTCACGATGTTTTCTTCCAGATGATTCCAGTCTCTTACTGTACTAACAAAAAATGACTGTTTGAACTGCTCTGTCTGGCATCTGCTGACTTGGAATGTTCTTGTATTATTTCTTACGTGATTAGAGATCGCATGATGGTATCGTACTGGTCGCCAGATGTTCGTGGCCTTATGAGTCGTCCTGGTTTGTGTGGAGTTAAGTACTCAGCAGATGGTATGGCCGGTACCAACCCCTCAACCACCTTGTAGAGGAAGATTAGGCGTAGATCACGTCTGCGCTGTTGGAGTGTTGGCAGTTGCAGAGTGTGAACCATCTTGGTGATGGAGCCGGGTGTTCTGGATTTATAATCGCCAGTTATAAACGGGCAGACAGGCGCTGCACTTTTTCCAGTTTGTCAATGTCCTGTTTGAGGTAGGGACTCCATATGATAGAGCCATACACGAGGTCTGGTCTGATGAGAGATAGATAGGCATTTTTCTTGCATTGGAGGGGGCAAAAACGCAGGTTTCTCCGAGGAAGCCAAGGGTGCTGTGTTCTTTCTTGCAGGTGTGGAAATCGTTACGTTCCCACGATGGTCGATACAGCTACACGTTTTCTAGAGGCGATTCCGCTCAAAACGATCGACACTGTGACAGTGGCAGAAGCACCGATCACAATCTTTTCTCATGTGGAACTACCAGGAAAAAAAATAGTTTTTATGGAGAATGTGTTGTGATTTATATCAATTGTTTTGATGTATGACTGTAAAAACAGATTTCCAATTTCAAGTATTTCTTTGACATGATTATTGAATTAATAATGTTGAATTTATGATGGATCTATTGAATTTGTATGATTCATCAATATTGTTAGACTGAAAACATGATGCAACAATTTGTATGGTGAATAAAACTATAACTCTTTGATTGCTGCTGATACTATTTGCCATATGTGATTGAGGGTCATATATTATTATGAAATGTCCTATTTTGGTGAATGATTGTGATATATTCTATGGGAAGCCCTATTTTATTCATGGGTATTATGCTATGCTGGGTATCTCATTAATTGAGTAGTTTTTGACTATTATCATATTTTGGTGGATGTCTTGATTATTGTATATGTTAAACATCCACGAGTTGATGAATATTTGTTTGCATACATGATTGCTTGTCATTATTGACACGTACTTGATTTCCCTGTTTATAGCAGTAGCTATCTAAAAAAATTGCTGTCACAATTTTTTAGCCCGGGATGGGAGGTGTCGTGTGCACAGGGTGATGTGTGCACATGTTTTATGTGTCGTGTGCGCAAAGAGTTTTTGTGTGCGCATATGTGATGTGATGTGATGTAAAGTTCTGAAAACAGCTCACCCAAGTTGGTGATTGGGTAGAATGGGTTTGCTGATCGCTTCGCCAAAAGCCACCTTGAGAGCAAGCACTGTTTCTCTTTCTTCAGTCATCTACTGGAGCTCAATTCTACCACACGTGTAAGTAAAGTTTGACGCGATGCTTGTCATGCTATATTCCTCTTTAAATAAGCAACTGAAGAGAAGAAGAAGAAGAAGAAGAAGAAGGAGAAGAGGAAGGAGAAGAAGAAGAAGACAGAGAAGGAGAAGAAAGAGGAGGAGAAGAAGAAGAAGATAAAGAAGTAGAAGAAGAAAGAGGAGAAGAAGAAAGAGAGAAGAAGAAGAGGAAAGAGGAAGGAAAGAAAAAGAGAGAAGAAAGAAGAAGGAGAGAAGAAGGAAGAGAAGAAGGAGAAGGCAAAAAAGAAGGAGAAGAAGAAGAAGAAGGAGAAGAAGAAAGAGAAGGAGAAGAAAGGAGAAGGAAAGAAGAAGGAGAAGAAGAAGAAGAAGAAAAAAAGAACAAGAAGAAGAAGGAAAAGAAGAAGAAGAAGGAGAAGGAGAAGAAGGAGAAGGAGAAGAAAGAAGAGAAGAAGATAGAGGAGAAGAAGAAGAAGAAGAGAAAAAGACAAAGAAGAGAGAGAAGAAGAAGGAGAGAGAAGGAGAAGAAGAAGGAGAAGAAGAA
Source organism: Monoplex corrugatus (assembly GCA_030674185.1). Lineage (NCBI taxonomy): Eukaryota > Metazoa > Mollusca > Gastropoda > Littorinimorpha > Ranellidae > Monoplex > Monoplex corrugatus. Next base: position 30,112,785 of record JAPXFY010000032.1, on the reverse strand, counting down.
GTAGGAGGAGAAAAAGAAAGAGAGGAGAAGGAGGAGAAGGAGAAGAAGAAAGAGGAGAAAGAGAAGAAGAAAGAGGAAGAGAAAAGAAGGAGGAGGAGAACAAAAATTAGTAAGAAGGTGTGTGATCACAAATGTTGTGTGTGATGTATGAAAGTTAATATTAATAAATGTTATCTCTTCCTTATTAGGACGAAAGGGAAAATAGTCAAAATAACATTGTGCCTGCCAAGTGTCTTGGTTGAAAGGACAGCGTGCAGTTGCGTGACGGACGAGTGCTTTATGCATGTTTTGATTGTGTGAACATGAAGAGGCATGACAACAACACAGGTGTAACAATTCCACCATCATCACCACCATCATCATTATAACCGCCATCTACGTCTCCAACACCAACACCACCACTACTAGCATATCATCACCGCCATCATAACTGTCACCTTGAACACCATCACCGCCACCACTACTACCACACATTCATCATTAACACTACTAGTCTTTTGGTCTTATGTACTGAATACACATGTGATGTCATGGTGATTACATGACTTTGAAAAATGGGCTGATGGACTTTTTTTTGGTCCTATGCAATGAATACGCATGTGATGTCATGCTGATTATTTGACTTTGAAAAATGGACTTGTGGACTTTTTTGGTCTTATGAATGAATACACATGCGATGTCATGCTGATTACATGACTTGAAAAATGGGCTGATGGACTTTTTTTTTGGTCTTATGCAATGAATACACATGTGATGTCATGCTGATTACATGACTTTGAAAAATGGACTGTGGACTTTTTTGGTCTTATGTAATGAATACACATGTGATGTCATGCTGATTACATGACTGAAAAATGGGCTTGTGGACTTTTTTTGGTCCTATGCAATGAATACACATGCGAATGTCATGCTGATTACATGACTTGAAAAATGGGCTGATGGACTTTTTTTGGTCCTATGCAATGAATACGCATGTGATGCTATTCTGATTATATGATTTCATGTATAGTGTGTTACAGTCTGCAGGAAGACTGGGACCATTTCTCTCCTTCTGGAGATGTTCGTGTTTAGATTCTGTTGGGGATGTGTGTTAAGTAACAGCAAACGGCACAATCTTCAAACAGTTTAAATATCTGGGAGCATTCTACAACGGAAAACACTCAAATGAATTATTATGTATGCATTGCGTACGTAGTTGTATGTGTGTTACTATTATGTTGTATATGCTGTATACGCTAGCTTGATTTAGTTGTAAGTATTAACTGTAGATCTGAACGTCATTGTATGAGTATGAGTATACGCCAGCTTAGATTGATTTTATCAGATTTGCGCTATAAAAATTTTTTTTTTATTAGCAAATCGCCAACAAACAGCATTCAAGAAGATGAAAAGCATTCTTACCAACAAATGCCTATCAGTTAACATCAGGAAGAGAGATCTTGAATGTTATATAGAACCAATATGTTGTACGTTTGTGAGGCATGGACAAACAACAAGCAAAGCCAGAACAAGACTGAGGCAGCCGAGATATGGTTTTGAGAAGAATGTTGAGGGTTCCATGGATAGAAAAGAAAACAAACGAGACAGTCTTGGTGGAGGCAGACACAAGATCATTCATAAGGAAGATTAGGAAAAGACAGGCAACAATTGTATGCCATTTTATGAGGAAAAGGGAATTAGAGCACCTGGTCACAATAGGAAACCTGGAGGGAAAGAGAACACAAGGTAGACCCAGGGAGAAAATATTGGACGGACACGCAGGGTGGCTGAGGACAGACAGGTGGAAGATATGCTTGTGGCAACAAGGGACAGATACATATGGAGGGTCATGATCGCCAACGCCATGCGGCAGGGCACTTGATGATGATGGGGATGTGTGGCGCTTAGGGATGGACAGGTGAATTGGGTTTGATCACTCTTTTTTCCCGTGTTGGACTGGGTCAGGTATAGATACTAGCGAAGGGACATGCATTGGTGACTTTATGTTTGCACATCATTGTGCGCGGTGGTGTGGGCGTGGGCACAGGCGTGCCCGCACGTGCGTACGTGAAGGTGTATTGTGTGAATGCGTGTGCGCGCCTGCGGATTTTTGAAACGGAGTGAACGTGTGAATGCGTACGTGGATTTTTTTTTTAGCGTGCGTATGAATGTGATTTTTGAGTGCCAGAGGTGCATGGTATGCAGCATTCTCATGATTGTTCATGCATGTGTGCATTTCGGTGATTTGATACATTGGCGTTTGTGCATGATGCCTGACATGCTTGCGTTCGCACGTGTGCGTCCAATTGTAAAGACGTAGCACAGCATGCGTACTTGGTTTTTGTTTGTTTGTTTGTTTTTGCATGTCCGCTTACACATATGTGTCCGTAACTTTTGGAACTTAACAGAAATACTGATCAACGCAAATTGCGAAAATGCCTTCAACATCAAAATCACACGAAACCTAGTGTTGTTCGGTGTTGATCAAAATGTAAAAACAGATACAACATCTGATCTTATAATAATGCTTGCCAAATCATTTATCATAAATCTGAAGTAGACAAACGTGTCCCAAATGTACATAATTTCCCAAGAATGCTGAACGTGAGAGTCAAAATTAAACAGTATAATGCCAAAATAAACTTCCACTTGTTCCAGAAAAAACACGAAAAAAAGAATACGAACGCGTATTTAATACAACAAGACAAGACAGGCGCAAATTTTCGGCCAACTGGCCTTTGTCAAGCGTAAGATTACAAACAAACAAACACCAGATACAACAATTTTGAGAAAAAGACTGAAACTTCTCTGCTGTTTGTTTGTAATCTTACGCTTGACAAAGGCCAGTTGGCAAAAAATTTGCGCCTGTCTTGTCTTGTTGTATTAAATACGCGTTCGTATTCTTCTTTCGTGTTTTTTCTCGTTCCTGTTTGCTTGAACGCGGGCAGTCACACTTGTTTCGGATTCCACTTGTTCATTTTTAATGCTTAGTGGAACAAATATATACTTATGTTCTTCACGTAGATTTTCTTCATGACATGTTCTTAAATCTTGATGTACATAAAAATAAACTTCATTGGTTAGAATATTGTCATATATGTTTTGAGTGTTATACGTTGTTTGTATATGAACAATACTTGTTTGACATGTATAAACTGATATCACGTAAGATCACAAACGAATAAACATAAACACAAAAATTAGAAGGAAAAGACTGAAACTACCCGGCTGTTTCGTCCAGTGTAATGAAAAGCTTTTTGTGTTTGGTGTTTGTTCGTTTGTGATCTTACGTCTACGCTTGACAAAGGCCAGTTGGCCGGAAAATTTGCACCTGTCTTGTCTGATGATACTAAATTCGCCTTCTGATTCTTTTCTCCTGTTTTATTTCTCTGGTTCCTGTTTGCTTGAACGCGGGCAGTCACATTTGCTTTGGATCTCTGGAACATCAACCAACTCATTGTCTCTTTCCAAAGAAGACATCACACTGTGTGGTACAGATGGACGAAAATACTGGAACACAAATAGTAGGAATCTCAGTGACCTTCACAACACACTGTGTGGTACAAAAGGACGTTATACTGGAACACAAATAGTAGGAATCTCAGTGACCTTCACAACACACTCTATAGTCCAAAAGGACGTTATACTGGAACATAAATAGTAGGAATCTCAGTGACCTTCACAACACTCTCTATAGTACAAAAGGACGTTATACTGGA
>JAPXFY010000032.1:30074087-30096587 GCA_030674185.1 Monoplex corrugatus | reverse complement strand
CATACCTAAATACAAATTTAAACATAACTAAGGACACTAAAATGTATATAAAAACGGGCCTAAATTACCTAAAATTGCTTCTGCTTATCTCATTTCCCTAGAGCCTAAAGTGCACTTGATATATGTACCCAATTATCAATCCTAAGAGAAAAAGAACTAAGACTCTATTGAACACATACAAGTGAATGGATCAGCAAGGCAGAAAATCGTAGGGGAAAAAGATGACAGAAAGCAAAGGAAGAAGATAGAAAAACAAAGAGAGTGACAGAAAAGTGGAAATTTCTAGCACAGAACTTCCAGAAGGTGGGGACACTATTTATACTGAAAGAGTCCTCAGCATCCCCATGGGGGGAATCTGGTGGCTTATGGAAGCATGAAAATCCCAGCAATGCTCGCCCACCGAGTATGCAGACTGTGTAGCGACCTACCGCCAGCGCACAGTACGGGCAAAAATAATGTGCGTACACGCATCTAAGAAAAAAATGAAACGTTAAAAAACAAACAAACAAACAAAACAAACAAACAAACAAAATACCCCCCAGCACACACACATACTTACATACATACACACACGCACAAACACAACCCCCCCCCCCCACGCACACACACACACACACACGCACTAACACACACCAACACACACACACCAACACACACATGTTGTTAGTTAGAATTTCAGAATCATTAGTTCACAGTCCTGTTAATGCATTACTTTAACTTTATTCGGTTTGTATTTTAGTGTTACAATTTCCCTTCACGTTGTTGAAGTTAATTGTTAGTGTTAAGTTCTTGTTCCATTTTACTGTTCCCCCACCTGCTAATGTCTTTTTCCTCTGTCTTCCCTCTGCCCAAATCCAACCCGTCCAACTATCGTTCTACATTTTATTTTGTTCACTTTTTAAAAAAAAAATTTCCCCTCCCCCCCTCCCCCGTCTAATATCACTTATAGTGAAAAGACGTTAAATTAAAGAACGAACGAACACACACACACACTCACACTCACACACACACATACTCACACACACTCACACACACACACAACACACACACTCACACACATCCACACACACACACACTAACACACACACACACACTAACACACTAACACACACACACACACTAACACACACACACACACACACACACACACACACACACACACACACACACACACACACACACACACACACACACCAAACGGAAGACTTTCATTACTGCCAGTTTTCAATACCTTCTAGAATTTCATTAATTAAACAAGATAAGCAGCAGTGCCCAGTAACCAAGTGCTTAGGACACTCGTCTTCTGGAGTTAGAATCTACTCTAGTACCGTCAAGTAGGTGGGTTAACCTTTTCACTCCCGCACCCTGTCCACCGGCATACTGTATTGTCTATCATGCTAGCAAAGCAAAAACTTAACCCTTTGACTCCTTCATCCAATCCACCACCTTCAACAAACAAACAAACAAACAAACAAACAAACAAACAAAACAACAACAACAACAACAACAAACAACAACAAACAACAACAAACAACAACAAACAACAACAACAACAACAACAACAACAACAACAACAACAACAACAACAACAACAACAACAACAACAACAACAACAACAACAACAACAACAACAACAACAACAACAACAACAACAACAAAGACACGAAAATAGAATCAAAACGCGTATTTAATACAACCAGTGTACGCATTCTGATTCTTGTCTGGTTGTATTGATAACACGTTCTGCTGCTATTTTCCTGGTTTTGATGGATAGGGGAGAGAATCAAAGGACTCAGTTTTTGCGGTTGGTGGATAGGGTGTTTGAGTCATAGGGTTAAGGGTGAAGATTTTTCTGATCTCACAGGTCACCATGTGCGCACACCTGCGAGTGTCTGAACCTCCGTCGTATGTATACAAGCTCAGAACAACAAATACGCACGTTTAAGATCCTGTAAACCGTGTCATTGTTAGGTGGTTTGTGAAAACATGAAAACACCCAGCGTACCACCATACCTCTTGCCATAACGGAAGAAGACCTTTGAATGCTGTAATGGCAGGGTAAAATCTCGCCGTTAGTTAATGCTCACTCATTATCTGATAGCATGTGGGAATTGCAGTTCACGAACAAAAACAAACAAACAAATCAAAACAAAAGAATACAGATGAGCTTTTCAAGTTAATCATTCACAGATGTCTCCTTTGGTGTTAACTCTTTGACTCCCGAACCCTGTCCACCAGCATCCTGCATTGTCAACCATGCTAGCAAAGCAAAACCACAACCCTCTGACTCCCTCACCCTATCCACCAGATTCCAGCAGGAAAGTAGTGGGTAGGGTGAGGAAGTCAAAGGCTGCCTTGGTGAATAGGGTGAGGGAGTCAAAGGGTTATAAAATTAAAATGTCTAAAAAGCAAATCGTCATTCACATGTCATTCATCTTTCCCCCACCATACTGAGGCCATTTGCACACAGGTCTAACTAAGTAAACTTGATATCAGAGGCTCCACGAACTAGCGACTCATGCCATTTCAGTTTGGAGAAGCCATTTGAGAATAAATCGGTCTCAGAAGTTGTGATATCTTTTATCAAGGAAAAAAAATGTTTGAAAACTGACAAGGAAAAATCTGAAATATCCAAAAAATCTGACAATTCCCATGCCTGCCTTCGTTCGTTCTTATTATTTAAAGCCCTGCCAACTGCACATAGCCATATAAACTGTAATGGTTATAGCCCTGTGAAGGCTAATGCAATTGTATGAAACTATAGCTGAAACTTGAACTGGCATCTGTGTTATCACACACACAACACAACACACACACACACACACACACACACACACACACACACACACACACACACACACACACACACACACACACCACACACACACAAAACCCGAGGATTTTCAACAAATATTTTTTTTGTTTGTTGTAATTCTCATCTTCTTACGTGTATAACGTCTATCTATGATCATGCACAGCACTGTTCGAGGTCTGGTCCTGGAAACAGATAGCGTTTACATTTATGCAAAAGTCACGGGGATGTTAACATCTGATAAAACTACACCAGAAGCTTCAAATGAAACATCAGACCATTCACAATAAATGAGGAGATCCAATTACAGAAACCAACAACAGCACGACCAGTACTAGTGTACATTCGTATTCTAGCACAATCTGCTTTACAAATATCTAATACTCGCTAACCATAATCGTTTGGTCTGCTTTTATTCTGTGTTTTCGTATGATCATCGATCTACCGTCACAAACCAAAGAAACGAGAACAACAACAACAACGACAAAAAACAACAACAACAAACCCCCCATAAAACAAACAAACAAACAAACAAACAAACGAACGAACAAACAAACAAACAAACAAACAAACAAACAAAAAAACAAAACGAAAACCAAAAACAAAAACAAAAAAAAGAAACCAAAGAAATAAGAGGGAAGCAGGGAGAATTTTTATAATATCAACCAAAGGACATAACTCTTGAGAGTCACGTAGGAATCATCTCCCATGTTGTGAAACTTCTCAAATCTAACACAGTTTGCGCTACCCACTCAGCTAGCATAGAGGCAGATATAAAGCACAAAAATTGTAAGCTCCTCAAAGAGGAGTGTTCTGAGCTTACAGTTTTTGTGCAGAGGACTGTTCTGAACTTACAGTTTTTGTGCAGAGGACTGTTCTGAGCTTACAGTTTTTGTGCAGAGGACTGTTCTGAACTTACAGTTTTTGTGCTTTGTATCTGCTTCTATGCTAGCTGAGTGGGTAGCGCAAACTATGTTAGATTTGAGAAGTTTCACAACATGGGAGATGATCCCTACGTGACTCTCAAGAAAAAAAGAAACAACAAACAAACAAACAAACAAACAACAACAACAACAAAAACAGAACAAAACAAAACAAAAAGAAAAAAAAAACGAAAATAGAATCAGAACGCGTATCTATTACAACCAGTGCACGCGTTCTGATTCTTGTCTGGTTGTATTGATAACACGTTCTGATTCTATTTTCCTGTTTTGTTTGTTTGTTTGTTTGTTTTTCTGGTTCCTGTTTGCTTGAACGCGGGCAGTCGCACTTGTTTTGGATTTCAAAGAAACGAGGTCAGTACGCTCAAGTTTTTAATACAGACAAAAAAGAAACAGATCTCTGATAACAGGCCGCAAAAAAGCGGGGAATTCCCCTGGAATTACTGCAAGAGTTTTTCCCCTTTAGTCATGCTGCCCTATGACGCTTTTTCTATTCTGAGACTTCATGTATTAGTCATGCTGATTGGCGAGAAACAGCCAATGACTGTGCTCGTTGTGACGCTGTTTTCCCATTTCCAAGGCGCCCGCGACCAAAACAAAAGCACCGTCGCAGAGTGTGTTGTGTTTTTGAATGGCTGTCGCCACCTCTCCCTTCCCGCTCTCCAGCTCTCCAACACGCCGCTGGTGATCGTAGATCTTTTGTGCTTGATTTAACACACCAAACAGGCACGTGACTTGCAGACTGAATGGCTCGGTATACTTTCGAGTCGCGTGCAAGCGATAGTTTGTGTGACTGCGTCCAAAATGGCCGCCAGAGACGAAGCCGATCTGCCTGACGCAGACGACACGGCAGAACTTGTGTTGGATGTGGCAAAACACTCAAGCAGATTACAACAGAAGAAAGTTGCTGAAACCTTTGAAGTGGATTTCGGTAGCTCTATGCCTGGAAAGCCGACAAGAAATCTGCAGGAGGCCTTTGAGAGGTTCAAAAAGCAGCGTCAGGTAGGAAGCAGATGTTTGCAGTGTGACTGAAGCGTTTGCGTGCTGTGTTTGTTCTGTTTCGAATGAAGTGTGCGGGTGACATTTCAAAGAACGAGGGAAATAACAGCATTGTGTTTTCTTTTCATGCGTGTCCACATCTGAAGCACAGCACAAAGTGCTGCCATCTTTCTGTGCGAAATTAAACTTTCAGATTCAAGTGCCAACATGTTGACAGAGTTGTGGATTTTGAAGTTCAAGAGAGAGTGGTGGGGAGGTTCGTGTTTAAAGGGAGTCAACACACTCAGTTACCTATGCACTCTACCTAGATCTTCTGGTAATTATGTAGCCTTTCAAGACCTTGGCAGGGTTTTGTGCAGGTTCAAGTAATCTGCTATGTCAGTATGTGATTGCTGGCAGGCTCCATGGGCCTGTGCAACACCCCAGCAAGGTCTTAACATTTAAAGTGGGGGTGGGGTGTGGGGGTGGGTGTAAGGGGTAGGAGAAGAACAGGACCTATGGCACAGTAACCCTTTGTGACTGCCGCACCCTATCCGCCAGCATCCTGCGTTGTCAGCCGTGATAGGAGAGCAGAAACTTAACCCTTTCATTCACTCATCCTATCCACCAGCTTACAGCAGGAAGCTGGTGGATTGGATGAGGGAGTGAAAGGGTTAATTTTTTTTGCAGCTTATGCACAGGCTGCAGGAGTGAAAGGGTTAACTTTACTGACACCACTAGAATGATTGGAGCACTATAATAGGGGTTTATGGACAGACTTGTTTTCATGTTCCTGGTTGATGCATATGATCAGTGGCCCTGTGAATTCAGTTAGTCAGCAGAGTTGCTTCGAAATAAAAATCAAAGGAATTATACAGAACAGAAAACATACGCTTGCTGTGTACTCCTTTCTGTCAAATTCTCCCATTCAACCCCCTCCCCCCTCACCCCATCCCTCCCAAACACATCTCTCCCTGAAATGCACAATACTCATCCCTCCCAGTCATAACCTCCTTACCTGCCCTTTTGATCAACTATTAATGAGTGTGGCGCACTACATTAAAACCTGTGATGAAGGAACACCTTCAAGACATGTCAGAAATATCCCCACAGTATATGATAATAACAGGTACCCTTTTACAATATGGAAAATTGTTTGAAAACAACCCAGATCACTCACATCATGACCAGCGTAATAGTTTATAAAAGGTGCCCATTTATTCATTTTGAAATTGTAACATTTGAATTAAATGGGTGTTGTCACTTGAGTACCATTGTAAAGTCTGAAGTAAAAACACTATATGTAGTACAAATCCCAGAAGTGTGTGTGTCACTGTATCAGTGTATGCATATACATTATAAGTGTAGCATGTTCTTACAGCATATTCATAAATGCAAACAAAAAGATAATGTTAAGATATTAAAAAAAAGCAGGCTAAATGATGGGTACGCAGAGGATGCAACCCAAAGCAGCAACACTAAACTTTCTACGTTAACCCTTTGACTCCGGCATCCTATCCACCAACATCCTGCATTGTAACCACTCTAACAAATTAAAAACCCTTTGATTCCCTTCCTGTAGGAAGCTGGTGGATTTGGTGAGGGAATCAAAGTGTTAAGTTTCTGCAGTTGGTGGGTAGGGCTTGGGAATCAAAGGGTTAAGGTATAACTATAAGCAGGCAAAATCTTTCAAAAATCAGATCAACAAATAAACCATGTCAAATCAGTATTCATTCATGAAGCTTATAATTTTATATAATAGTATTAGTAATAGTAATAGTATAGTAACAACTAACATTAAAATGCTGTTTGTGTAGAGCAAACAGTCCATGTTTGGAAAGGGATGTGGTGGAATGGGGTGTGGTGACTGAGACCATATATTAATGTAGTATAGCATAATATAAACATAGATTAATACAATAAAGCATAGTCTGTTCATCAAGAAGAATAACAGATAATAGCATGAAATAAGAAATTGGTATTACTATTAGTACCACTGGTCCAGGAAGGTTAGAGGAAGAAAAATATGTAATTCATTTAATACTACAAGTGTTATGTACACACACACACCACACCAACACCCACACACACACACACACACACACACACACACACACACACACACACACACACACACACACACACACACACACACACACACACACACACACATATGCACACATGAACGAACGACACACACACACACACACACACACACACACACACACACACACACACACACACACACACACACACACACACACATATGCATGAAAACACACACAGGGGCACACACACACACACACTCATACACACATGAATTGATGAAAACACACACATTCACACACACACACACACACACATATACATGAAAACACATGCATACATGAAAACGCACACACACAGACAGACACAGACACACACACACACACACACACACACACACACACACACACACACACACACACACACACACACACACACACCACACACACACACACACACATATACAGAGCCGGAGGCCTATACTGATAGTCGCACCTGAAACTCTACTCACAACTACAGTTCTACTTTTGTCAGATGCAGCTCAAAACTTAGACACATGTGGATGTTAGAACAGGACATCTGCCCACAGTTTTGCTGTAACACACAAATGATTAGGGTAATTCATTAACTCAGTTAACCCTTTGAGGTAGTTCATTAACTCAGTTAGTTAACCCTTTGACTCCTGCACCCTATCAGCATCATGCATTGTCAACCATGCTAGTAAAAAGAATTACCCTTTGGCTCCATCACCCAATCCACCAGCTTCCTACAGGAAGGGTGAGGGAATAAAAGGGTTGTTTTGCTAGCAGGGTGCGGGAGTCAAAGGGTTAAACTCCAAGCTCCAAGCTCCAAGCTCCAAGCTCCAAACTCCAAACACAAATAGTTGGATTGATGGTTAAGTTGTATGCGGCCTCTAACTGTCTGTTCATGTCAGGAAATAATGAGAAAATGTTGGCATGATAACTTGAGTCCACTTTGGACAAATGTCTGCTGTTGTTACTGTTAATGTTATAAAACATTCTGTACTGAGCAAAAAGTGTTTAATATATGATAAACTTGTCACAAGGTGTCTTCAGGGTCCACTGAAGACAGGTTTTACTGTGGTCTGTCAGTAGTTTATACATTTATTTTTTTCTCTTTCTGTAAATTTATTTTTTGCTCCTTCTATACTCTCTTCATCTATTTCATTTGTATGTTAGTTGTTACAGTCAGTGCTGGTATAGTCTGCAGTTGTGAACATATGCAATATGTGAGTGTATGTTTGTGTGTGTGTGTGTGTGTGTGTGTGAGGGAGAGGGGGTGAGAGAGAGAGGGGAGAGAGAGAGAGAGAGAGAGAGAGAGAGAGAGAGAGAGAGAGAGAGAGAGAGAGAGAGAGTAAATGTTTCAACAAAAAAAAAAAAGAAAATGTACAAAATAACATACACACACAAAATGGGTGGCATCATTCGATTGCCTTAAGTGACAAGCTTTCCACAGAGAGAGTAAGAGAGAGTATACTACACTTCATGCAAAAATTGTTTGGAAAAAACAGGAAAAAAAAAAAGAAAATCCGATCCAGTTCAACACACAGACACATGCACACATATGCACGCACACACACACACGCACCACAATGTGCGCGCACCCACACACACACACACACACACACACACACACACACACACACACACACACACACACACACACACACACACACACACACACACACACACACACACACACACACACACACACACACACACACACACACACACACACACACACACACACACACACACCACACACACACACACACACACACACACACACACACACACACACACACACACACACACATATGTATTCACATAGTCACGTAGTGACATGCGCTTATGTTCAAAACTGCGGACTATGTTATCACTGACTGTAACACACTCTTACACACATGCACAAGCATACACACACATACATCATTATGTATACATGCGCGCACATCCATTGCCATAGTCATCAACACATACACACACACACACACACACACACACACACACACACACACACACACACACACACACACACACACACACACACACACACACACACCACACACACACTCTCTCTCTCTCTCTCTCTCTCTCACCTACACACTCATCTCACACCACACACTCATATCACACACACACCACACTTCATCACAACACACACACACACACACACACACACACACTCACACTCACACTCACACTCACACACACACACACACACACACACACAATTTTATTATATTTTATATACATTACAACAGAAACAGTGAACAACTACTTTAAACAGTAAAACCTGAAAGAAGGAACACTCTTGAATATGTCAAAAGTGCTCCTACAGTACATGGCAACAACAGGTGTCCTCTTACAACATGGATGCTTGTTTGAAAATAACCCAGATAACTCACATCATGACCAGCTTAGCGGATAGGCCATAAAAGGTGTGTGGATAGGGAGACAGGCAGATAGCTCTGACACATGACCAGCCTGGATAGGGAGACAGGCAGATAGCTGTGACACGTGACCAGCCTGGATAGGGAGACAGGCAGTTAGCTCTGACACGTGACCAACCTGGATATGGAGTCAGGCAGTTAGCACTCTCACACCTGTAAGAGTTTTAATTGTAAAAAATATTAATTTAAAGCAAAGTGTTCTTTATTGATATATGAAGAGGAACTTTTTTTCCCGCTTTCCTCCGGACTCGGAAAGTATTCACACTAAGTCATGCATAGAAGGAAGATTAGTTTACACCATTCGGTTTACAACAGGGTACAAAAACAAACGGGGTACTCAAGTACAACATACAGACACATTTCATCATCATCAAGTGCCTTGCCAACATGGCGTTGGTGATCATGGCCTTCCTTCTGTTTCTCCCTTGTTGCCGCAAGCACCTCTTCCACTCTCTCTGTCTTCAGCCACTCTGCAAGTCCGTCCAATATTTTCTCCCTGGGTCTTCCTGGTGCTCTCTTTCCCTTCAGTTTTCCTGCACAGACACATTTACAAGACAGAAATCTGTAGGTATTTCTGTTGTGACTGCATTATGTGAACGCTGGTCTTGTCTTAAGATGAGTACTGTACATTTCTTTTTCTTATCAAGTTTCTTGTCTCACCGGCAGTCATTCTTTGTCTTAGACTGTTCTTTAGCTAATAACTTACTTTGCTTTGCATCTTATACTCCTTGCTCTTGTTGGCAGTATATCTTGTTTAAATGTATATGGAGCTTGCACACACGTATCAATATGCAGAAGCATTCGTGCATCGATCTATGTTCACAACAGTTTTAACCTATTTGATGATTGGTCTTGATTTTCCAGCAGTGAAGACACTGACACAGTACAATAGCATTTGGTCAATTTTCGTGTCTGTTGTTACGCTGTTACTAAAATTTACTTGATAAAGCCTGAAATAAAACAGACAGTAACGATAATAAATAAGAATAAAGAAAAAAATCACCTTTCAGTTTCAGCTGACATTAAGGCTTTTTACTAAAAACAACAACAACAACAACAACAACAAAGCACCGAAAAAATAGAAATGCACAAGTTTTCATATGATTACGTTGTTTACAGTCTGCCAACACATTTGTTGGTCCTATGCAACAGTTTTAATTTTTCTGCCTCTCTCTCTCTCTCTCTCTCTCTCTCTCGCTTACACTCTCTCCCACTCACCCTACCTGCTTCTCTTCCTCAATGCTACTGATATTCCAATTTTGTATTCTTTTGACGTTTTTGTGCTATTTTGATTTTTGTTTTTTGTTTTTAGTGTAGACTCTCTGTGAGCGTTGTAGTACTATTTGTACTTTAATAGAGAGGAAACTAGCTCTGTCACACCGCAAGTGTGGATAAGGAGGCGGGCACAAGTTCTCTTACACTTCACACCATGAACATGGATAGGGAGCCAGGCAACTAGCCTTGTCACACCACAGATGTGGATAGGGAGATGGACACAAATTCTCTCATTCACACTTCTCACCCTGAATATGGATAGGGAGACTAGCCCTGTCACACCACAGATGTGGATACTGAGACAGGCACAGCTGTCTCACACCAAGACACGAATAGGGAGACAGGCATATACAATTTGTCACACCATTGACATGGAAATAGGGAGACAGGCGTATATAAATTACATTTGTCACACCATTGACATGGAAAGGGAGACAGGCATATACAATTCTGTCACACCGTTAACATGGATAGGGAGACGGGCATATACAATTCTGTCACACCATTGACATGGATAGGGAGACAGGCATATACAATTCTGTCACACCATTGACATGGATAGGGAGACAGGCATATACAATTCTGTCACACCATTGACATGGATAGGGAGATAGGCATATACAATTCTGTCACACCTTAACTTGGATAGGGAGACAGGCATATACAATTCTGTCACACCGTTGACATGGAAAGGGAGACAGGCATATACAATTCTGTCACACCATTGACATGGATAGGGAGACAGGCATATACAATTCTGTCACACCATTGACATGGATAGGGAAGGATACAGGCATATAACTATACAATTCTGTCACACCATTGACATGGATAGGGAGACAGGCATATACATTCTGTCACACCATTGACATGGATAGGGAGACAGACATATACAATTCTGTCACACCATTGACATGGATAGGGAGACAGGCATATACAATTCTGTCACACCATGACATGAAGGGACGAACATTGACAATGATGGATAGGGAGACAGGCATATATACAAATTCTGTCACAACAATTGTTGACATGGATAGGGAGACAGGCATATCTGACACATTGCAGGGATGGAGACAGCATAACAGTCGTCACACCATTGACATGGATAGGGAGAAGGCAGCTATGTCATACTGTAGACATAAATAGATAGACAGGCAGCAAGCTCTACCTCAAAATAGACGTGGACTGAGAGACACTCAGGAAGCTCTGTCACACCATAGACATGGATAGGGAGATAGGCAGCTACCTTTGTCACACCAAAGACGTGGATAAAGAGACAGGCAATTATTTCTGTCATAACATAGACATGGATAGAGCCACAGGCAGATAGGCCTTCCCACCATAGATATGGATATGGAGACGTGCAACTTGCTTTGTCACACCACAGCCAAGAAGAGGGAGACAGGCAACTAGCTCTGACATCACAGACATGGACAGGAAGAAACTCAGCTAGCTCTGTCACATACTGTACAGGGATAAGGGAGGCGGGTAACTAGCTCTGTCACACCACAGACGTGGATAAGGAGACAGTCAACTAGATGTGTCCCACCATAGACATATATGATGAGATAGACAGCTTGCTTTGACATACCACAGACGTGGATATGGAGACTGACTGTTAGTTGTCGCACATGGACATGCATGGGAGACAGGCAACTCATTGTGTCGCTTACTGTGATGTACCCACTGGCTGTTCGTCTAGACTCATGAATGCAGTGCTGGATAATACAACAGTACTGCGTCACTCAACCAGCTTCAGTTCAAATTATTGACAGATTTCTGTCATTAGAAAAGAAAAGGTGACATACACATTCCACGTATGGGTAAATAATGTGGCTGATGCATTGTGGCTTAAGTCCAGTTACAACAAAACACGTTGAGTTTTGAATTCAGAACTTTGCCGTGCGATTCAGTCAACTTCAACACAATTAGGTAGCACATTTGTAATTAGATGTTATGCAGCTGAGTTTGAAATGATTTTGAACGGAGAAATTTACAGTAAAAAAAGCCCAACTTTGAAACAGACAACGAAAGAAACTTGGGGAAAAACATAGACACACACACACACACGCACACACACACACACACACACACACACACACACACACACACACACACACACAACACACACACACACATACGCACACACCACACGCACACGCACACGCACACATGCACGCACGCACGCACATACATACATACACACACGTACACACACACACACACACACACACACACAACACACACACACACCACCACACCACACACACACACATATACACACACACACACACACACACAACCTATTTTGGATTTTGATACAGACAGAAGCAAATTATAATGAACATTATTTTGAAGTATAAAGGTGTTAACCCGATGAAACAAAGCAGGAATCAATGCTGAGAGTATGAGTTCGTTGATTGGTGTTAATCCGAAGAACTAAAGCAGGAATCTATGTGAGGGTATGAGTTCGTTGATTGGTCAGTCTACTCACAGCATTAGCTCATCGCTGTGGTACGATGGTAAACACAATGGACAAACGACAAAAGGCTTTGAGCGAAAATCCCATCAGCCCTTTCAGTCATCATGTAAGTTTTCAATCCTAGGTGGCTTCTTGAGCGTGCTATTTCCTTATTAGGAAGGCTGGGACCGCGCGATCGAGCTTGATCCGCTTCACGGATGCGTCATTGAAGGTGTTGCTCAAATATCCGTACCAATACCTTATATGTCTGTATCACTCGGGTCTGATTGACGGTAGGGTATTATTAGGAAAGTAAGCGTTGATTACGACCTTTGTCACGCAGTGTCAACCCAGAATAGAACTCCATACCATCATGATTACCATCCCCATCGTTATGCATCGTCATGGCAGTATGGAAAAAAAAATGTCACATACTCTGTGACCTGAGAAACAGCACAGAAATGGGACAGGAGTTTATAAAAAAAAAAAAAAAAAAAGGATTAACTCAACAGCAGTTTGCTCAAGACATACGATTCACAATGGAAAAAGTTTACATATGTGCAACACCCGACGTAAGGCACAGTTCAGACCTGGCGAAATTGAATGCTGGGCACTCGTCTTCAAAGGGAACAAATGAATTGAATGGTGATGAGGGGTTGAACTAATAACGCCCTTGTTTAGCTTGGACAAACACACCGTGGTCGTGGTTTTGTGTACCCAGAACTCGGCGACCTTTTGACAGTGTTAGTGTTACCATACGTGTGGAGTGGTGGCCTAGTTGGTGAAATCATACGCTTGTCAAGCGAGAGGACCCTGGTTTGAGTCTCGGTCGTAAAGATCTTTTTTTCACCCGGACGTGTCCGGACGGCCACGACGGTTCCTGTCGAAAAGATCGTCTACAGCAAACCCCTGTTTGTTTTCACTGGCGACGGAAAGAGTGTTTATTGTAAGCCCTGCCGGGCCCGCCCCGTACACGGACAGAAATTCTGCGGTCATGCTTGCAGGTTTTTCCCCTGTACGTCCGGGTTAAGGGACTGAACACTTCTCTTGATTTGACACCGAATTATCTTTCTTGCAAGAAAAACGCGGACGACGAGAAGCTTGTTGCTGCCGTGAGATCAAGGCTTTGTATTGGTGAGAAGGGTGATAACGATCACTACAGACATACCGTACTTGTAGCTCCGTGGGAAAACATCGGCAGAGAGGTTGGGACAGATTGGATGTACAGAAAATCGAGGGGTTGGACGTAGGCCTACAACGTGTCTTTTCTTTATGCACCACCTCCGCAATATCAACTTTTGTCACTTGGTGCACACTATTTTATCTTTGGTGGGCTCTGTGGAAGGGGAAAACAACAAAAAACAAAAAAATCAAAACCAAAACAGTGGCCGTCCGGCTCCGTCGTCCTTGCAGTATGAACGCTTTCACGGCCATGGCCAGCCAGCCGGCCGTTCGTGGCCGGCCGTCCTGGTTTATTATGAACATTCCCCAAGATCTTGAGTGATGGTCCGGGCCTATAAGTCGTGAAGGTAAACTGGCGACAGGCTGTACATGCAGGTATGACCATCGCAGAGGAGAAACGAACCAGACTATGGCTGGACAAAGAGTGAGAAGGAAAGCTGCGGCAGCGACCACCCAGCCACAGCCATCAGCCTTCATGTGCGTCAGTTTTGCCCAGAACTGCCACTCAAAGAGTCAGCCCGTTCAGCCACAGTTGATGTTGTTTGCACATCCAACTGAGTCCTTATACAGGCACATTGTCTAAACAGACACACAGAGCCATCAGTCTGGGCATATGTTACAATGTATAGGATCTGTCTTACAATGTATAGGATCTATATTACAATCTATAGGATCTTATGTTACAGTGAATAGGATCTTATGTTACAATGTGTAGGGTCTTTGTTACAGTGTATAGGCTCTATGTTACAATGTATAGGATCTTGTGCTACAGTGTATAGGATTTATGTTACCATGTATAGGATCTATGTTAAAATGTATAAAATCTTATGTTACAATACATAGGATCTTATGTTGCAATATATAGGATCTTATGTTACAGTGTACAGGATCTATGTTGCATTGTATAGGATCTTATTGTTACAATACGTAGGGCTTATGTTACAATGCATAGGACCTGTGTTACAATGTGTAGGATCTTATGTTACAACGTATAGGATCTTATGTTACAATGTATAGGGTCGTATGTAACAGTGGGTAGGGTCTTATGTTAAAATGTATGGGGGTCTACGTTATAAGTGTATAGGATTTATACTGTAATGTGTAGGGTCTACATTATAATGCATAGAGTCTGTATTACAGTGAATAGGGTCTATGTTGCAACATATAGGACTACATTACAATGTGTATGGTCTATATTACAGTGTATAGGGTCTATATAACAGTATAAGTCTACGTTACTATGTATAGGTCTATGCTACAACGTATAGGGATTACATAACAAAGTATAGGTCTATGTTACAATGTGTAGTATCTATTTACAATATACAGGACCCATGTTACAACGAATGGGGTGTGTTACATTGCATGATTACAGTCTACCGGGCTTCCCGCAGGAAGCTGGTGAATAGGGTTAGGGAGTCAAAGGGTTAAAGTTTTGCTCTGCTGTCATGGTCGACAAAGCAGAATGCTAGTGGATAGGCTGATGGAGTCAAAGGGTTAACCACAACGCACAGGGCCTATGTTGCAATGTATGGGGCCATGAGTACAAAGTACAGCCGTGTGTGCAATGTGTCAAGCTTTGATTACAATTCAGGTGATTCCGTCCCCTCTTGAGCAAAGTGCAGTTAAAATTCAAATTGACAGGTACGACAGGCAAGCTTTGCCAGCGGGAAGGTCTGAGTGTGACTCTGCTTGGTTAAAACGTGGGTGGGTGCAGGGTGGAGATGTTTCCAATCTCTGGTGGAGATGTTTCCAATCTCTGGTGAGATGTTTCCAGTCTCTGGTGGAGACGTTTCCAATATCTATTGGAGATGTTTCCAATCTCTGGTGGAGATATTTCCAGTCTCTGGTGGAGATTTTTTCCCAGTCTCTGGTGGAGATGTTTCCAATCTCTGGTGGAGATGTTTCCAGTCTCTGGTGGAGGTTTTCCATCTCTGGTGGAGATGTTTCCAATCTCTGGTGGAGATGTTTCCAGTCTCTGGTGGAGATGTTTCCAGTCTCTGTGAGATGTTTCAGTCTCTGGTGGAGACGTTTCCAATCTCTGGTGGAGATGTTTCCAATCTCTGGTGGAGATGTTTCATAGCTCTGGTGGAGATGTTTCATCTGTGGTGGAGATGTTTCCAGTCTCTGGTGGAGATGTTTCATAGCTCTGGTGGAGATGTTTCTATCTTGGTGGAGATGTTTCCAATCTGTAGTGGAGACGTTTCCAATCTCTGATGGAGCTGTTTCCAGTCTCTGTGGAGATGTTTCATATCTCTGGTGGAGATTTTTCCAATCTCTGGTGGAGATGTTTCCAATCTCTGATGGAGACGTTTCCAATCTGTGGTGGAGATGTTTCCAATCTCTGATGGAGATGTTTCCAATCTCTGATGGAGATGTTTCCAATCTCTGGTGGAGATGTTTCCAATCTCTGATGGAGATGTTTCCAATCGTGGTGAAGATGTTTCCAATCTGTGGTGGGAGATGTTTCCAATCTCTGGTGGAGACGTTTCCAATCTCTGATGGAGACGTTTCCAATCTCTGGTGGAGATGTTTCCAATCTCTGGTGGAGACGTTTCCAATCTCTGGTGGAGACTTTTTTTCCAGTCTCCAAAGCAGTCACAATTTCAAAAACCAGAAGAACAAGAAAACCAATGTCAGCGCGTCTCCAACAAGACAAAACAAAACAATCGCAAATTTTCGGCCAACTAGCCTTTGTCAAGAGCGAACGCACGGTCACAGACAAATCACAGACACCAAACAATGGATAATAAAAACGGGACTAAAAACTTCCCTGCCGCCCTGCCAAACCCCATACTATTGCCTGGAACCTCTTGCATGTTGCAGAACGTCAAATACACACTTTTAGAATTTTTGTCTCATGTTAGCCTTGTCAGTGTTTGGTGGTTCATGGAGACTGACAGACAGACAAATAGATGAAGTACCTAGCATGTTTCACCCACCCCCAAGTCGGCGTCTAACGGCTTTCATGATAGGGCTTAAAACCAAACCAAACCAAACCAAACCAAACCAAACCAAACCAAACCAAACCAAACAAACCAAACCAAACCAAACCAAACCAAACCAACCAAACCAAACCAAACCAAACCAAACCAAACCAAACCAAACCAAACCAAACCAAACCAAACCAAACCAACCAACCAAACCAAAACCAACCAAACCAACCAAACCAACAACCAAACCAAACCAACCAAACCAAACCAAACCAAACCAAACCAAACCAAACCAAACCAAACCAAACCAAACCAAACCAAACCAAACCAAACCAAACCAAACCAAACCAAACCAAACCAAACCAAACCAAACCAAACCAAACCAAACCAAACCAGATCAGACCAGACCAAACCAAGTCAAACCAGACCAGACCAAACCAAACCAAACCAAACCAAACCAAACCAAACCAAACCAAACCAAACCAAACCAAACCAAACTGAACTGGACAGGACCAAACCAGACCAGACCAGACCAGACCAGACCAGACCAGACCAGACCGAACCCAACCCAACCCAACCCAACCCAACCCAACCCAACCCAACCCAGACCAGACAGACCAGACCAGACCAGACCAGACCAGACCAGACCAGACCAGACCAGACCAGACCAGACCAGACCGAAAACAACAACAGCAGCAAAGCAAGACCAGCACATTCTGACAGTCACCAATTATGAACAAAAAATGACCACAGAAAATACGAGATTACTGTAACCATGAATAAACTTCAGACAAAATAGAAGAATCAGGACATCATGGATGGACGTTAACATGGTAGACAGTTACACCACCACCACCACCACCACCACCATCATCTCATCATCATCATCAATCATCATCATCATCATCATCATCATCATCATCATCAACAACAACAATAACAACAAAACAAAACAAAATTGTAAGACTTGTCAATAGTTCCAGAGAGAATGCCCTTCGCACACCATCTTCAAAAAGAGCACATTTTAGGCACTTATTTTGTGTGCATTACCACCTTAGCGCTGTGACTTCCAGACGGACGCACTGGCAGCTACTAGCTTTCTCAGCGGTCTACACCCGTTGTTCTAAATGTGGGAAATTCCATCCGCAAACAGTCGAGAGAATCTTCCATTTACATTAACGTTACAGGCACACACTGAGATACAAACAGCCACATGTTTTTCTCTCCCATCGATTTGAAAGAGTCGCTGCCCCACCCCCAACCTCCTTTTTTTTTTTTTATTGCCCCTTTTGATTTTTTTTATAGGTTTATTACCACTTAGGGATACTACCTTTGTGCTCACCTTTTCTGTTTTTTGTTTTTTGTTTTTTTGTTTTTTAATGTTTTTTTTTTATCCCATTTTCTAAGCCACTTTAATGGCCACAGATGCTGGCACAGTTCTTACAAAGCGGTGATGATGATGGCGATGAGAATGATAATTATGATGCTGTGGAGTTCCATCTGGGATTGAGACTATGTGACAGGGTTGCGCTCTATGCTTACTATCATACTATGATTTCTGGTGTCAGTTTGGCCCGAGAGATGCAGATGTTGCTCAGAAGATTTGAGCAACACCCTCAATGATGCATCGGTGAAGTGGATGAGACCCGACTTGTGTGGTCCCAGTCTTCCCAATGAGCCCATAGCATCCCTAACTCTGGGTAGGAGCCGGTTAGAGCCGAAAAATCCCACAGTGATTTTTGAAGGGACTGATGGGGGATTCGAACGCAAAACCTTCTAGTCCGTTACGCTAACTACTATACACCTCGGCGACTGGGCCCTTTTTTTGAAAAAACAGATTTAGGCAGATTGAAAGAGCCGTACAAACACGCAAAAGCCCTCTCGAATGCTACCACTGTGCGTAGGAGTTGCAGCCTGCGGACGCAAAAAGGAAGTGTGTGTGTGTGTGTGGGGGGGGGGGGGGAGGGGGAGGGATCTGTAAAATTCAGTGTTGATCATGGATCCCACACCCCTTGTTCGCTTTTGTCCATTCCGCCGTGACACGGGGTTTGCTCATGACTATGCATGGAGTGGGGGGGGGGGGTGTTGGGGGGTTGGGGGGGGGGGTGTATGGGCTGGTTGTGATTTGAATGGGATGCCGGGTGGGTCCTGTTTGCTGTGCGCGCGCTTTGTGCTGGCTGTGTTTGTTCTCCACCCATAGATATAAAGATAGGAGACAGGTAGCTAAGCTCTGCCACGCCATGCGTGTGTATAGGGCCATACAGTCACACCATATACGTGGATAGGGCCATACAGTCACACCATACACATGGATAGGGCCATACAGTCACACCATACACATGGATAGGGCGATACAGTCACACCATACATGTGGATAGGGCCATACAGTCACACCATACACATGGATAGGGCCATACAGTCACACCATACACATGGATAGGGCCATACAGTCACACCATACACATGGATAGGGCCATACAGTCACACCATACACATGGATAGGGCCATACAGTCACACCATACACATGGATAGGGTGATACAGTCACACCATACACATGGACAGGGCCATACAGTCACACCATACACATGGATAGGGCCATACAGTCACACCATACACATGGATAGGGCCATACAGTCACACCATACACATGGATAGGGCCATACAGTCACACCATACACATGGACAGGGCCATACAGTCACACCATACACATGGATAGGGCCATACAGTCACACCATACACATGGATAGGGCCATACAGTCACACCATACACATGGATAGGGTGATACAGTCACACCATACACATGGACAGGGCCATACAGTCACACCATACACATGGATAGGGCCATACAGTCACACCATACACATGGACAGGGCCATACAGTCACACCATACACATGGATAGGGCCATACAGTCACACCATACACATGGATAGGGTGATACAGTCACACCATACACATGGATAGGGCCATACAGTCACACCATACACATGGATAGGGCCATACAGTCACACCATACACATGGATAGGGCCATACAGTCACACCATACACATGGATAGGGCCATACAGTCACACCATACACATGGATAGGGCCATACAGTCACACCATACACATGGATAGGGTGATACAGTCACACCATACACATGGATAGGGCCATACAGTCACACCATACACATGGATAGGGCCATACAGTCACACCATACACATGGATAGGGTGATACAGTCACACCATACACATGGATAGGGCCATACAGTCACACCATACACATGGATAGGGTGATACAGTCACACCATACACATGGACAGGGCCATACAGTCACACCATACACATGGATAGGGCCATACAGTCACACCATACACATGGATAGGGCCATACAGTCACACCATACACATGGATAGGGTGATACAGTCACACCATACACATGGATAGGGTGATACAGTCACACCATACACATGGACAGGGCCATACAGTCACACCATACACATGGATAGGGTGATACAGTCACACCATACACATGGACAGGGCCATACAGTCACACCATACACATGGATAGGGTGATACAGTCACACCATACACATGGATAGGGTGATACAGTCACACCATACACATGGACAGGGCCATACAGTCACACCATACACATGGATAGGGTGATACAGTCACACCATACACATGGACAGGGCCATACAGTCACACCATACACATGGATAGGGTGATACAGTCACACCATACACATGGACAGGGCCATACAGTCACACCATACACATGGATAGGGTGATACAGTCACACCATACACATGGACAGGGCCATACAGTCACACCATACACATGGATAGGGTGATACAGTCACACCATACACATGGATAGGGTGATACAGTCACACCATACACATGGATAGGGTGATACAGTCACACCATACACATGGATAGGGTGATACAGTCACACCATACACATGGACAGGGCCATACAGTCACACCATACACATGGATAGGGCGATACAGTCACACCATACACATGGATAGGGCCATACAGTCACACCATACACATGGACAGGGCCATACAGTCACACCATACACATGGATAGGGCGATACAGTCACACCATACACATGGATAGGGCCATACAGTCACACCATACACATGTATAGGGCGATACAGTCACACCATACACATGGATAGGGTGATACAGTCACACCATACATGTGGATAGGGTGATAGAGTCACACCATACATGTGGATAGGGCGATACAGTCACACCGTAGACATGAATAGGGAGACAGGCAACTAGTTCTGTCATACCATAGACATGGATAGGGAGACAGGGAACTAGTTTTGTCATACCATAGACATGGATAGGGAGACAGGGGACTGGTTTTGTCACACCATAGACATGGATAGGGAGACAGGAAACTAGTTCTGTCATACCATAGACATGGATAGGGAGACAGGGAACTAGTTTTGTCATACCATAGACATGGATAGGGAGACAGGGGACTAGTTCTGTCACACCATAGACATGGATAGGGAGACAGGGGACTAGTTTTGTCATACATAGACATGGATAGGGAGACAGGGAACTAGTTTTGTCATACATAGACATGGATAGGGAGACAGGGGACTAGTTCTGTCACACCATAGACATGGATAGGGAGACAGGAAGCTAGTTCTGTCACACTATAGACATGGAAAGGGAGACAGGGAACTAGTTCTGTCATGCCAAAGACATGGATAGGGAGACAGGGAACTAGTTCTTTCATACCATAAACATGGATAGGGAGACATGAAACTAGTTCTTTCACATCATAGACATGGATAGGGAGACAGGGGACTAGTTCTTCCACACCATAGACATGGATAGGGAGACAGGCAACTAGTTCTGTCACACCATAGACATGGATAGGGAGACAGGGAACTAGTTCCTTCATACCATAGACATGGATAGGGAGACAGGGAACTAGTTCTTGTTACACCATGGACATGGATGGGGAGACAAGGAACTAGTTCCTTTATACCATAGACATGGATAGGGAGACAGGGGACTGGTTTTGTCACACCATATACATGGATAGGGAGACAGGAAACTAGTTCTGTCATACCATAGACATGGATAGGGAGACAGGGAACTAATTTGTCATACCATAGACATGGATAGGGAGACAGGGACTAGTTCTATCATACCATAGACATGGATAGAGAGACAGGAAACTAGTTCTGTCACACCATAGACATGGATAGGGAGACAGGGAACTAGTTCTGCCACACATAGACGTGGATAGGGAGACAGGGAACTAGTTCCTTCATACCATAGACATGGATAGAGGAGACAGGGAACTAGTTCTGTCACACCATAGACATGGATAGGGAGACAGGAACTAGTTCTGTCACACCATAGACATGGA
>JAPXFY010000032.1:30051587-30054087 GCA_030674185.1 Monoplex corrugatus | reverse complement strand
TTGACAATTAGGTGCATGTATTAAGTATGAATTTGGCTCTGGGGAAATGTGATGTGCAGTAACAATTTTAGGTAATTCAGGCCCGTTTATATATGTGTACATACATACATACATACATACATACATACATACATACATACTATATATATGTATAATGTATATGTATGTGTATATGTATATGTATAGATGTATTAGTGTCTTTAGGTATGATTAAATGTTAGTCAGGTATGTATTTTAAATCCCTTGTGCGATAAATTGGACGGAGTGGTCAACGCCATGGGCATCTCCTTAGATTATGTGCGCGAACGCATTGATGTGCGTACTTGATTTTCAATTTTCTTTTCCCTTTTTTCTTCTTTTCTTGTTGAAGCATTTTTTTTCCTGTTGAAGTATTGTGTATGTTTGAAACGGTTATAGCCCTGACATGGCTCTACGCAGTCGGCTGGGCTTGAAACAAAACAATAACAATAAAAATAACCATCATCTTAGCGATATAAAAATTGTCCCAGGTTGTTTGGCCATTAAGGCGGCGTAGGAAATTGGGGGTGGGGGCTGGGGGTGGGTGGGAACTTGAGCGCAAATGTGATCTCCCAGCACAAAATCAGTCTTAACTAGCATTTTGGGTATTTTGAGATATACATATCACTGGAAAGTGTACGTTCTGCTGATTAGTTTGGTACTTGAATATAGCTTGTATTAAAAAAAAAAGCGTTGCCGTTATGTATGTTTCAAGTCGTTAAGTTGTATGACGGCCATTTTGAGAAAACAGCCTCTTAAGTTTTTACGTACTCTCCTACACATTTTAGCTATCATTATCCGAAAGGTGCACCAAAGAGCTTTCTGTCAGTACATTACATATGGGGGTCTGTACAGGTTACAGTTCGCAGTAAGAGACAAAAAAGGTACTTTTGGTAAGAAATTGCTTTCTTTCTGCTGCAATCAGTGCATTAAAATACCATTTTAAATTGCTTAATGATATTTTTTCTAGAAAAAAAATCTGTGGTGGATTGATTATATAGTCCACAGAAATCAATTTTGAGAAAAAGTCAAAATACCCCAGAGAGACCCTCAGTCAACTTTTCAGCTCCTAGTGCTGCTGTTCGACTGACTGCGAGTTTAGACTGAATTGGTGGTGGGAGGTCACAGATGTATTTATTAAGGGGGTAATCTTGAGCACAAAATATGTCTGCCCAATAAAATAATGAACTACTTACGCTGCACCTTATCTCACACGAGTCCTAAGCGTTCTCTCGAAAACACTTAAATAATTTTAACATTTAGAGTGCTTCTGGGAGATGGAAAGGTGCTGTGTACCTGGACCCCCCCCCCTTGCTTTTTTCCCCCTGGAAGCTTTTTAACAGGTGCTGTTTTATGGTGGGGTCGTAAGACTTGGAGACTCAAAACTTGAAGTTTTATTTGCTCCTGACAAAACAGGAAGGAAATTTGCCCGCGGCTTGTCAGTGACATGGCGTGTCACACATACGATTTACACGTAGGCCTACTACGTACACGTACGCTAGCGCTCTGTCTCTCTCTCTTCTCTCTCTCTCTCTTCTTCTGTCTCTGCTCTGTCGTGGTCTGTCTCTCTCTCTCTCTCTGTCTCGTGTCTGTGTCTGTGTTCTCTCTCTCTGTCTCTCTGTCTCTGTCTCTGTCCTCTGTGCCGTCTCTCTCTCTCTTCTCTTCTGTCTCTCTCTGTGTCTCTGTCTCTGTCCTCTCTCTCTCTCTCTCTGTCTCTCTCTGTGTCTCTGTCTCTGTCCTCTCTCTCTCTCTCTGTCTCTCTCTGTGTCTCTGTCTCTGTCCCTCTCTCTCTCTCTCTCTCTGTCTCTCTGTGTCTCTGTCTCTGTCCTCTCTCTCTCTCTCTCTCTCTCTGTGTCTCTGTCTCTGTCCCCCCTCTCTCTCTCTCTGTGTCTCTCTGTCTCTCTCTTGTCTCTGTCTGTGTCTCTGTCTTTGTCTCTGTCTGTCTCTGTCTCTTGTCTGTTCTCTGTGTTTTGTCTCTCTCTCTGTCTGTCTCGTCTGTCTCTCTCTTCTGTCTCTCTTTCTATGTCTTGTCTCTTTTTTTGTTTTCTCTGTCTCGTTTCTCTTTCTGTCAGTTCTCTCTGTTTCTGTAATCTCTCTCTGCTTCTCTCTGTTTCTCTCTCTCTCTCTCTCTTTGTTGTCGCTGTCCCACACGCATATACATGGACATGTGCACACATACACATATACACATACGTGCGCATATACATGTATACACAACACACACATACACACACACACACACACACAAACACACACACACACACAACACACACACCACACACACCACTCACACTCACTCACACCACACAACTCACACACTCACACACTCACACACTCACACCACACACACCACTCACACTCACACACACTCACACACACACACTCACACGACACACACTCACACCACACAACACACACACACACACACACACACACACACACACCACACCATCACCCCCATCACACCCACAGACATACAGCA
>JAPXFY010000032.1:30034087-30046587 GCA_030674185.1 Monoplex corrugatus | reverse complement strand
AAGCAATTTTAGGTAAGGTAGACCTGTTTTATATATCTTTTTGTGTCTGCCTCCATCAAGACTGTCTCGTTTGTTTTCTT
Source organism: Monoplex corrugatus (assembly GCA_030674185.1). NCBI lineage: Eukaryota > Metazoa > Mollusca > Gastropoda > Littorinimorpha > Ranellidae > Monoplex > Monoplex corrugatus. The sequence continues at coordinate 30,046,507 of JAPXFY010000032.1, read as the reverse complement.
TGCACGCCAAGGAAGACGGTTAGAGCTGACAAAATCCTGCAATTGATTTTTGAAGGGACTGATGGGGATTCGAACCCACAATCTTACAATCCGTAGTCAGTTGCATTGCGCTAACCGCTACACCACGGCGACTGGACGTGATATCAGGACTTCACTCACTCCCTAACAACCCCAGTAATATCGAGACACCACCAGCATTCTTACGGTCCTGTCCTGTCCTGTCCTGTCTTGTCCTGTCTCCTGGCTGCTGTCCTGCCCATAAAGATTGGATATGGAGATCAGCGTTGTTTGGTTTCGTTCACGAGTCTCTTGATGCATTGTGTGCATTGTTCCCAACACTCCAGTCCATGGACAGGTGGTATCAAGACTTCAGTCAGTCACTATCTGACAGCCATGCCATCACTATGGATATGACGACCAGCATTGTTTGGCTTCTTGTCTGATCCAGGAGTCGGTGACTGGGTCACTTGGGTATGCTGTGCGTTGGACATTGGAGTGTTTCCCAACAAACGAATTCTTGGTCAGTTAGAACATGGACATGGAGTCGTGTTTTTTTTTTACAGTCCTGCCATACTGTCTGTCTGAATATATTGATAGTGGTGGATTAATCGCATTCAACGTGGGTGACCTGGGTTTACACACACACACACACACACCACACACACACACTCTCACTCACACACACACACACACACATATATATATGATTGTAGATAGATAGATAGATAGTAGAATACACATATAGGTACACAGATAGAATAGATAGATAGATAGATAGATAGATACACAGATAGATAGATACACAGATAGATAGATACACAGATAGATAGATAGATTTTTTGTTATTGTTATTTAGACAGATTGTTGTTTAAAGCCCATCCAACTGCATACAGCAATATCAGGGCTATAACCATTTCAATACACAGGCAATACTTTAAAAGGAAAAAAGAAAGGGAAAATTAAACACACACATCGATGCATTCGCGCACATAATCTAAGGAGATGCCTCTGGCATTGACCACTCCGTCCAGTTTATTACACAGGATTAAATAAATATCTGAATACAAATTTAACCCTTTGACTCCCACACCCTATCCACCAACTGCAAAACTTCACCCTTTGACTCCCTCACCCTGTCCACCAGCTTCCTACAGGAAGCTGGTAGATAGGGTGAGGGAATCAAAGGCTTAAGTTTTTGCTTTGCTAGCATGGTTGGGTATGCAGGATGCTGGTGGACAGGGTGCGGGAGTCAAAGGGTTAAACACAACTAAGGACACTAAAACATATGTAAAAACGGTCCTAAAGTAGCTAAATTTCTTTCGCATATCTCATTTCCCTGGAGCCAAAAATGCGCTTAATATATGTACCCAATTATCAACCCTAAGAGAGAGTATATAAGACTTTATCAAACACATACAGATGAATGGATCAGCGAGGTAGAAAATGGTAGGAAGAAATGACAGAAGGCAAAGGAATAAAGTAGAAACAAAGAGAGTGAGAAAAAAGAGGAAATTCGTTGTAGAAAATTTCCAAAAGGTGAGGGACTATTTATACTGAAAGAGCCCCCGGCATCCCAACGGGGGAAGATAGATAGATAGAAAGACAGACATAGAAAGATAGATAGGCAGGCAGGCAGATAGACAGACATAGATAGGTAGATAGAGACAGGCAGACAGATACAGATATATAGGCAGACAGACAGACATAGATGCAGGCAGGAGATGACAGACATAGATAGGTAGATAGGCAGACAGCAGACAGACATAATAGATAGGTAGATAGGCAGCAGGGAGACAGACATAGAGGTAAAGGACAGACAGACATAGATAGGTAGATCGATAGATCGATAGATAGATAACATTTACATTTTTTCAGCATTCCTATTTTTCTCAGATGCACATTGTTTTGTCCACACAGTGCAGGCAGTATATTGCTGCACAGTCTGCATACTCGGCCTTCTGTGGGTGTGCCTGCTGGGTGTTTCCATGTTTCCATAAGCTAGCAACTGATAAAACTTGCAGGATCTTCCAGGGGTATACTTTCTGTAGACGAGGAGTTATTTGTCAGTTAACACACAAGTAGTCATCTGTGTTTGTGCAGACAAGGTTTAGCTCAGCTGGTTTGAAAGTCATGCAGATAACGTAGAGTTCAAGGTTTTGACCTTCAGGCTTGACACTAGCATTAATTTTGTCTAGTGGTAGATTACTCTGCATCAGGTAGAATGAAGGAGAAAAAAAGATTGTCATTTCTTCCTATCATTTTCTGCCCTGTATGTGTTCGATAAAGTTTACGTACTTTTTCTTAGGATTGATAATTGGGTACATGTATTAAGTGCATTTTTGGCTCTAGGGAGGTGAGACATGCGGAAGCGATTTTAGGTAACTTATGCCCGTTTTTATATATGTTTTGGTGTCCTTAGGTATGCTTAAATTTGTGTTCAGGTGTGTTTTTTAAATCTCCCCTGTGCGATAAATTGGACGGAGTGGTCAGTGCCTGGGGCATGTCCTTAGATAATGTGCGCGAAGGCATTTATATGTGTATTTGATTTTTTTCTTTTTTGTTGTTGTTGAAGTTTTGTATGTTTTGAAGCAGTTATAGCCTTGATATGGCTCTACCCAGTCGACTGGGATTTAAAAAAACAATAACAATTTCTCTGTAGGATCTGGCTGGTCTGACAAAATCCCTCAATGATTTTGGCATGGTGGATGCGAGTCGAACCCACAACCTTCCAGTCCGTAGTCTGTTGCGCAAACCACCGCATTATGACGACTGGTTGATGGAATTTCCCGTAAACAAACTTGAGACTTCAAACTGTAGACACCTGGGCCTTTGCTGACCATAAGGACTGCAGTAACTTCTCTGTGTTTGTACATGTTGACCAGGCCCCAGTTGTGAGTGGACACATAGTGACTCGTCCATGTTTCTACAGGCCGTTGTCGTCAGTGGGCACATATTGGCTGATCTATGTTTCTACAGGCCGTTGTCGTCAGTGGGCACATATTGGCTGATCTATGTTTCTACAGGCCTTGGTTGTCCATGAACACATATTGGCTGATCTATGTTTCTACAAGCCTTGGTTGTCCATGAACACATATTGGCTGATCTATGTTTCTACAGGCCTTGGTTGTCCATGAACACATATTGGCTGATCTATGTTTCAACAGGCCTTGGTTGTCCATGGACACGTATTGGCTGATCTATGTTTCTACAAGCCTTGGTTGTCCATGAACACATATTGGCTGATCTATGTTTCTACAAGCCTTGGTTGTCCATGAACACATATTGGCTGATCTATATTTCTACAAGCCTTGGTTGTCCATGAACACATATTGGCTGATCTATGTTTCTACAAGCCTTGGTTGTCCATGAACACATATTGGCTGATCTATGTTTCTACAAGCCTTGGTTGTCCATGAACACATATTGGCTGATCTATGTTTCTACAGGCCTTGGTTGTCCATGGACACGTATTGGCTGATCTATGTTTCTACAGGCCTTGGTTGTCCATGAACACATATTGGCTGATCTATGTTTCTACAAGCCTTGGTTGTCCATGGACACGTATTGGCTGATCTATGTTTCTACAGGCCTTGGTTGTCCATGAACACATATTGGCTGATCTATGTTTCTACAAGCCTTGGTTGTCCATGGACACGTATTGGCTGATCTATGTTTCTACAGGCCTTGGTTGTCCATGAACACATATTGGCTGATCTATGTTTCTACAAGCCTTGGTTGTCCATGAACACATATTGGCTGATCTATGTTTCTACAAGCCTTGGTTGTCCATGAACACATATTGGCTGATCTATGTTTCTACAGGCCTTGGTTGTCCATGAACACATATTGGCTGATCTATGTTTCTACAGGCCTTGGTTGTCCATGAACACATATTGGCTGATCTATGTTTCTACAGCCTTGGTTGTCCATGAACACATATTTGGCTGATCTATGTTTCTACAAGCCTTGGTTGTCCATGAACACATATTGGCTACATATTTCTACAAGCCTTAGTTGTCCATGAACACATATTGGCTGATCTATGTTTCTACAGGCCTTAGTTGTCCATGAACACATATTGGCTGATCTATGTTTCTACAGGCCTTAGTTGTCCATGAACACATATTGGCTAACATATTTCTACAAGCCTTAGTTGTCCATGGACACATATTGGCTGATCTATGTTTCTACAGGCCTTAGTTGTCCATGAACACATATTGGCTAACATATTTCTACAAGCCTTAGTTGTCCATGGACACATATTGGCTGATCTATGTTTCTACAGGCCTTAGTTGTCCATGAACACATATTGGCTAACATATTTCTACAAGCCTTAGTTGTCCATGGACACATATTGGCTGATCTATGTTTCTACAGGCCTTAGTTGTCCATGGACACATATTGGCTAACATATTTCTACAAGCCTTAGTTGTCCATGAACACATATTGGCTAACATATTTCTGCTAGCCTTAGTTGTCCATGGACACATATTGGCTAACATATTTCTACAAGCCTTAATTGTCCATGGACACATATTGGCTAACATATTTCTGCAAGCCTTAGTTGTCCATGGACACATATTGGCTAACATATTTCTGCAAGCCTTAGTTGTCCATGGACACATATTGACTAACTGTTTCTACAAGCCTTAGTTGTCCATGGACACATATTGACTAACATGTTTCTACAAGCCTTAATTGTCATGGACACATATTGGTAATCTGCGTTTCTACAGCCTTAGTTGATTGTCATTGGACACATATCGGTTAACCTATGTTTCTGTGGGCCTTAGTTATTTGTTTCGTGACAACACAGTGACGTATCAATGTTTCTGCAGGTCTTACTTGTCAGTAGACCTACATGACATATCTGTGTTTCTACGGACATTAATGGTCGGTGAATTTCTCTTGAACAAACTCTAAACTTTGAACCACAGACAATTAGACCTCTGATTCTTAAGATCTGCCGTAGCTTTTACGTGTTTGTACCTGTAATTAAGGCCTTAGTTGTAACTTGACATATCCATGTCGCCAGGCTTTAGTTGTAACTTGACACACATTATCCATGTCTCCAGGCCTGAGTTGTCACTTAACATACATTATCCATGTCACCAGGCCTTAGTTGTCACTTGACATACATTATCCATGTCACTAGGCTTAGTTGTAACTTGACAACATTATCCATGTCTCCAGACCTGTGTTGTCACTTGACACACATTATCCATGTCACCAGGCCTGTGTTGTCACTTGACACACATTATCCATGTCACCAGGCCTGTGTTGTCACTTAACATACATTATCCATGTCACCAGGCCTTAGTTGTCACTTAACATACATTATCCATGTCACCAGGCCTTAGTTGTCACTTGACATACATTATCCATGTCTAAAGGCCTCAATTGTCACGTAACACACATTGATGTATCCATGTGTCCTGGCCTTAGTTGTTATTTGACACACACGACTTACGCATGTTTCAACAGACAGACATTGTCCGTCAATATGCAAAGTGATGTGGTCCCATAATAGTATCACATCACAAGACTCGATCCCTTGCTGTGGATAAGGCTTTCGTCATGTCTTTGTTCAGGCGTTCCCGTTGGCGGGTGTTGTCACGTAGCTGCCCGTTGCCACGTCAGACGATATTTGACTCTAGCAATGTCCATAAAAGCTTGAAACTCAGGCGGTCTCGTGACAGACGCAGCAACAGAAGAAGCCAGCATTACTGTGTCAGTGTGTGACGGATTTCCAGAGATATGAAGAGATACTCGAATATTAACCAACAGTGTTTTAAGTCTAAAAGAAGCCATTGACAAGATGATGGAAGGCTCGAACGTCAAATACAAAACTAGGATAGGATTATGGAGCGTGAGAACTTAATACGAAGCACGTTAACTAGCTGGAATAAGGGAGGTAAATGCAGGTACTTGTCCTACATTTATTCTCATTGAAAATATACTTCATGGCTGTCATGTTCTTTTCGTAGCTCAATTAACACGGAGATGAGACCGTTTTATCAATCTGCATATAGTAAATGAAAGCAGATGTACAAGATGAGGCAGACACGAAACCCAACACAGGAGGAACAACGCTGGTACTGAGGAGAAAACGACTTGCCCTGTCCACTAACTTCGCTTTGGTCTGTATAAAATTTTGAGGTTTGTTTTTGATTATGAAGAATTGAGGTTTCTGTTTATGAAGGTTTGTTTTTTTGTTTGTGAAGAATCGAGGTTTGTTTTTGTTTTTGAAGAATTGAGGTTTGTTGGTGTTTATGAAGGTTTGTTTTTGTTTATGAAGAATCGAGGTTTGTTTTTGTTTATGAAGAATCGAGGTTTTTGTTTATGAAGAAGTGAGGTTTGTTGGTGTTTATGAAGGTTTGTTTTTGTTTATGAAGAATTGAGGTTTGTTGGTGTTTATGAAGGTTTGTTTTTGTTTATGAAGAATCGAGGTTTGTTTTTGTTTATGAAGAATGGAGGTTTTTGATTATGAAGAATTGAGGTTTGTTGGTGTTTATGAAGGTTTGTTTTTGTTTATGAAGAATTGAGGTTTGTTGGTGTTTATGAAGGTTTGTTTTTGTTTATGAAGAATCGAGGTTTGTTGATGTTTATGAAGAATCGAGGTTTGTTTTTGTTTATGAAGAATGAAGGTTTTTGTTTATGAAGAAGTGAGGTTTGTTGATGTTTATGAAGAATTGAGGTTTGTTGATGTTTATGAAGAATCGAGGTTTTTGTTTATGAAGAAGTGAGGTTTGTTGGTGTTTATGAAGAATCGAGGTTTGTTTTTGTTTATGAAGAATCGAGGTTTTTGTTTATGAAGAAGTGAGGTTTGTTGGTGTTTAAGAGGAATTGAGGTTTGTTGATGTTTATGAAGAATCGAGGTTTGTTGGTGTTTATGAAGAATCGAGGTTTGTTGGTGTTTATGAAGAATCGAGGTTTATGAAGAATCGAGGTTTGTTGATGTTTATGAAGAATCGAGGTTTGTTGGTGTTTATGAAGAATCGAGGTTTGTTGGTTGTCATGTACGCAGGGTGGTGGGTGCTCTTGATTTTGTGTCGTGTGCATGGAGTGATATATGCATGAGTTTTTATGTTGCGTGCGGAAGGAAATTTTGTATGTGCATGTGTGGTATGATTGAGTTTTCGAAAAACAGCTCACCCAAGTTGAAAACTAAAAGTGGAATAGGTTTTGCTAGTCAGTCTCCAGAAAAAACGCCTTCAGAAGAGGATAAGGAGAAGAAGGAGAAGAAAAAGAACAAGAAGAAAGCGAAAAAGAAATGGTGAAGAAAAAGAAGGCGAAACAAAAAAAAAAGAGAAGAAAGAAAGAAGTAGAAAAAGGAGAAGAAGAAGGAGAAGAGAAAGGAGAAGAAGGTGAAAAAGGAGAAGAAGAAGGAAACAAAAATGAATTAGAAGGAGAAACAGAAGAAGGAAAAAAAGAAGAAAAAAAAAAAAAAAAGGCGGAAAAGGATAAGGAGAAGAAGAACAATGAGAAGAGTAAGGAGAAGGTGAAGAAGGAGAAGAAGAAGGAGACGAGGAATAGGAGACGAAGAAGGAGGAAACGAAGGAGACGAGGAAGAAGGAGACGAGGAAGAAGGAGACGAAGAAGAAGAAGACGGGAAGAAGGAGACGAGGAAGAAAGAGACGAAGAAGAAGAAGACGGGAAGAAGGAGACGAGGAAGAAAGAGACGAAGAAGAAGGAGACGAGGAAGAAAGAGACGAAGAAGAAGAAGACGGGAAGAAGGAGACGAGGAAGAAAGAGACGAAGAAGAAGGAGACGAGGAAGAAGGAGATGAGGAAGAAGGAGACGAGGAAGAAAGAGACGAAGAAGAAAGAGACGAAGAAGAAGGAGATGAGGAAGAAGGAGACGAGGAAGAAGGAGACGAGGAAGAAAGAGATGAGGAAGAAGGAGATGGGGAAAAAGGAGATGAGGAAGAAGGAGACGAGGAAGGAGACGAGGAAGAAAGAGACGAGGAAGAGGGAGACGAGGAAGAAGGAGAAGGAAAAGAAAGAGGAGCAGGACGAGGAATAGGAGATGAAGAGGGAGAGAAAAGGAAGGAGGAGAGAAAGAGTATGAAAGTGCGTGGTTGTGTATGTTGTATGTTGTATGAGTGATGTGTGAAAGTTTGTAATAATAAATGTAAAAAAAAAAAAAAAATATATCGTAGTTTGTTTAGTGCCATTGGTTGGAAGGAGTGCGTGTTGTTGCGTGACGGACGAATGCTTTTTGCATGTGTTTGAGAGCGTGAACATGTGTACACAAAAGCATGACAGTGGTGTTTATGAAGAATCCAAGTTTGTTGGTGTTTATGAAGAATTGAGGTTGTTGATGTTTATGAATAATCGAGGTTTGTTGATGTTTATGAAGAATTGAGGTTGTTGATGTTTATGAAGAATCAAGGTTTGTTGATGTTTATGAAGAATTGAGGTTGTTGATGTTTATGAATAATCGAGGTTTGTTGGTGTTAATGAAGAATTTCGGTTTGTCGGTGTGTATGAAGACTTTGAGGTTTGTTGATGTTTATGAAGAATTGATGTTCTTTGATGTTTACGAAGAATCAAGGTTTGTTGATGTTTGTGAAGAATTGAGGTTGTTGATGTTTATGAATAATCGAGGTTTGTTGGTGTTAATGAAGAATTTCGGTTTGTCGGTGTGCATGAAGACTTGAGGTTTGTTGGTGTTTATGAAGAATGGAGGTCTGCTGGTGTTTACAAAGAGCTGATGTATTGTGGTCTTTACGAAGAAGTGAGCAATATTCTGCAGAGAATTTGTTGGTCTTTTATAAAGATTTGAGGTTTGTTGAGGTTTGTTAAATGAGGCATGTTGGTCTATATGAAAAATTGAGCAGTCTTCTGTGGAGAATTGAGGATAGTTGATCTGTTTGAATAATTGAGATTTGTTGATCTTCATGAAGAACTGAGATGTGATCGTCTCTTTGAAGAATTGAGGCGAATGTGTTTGTACGTAGAATTGAAGCTTACTGCTACTACTTGTGAAGAGATCTGATGTTCTACACGAAGAATTGAGGTGAGAGTGTCAGTATGAAGAATTGAGGTGAGAGTGTCAGTATGAAGAATTGAGGTGAGAGTGTCAATATGAAGAATTGAGGGTGAGAGTGTCAGTATGAAGAATTGAAAAGAATATGTCTGTATGAAGAATTGAGGTGTGTTGGTCTCCATGAAGAATTGAGGCTGTTGGTCCTTACAAAGAATTGAGGCGTGTTGATTTCTATGAAAAATTGGGGCGTGTTGATCATAGGAAGATCTCATGTGAGTGGGTCTATATGAGTATTAAGAGCAGAGACGGGTTGGTCTGCATGAAGAATTGACTTCCTTTGAATTACGTGCAGGTTCTGGTCTGTTTGTGGAAATGGGGGTATGATGTCTGCTCTTTTCAGATATAAGGAACACACGAGGAGGAAGAATTGAGGAAAGTGGAACGTCCTCAAAGAATTGAGTTGTGATAGTTTGTTGTAAACGTTCGATGGACTGACAGCATTGCTGAATGGACAAAGAAACTATTTGCAGAGACACGAAGCTGGAGAAAATCTGGTGAGCATTTTTGTTTTATTGCAGCGCCCAAATGGCTCTTCACAGAGTAGAGGAAGGGCTGGAAGAAGAAGAAGTCCCTGAGAAGAATCGCGGGTCGTGAACCTCCGTGGCGAATTACGTGTGGGTCAGTCGGTATTGAAGGATCTTGATAATGAAATATGAAAAAAAAAGTTGTGAGATAATTTATAGTTTAAAAGATGAGAGATTGGGATTTGCACGTGCATGGGGGAAACCACAGGATCTACTGCACCGAACTGACTTGTAAGTGTCAGCACGTTAAAGACCTGGAAGATGTTCACAGTAAGTAGGGCTCTTCTCCTTGGAGAGGAATCAAGATGAAGGCAGCGCTTTAAAGATGTAAAGGTGTTTAAACTCAAAAAGGTTCTGCTCCATGGAGGGGAATAAAGATGAAGGCAGCACCTTGAAGACCTGAAGGATGTTAAGCTCTGTTGCATTGAGGGGAATGAATATGAAGGCAGCACTTTGAAGACCTGTGGGATGCTAAGCTCAACAAAGGTTCTGGCCTTTGAAGGGAATAAAAATGAAGGCTACACCTTGAAGACCTGAAGGATGTCAAGCTCAACAAAGGATCTGCTCTATTTCCTCGAGGGGAATAAAAATGAAGGCAGCGCCTTGAAGACCTGATGGAAGTTCATCACGAGAAAGACGTGGGTTGACTCTGAGGCCATCTTACCCGGCAGTCTTGGAGTGTGTCTGTCTCTCTAATACTGTCAGGTAAAGATGTCTGCAGGGCCCGCGAGCCATCCCATCAACCTCATCTGTTCTTCGTCTTCTGCTTCATCTGTCTTGGATCTTGGTGAAAGGTTGCGTCAATCATGCCGAGGTCGTCTGTCTTGGAAGCTTGGTGAAAGGTTGTCTCAGTCTTGCCAGGGTCGTCTGTCTTGGAGCTTGGTGAAAGTTCTCAGTCATTCCGAGGTTGTCTGTCTTGGAGATTGGTGAAAGGTCTCAATCATTCTGAGGTCGTCTATCTTGGAGCTTGGTGAAAGGTTGTCTCAGTCATGCCGAGGTCGTCTATCTTGGAGCTTGGTGAAAGGTTGTCTCAGTCATGCCGAGGTCGTCTATCTTGGAGCTTGGTGAAAGGTTGTCTCAGTCATGCCGAGGTCGTATGTCTTGGAGCTTGGTGAAAGGTCTTGGTGAAAGGTTGTCTCAGTCCAAGATCGTCTGTCTTGGGGCTTGGTGAAAGGTTGTCTCAATCATGACAATGTCATCTGTCTTGGGTCTTGGTGAAAGGTTGTCTAGGTCATGCAGAGGTCGTCTGTCTTAGGGCTTGGTGAAAGGTTGAATCATGCTGAGGTCGTCTGTCTTCGATCTTGGTGAAAAGTTGTCTCAATCGTGGAGAGGTCGTCTGTCTTGGAGCTTGGTGAAAGGGCTTGGTGAAAGGTTGTCTTAGTCATGCCGATGTCGTCTGTCTTGGGGCTTGGTGAAATGTCTCAATCATTCCGAGGTCGTCTGTCTTGGAGCTTGGTGAAAGGTTGTCTGAATCTTGCAGAGGTCGTCTGTCTTTGAACTTGGTGAAAGGTTGTCTCCCCTTCATTCCGAGGTCGTCTGTCTTGGGGCTTGGTGAAAGGTTGTCTCAGTCATGCCCAGGTCGTCTGACTTGGAGTTTGGTGAAAGGTTGACTGAGGTCGTCTGTCTTGGAGTTTGGTGAAAGGTTGTCTGAGGTCGTCTGTCTTGGAGCTTGGTGAAAGGTTGTCTCAGTCATGCCGAGGTCGTCTGTCTTGGGTCTTGGTGAAAGGTTGAGTCATGCTGAGGTCGTCTGTCTTGGGAGCTTGGTGAAAGGGCTTGGTGAAAGGTTGTCTGAATCATTCCGAGGTCGTCTGTCTTGGAGCTTGGTAAAAGGGCTTGGTGAAAGGTTGTCTGAATCATTCCCAGGTCGTTTGTCTTGGAGCTTGGTGAAAGGGCTTGGTGAAAGGTCTCAATCATTCCCAAGTCGTCTGTCTTGGAGCTTGGTGAAAAGTTGTCTGAATCATGCCGAGGTCGTCTGTCTTGAAGATTGGTGGAAGGTCTCAGTCATTCCCAGGTCGTCTGTCTTGGAGCTTCGTGAAAGGTCTCAATCATTCCAAGGTCGTCTGTCTTGGAGTTTGGTGAAAGGTCTGTCATTCCCAGGTCGTCTGTCTTAGAGTTTGGTGAAAGGTCTGTCATTCCCAGGTCGTCTGTCTTAGAGTTTGGTGAAAGGTCTGTCATTCCCAGGTCGTCTGTCTTAGAGTTTGGTGAAAGGTCTGTCATTCCCAGTCGTCTATCTTAGAGTTTGGTGAAAGGTCTGTCATTCCAGGTCGTCTGTCTTAGAGTTTGGTGAAAGGTCTGTCATTCCCAGGTCGTCTATCTTGGAGTTTGGTGAAAGGTCTGTCATTCCCAGGTCGTCTGTCTTAGAGTTTGGTGAAAGGTCTGTCATTCCCAGGTCGTCTGTCTTGGAGTAGTGGTGGATGGTCTGTCATTCCCAGGTCGTCTGTCTTGGAGTAGTGGTGAAAGGTCTCAATCATTCTAAGGTCGTCTGTCTTGGGGATTGGTGAAAGGTTGCCTCAATTATGCCGAAGTCCTAGAGGAGTGTGGTGACAGAAACATCCACTTTTCTGGAGACCAGCGTGTTGAGAGGGCTGTACCTTTCTCCTCGATGTCGCTGCTTTGCCTTATCCAATCCTGAATTTTGTTTACAGGATCCTCGCAACCAGGGAGATTACCTTTGTGCTCACCTTTTTTTTTTTTTTAGTCCTGTCCCATTTTCTACACCATCTTAATGGCTACAGAAGCTGGCACAGTTTTTGCAATGCGATGAGATGATGATGGCGATGAGGGTGACACTCATGATGCTATGGAGTTCCATCTAGGATTGAGACTGCGTGACAGGGCTGTACTC
>JAPXFY010000032.1:30016587-30024087 GCA_030674185.1 Monoplex corrugatus | reverse complement strand
GCACATGATGATGATGATGATGACGAGTCAAAAGTTCCCAAGAAAGGGCTGTTTTCACAAAAAATGCTGATTTTCGGCACTTTTGGGGTTTCTGTGACCTTAACGGCGGTGCCATGATTCCCAAAAGTCATGTATTTGCGATTCCTGAAGAGTCTTTAGTCTTACTCCTTTAGCTTAGAATTGGTAAAGATGAATCTAGAAACAGGTGAGAAAATATTATTAACACACTTTATTGTCACATACAGACAGACACACATACACTTTTCTCGTCTCCACTTAATGTAAAAACAAAAATTGTATCCCTTTAAAATAGGGGGAGGGGGGGGGGGCAGGGAGGGGGGAGCGGGTGAAGGAGATTGAACAAAAGAATTGGACTTCGTGTGCGAGGCCTCGAATTCACCCAGCTATGAAATGAATACCTGAACCTATTCAAAGTTTGAAAAAGTGAAGCATCAAAGGAAAGAAATGAGCACAGCCCTTATAGTGTCACCCCGTGGGAAGTTGAGTCCTCTGCCATCTGAGTCCTCCACAAAATGAGGATTGAGGGACAACACTGAGACTGGTTGTACTGAAGACCTTTCTCCGGTCGTAACTCTAAAATCATGAATATTTCTTTAACCCTTTGTCTCCCGCAACCTGTCCACACCAGCATCCTGCATTGTCGACCATGCTAGCAAAGTCAAAACTTAACCCTTTGATCCTGGTGTAAATGGTTGCATGTATGTGTGATAAAGAACTGTTTGTCTTTTTGTCTCTGTCTGCCTGTCTGATGTGTCTCTGTCTGCCTGTCTGTCTGTCTGTCTGTCTGATGTGTGTCTGCCTGCCTGCCTGTCTGTCTGTCTGTCTGATGTGTGTCTGTCTGCCTGCCTACCTGCCTGTCTGTCTGTCTGATGTGTGTCTGTCTGCCTGTCTGTCTGATGTGTGTCTGTCCCGCCTGCCTGCCTGCGCTGTCTGCTGTTCTGTCTGTCTTGTGGTCGCTGCTCTGCCTGTCTGTCTGTCTGTCTGATTGTCTGCCTGCCAGCCTGATGTCTGGTGTCTGGTGTCTGTCTGCCTGCCTGCCTTGTCTCTGCCTGTCTGATTGTTGTCGTCTGATGTGTGTCTGTCTGCCTGCCAGTCTGTCTGATGTGTGTCTGCCTACCAGTCTGTCTGATGTGTGTCTGTCTGCCTGTCTGTCTGATGTGTGTCTGTCTGCCTGCCAGTCTGTCTGATGTGTGTCTGCCTGCCTACCCGCCAGTCTGTCTGATGTGTGTCTGTCCTGCCTACTGCCAGTCTGTCTGATGTGTGTCTGTCTGCCTGCCAGTCTGTCTGATGTGTGTCTGTCTGCCTACCAGTCTGTCTGATGTGTGTCTGTCTGCCTGCCAGTCTGTCTGATGTGTGTCTGTCTGCCTACCAGTCTGTCTGATGTGTGTCTGTCTGCCTACAGTCTGTCTGATGTGTGTCTGTCTGCCTGCCAGTCTGTCTGATGTGTGTTCTGTCTGCCTGCCAGTCTGTCTGATGTGTGTCTGTCTGCCTGCCAGTCTGTCTGATGTGTGTCTGTCTGCCTGCCATGTCTGTCTGTGTGTGTCTGTCTGCCTGCCAGTCTGTCTGATGTGTGTCTGTCTGCCAGTCTGTCTGATGTGTGTCTGTCTGTCCTGTCCCGTCTGATGTGTGTCTGCCTGCCTGCTGTCTGTCTGATGTGTGTCTGTCTGCCTGTCAGTCTGTCTGATGTGTGTCTGTCTGCCTGTCTGTCTGAGTGTTGTGTGTCTGTCTGCCATGTCTGTCTGATGTGGTGTGTCTGCCTGACAGTCTGTCTGATGTGTGTCTGTCTGCCTGCCAGTCTGTCTGATTTGTTGTGTGTCTGTCATGGCTCTCTACCAGTCTGTCTGATGTGTGTCTGTCTGCCTGCCAGTCTGTCTGATGTGTGTCTGCCTGCCTGCCAGTCTGTCTGATGTGTGTCTGCCTACCTGTCTGTCTGATGTGTGTCTGTCCTGCCAGTCTGTCTGATGTGTGTCTGTCTGCCAGTCTGTCTAATGTGTGTCTGTCTGTCTGCCTTTCTGTCTGATGTGTGTCTGCCTGCCAGTCTGTCTAATGTGTGTCTGTCTGCCTGCCAGTCTGTCTGATTTGTGTCTGTCTGCCTGCCAGTCTGTCTGATGAGTGTCTGTCTGCCTACCAGTCTGTCTGATGTGTGTCTGTCTGCCTACCAGTCTGTCTGATGTGTGTCTGTCTGCCTGCCAGTCTGTCTGATGTGTGTCTGCCTGCCTGTCTGTCTGTCTGATTTTGTGTTGCCTGCCTGCCAGTCTGTCTGATGTGTGTCTGCCTGCCTACCAGTCTGTCTGATGTGTGTCTGCCTGCCTGCCAGTCTGTCTGATGTGTATCTGTCTGCCAGTCTGTCTGATGTGTGTCTGCCTGCCTACCAGTCTGTCTGATGTGTGTCTGCCTGCCTGCCAGTCTGTCTGATGTGTATCTGTCTGCCAGTCTGTCTGATGTGTGTCTGTCTGCCTGTCAGTCTGTCTGATGTGTGTCTGTCTGCCTGTCTGTCTGATGTGTGTGTGTGTCTGTCTGCCTGTCTGTCTGATGTGTGTCTGCCTGACAGTCTGTCTGATGTGTGTCTGTCTGCCTGCCAGTCTGTCTGATGTGTGTCTGTCTGCCTACCAGTCTGTCTGATGTGTGTCTGTCTGCCTGCCAGTCTGTCTGATGTGTGTCTGCCTGCCTGCCAGTCTGTCTGATGTGTGTCTGCCTACCTGTCTGTCTGATGTGTGTCTGCTGCCAGTCTGTCTGATGTGTGTCTGTCTGCCAGTCTGTCTATGTGTGTCTGTCTGTCTGCCTTTCTGTCTGATGTGTGTCTGCTGCCAGTCTGTCTAATGTGTGTCTGTCTGCCTGCCAGTCTGTCTGATTGTGTCTGTCTGCCTGCCAGTCTGTCTGATGAGTGTCTGTCTGCCTACCAGTCTGTCTGATGTGTGTCTGTCTGCCTACAGTCTGTCTGATGTGTGTCTGTCTGCCTGCCAGTCTGTCTGATGTGTGTCTGCCTGCCTGTCTGTCTGTCTGATGTGTGTCTGCCTGCCTGCCAGTCTGTCTGATGTGTGTCTGCCTGCCTACCAGTCTGTCTGATGTGTGTCTGCCTGCCTGCCAGTCTGTCTGATGTGTATCTGTCTGCCAGTCTGTCTGATGTGTGTCTGTCTGCCTGCCAGTCTGTCTGATGTGTGTCTGCTGCCTGCCAGTCTGTCTGATGTGTGTCTGTCTGCCTGCCAGTCTGTCTGATGTGTGTCTGCCTGCCTACCATCTGTCTGATGTGTGTCTGTCTGCCTGCCAGTCTGTCTGATGTGTGTCTGTCTGCCTGCCAGTCTGTCTGATGTGTGTCTCTCTGCCAGTCTGTCTGATGTGTGTCTGTCTGCCTGCCAGTCTGTCTGATGTGTGTCTGTCTGCCTGCCAGTCTGTCTGATGTGTGTCTGCCTGCCTGCCAGTCTGTCTGATGTGTGTCTGTCTGCCTGCCAGTCGTCTGATGTGTGTCTGCCTGCCTACCAGTCTGTCTGATGTGTGTCTGTCTGCCAGTCTGGCTGATGTGTGTCTGCCTGCCTACCAGTCTGATGTGTGTCTGTCTGCCTGCCAGTCCGTCTGATGTGTGTCTGTCTGCCTGCCAGTCTGTCTGATTTGTGTCTGTCTGCCAGTCTGTCTGATGTGTGTCTGTCTGCCTGCCAGTCCGTCTGATGTGTGTCTGTCTGCCTGCCAGTCTGTCTGATGTGTGTCTGTCTGCCTGCCAGTCTGTCTGATGTGTGTCTGTCTGCCTGCCAGTCTGTCTGATGTGTGTCTGCCTGCCTGCCAGTCTGTCTGATGTGTGTCTGTCTGCCTGCCAGTCTGTCTGATGTGTGTCTGTCTGCCTGCCAGTCTGTCTGATGTGTGTCTGTCTGCCTGCCAGTCTGTCTGATGTGTGTCTGTCTGCCTGCCAGTCTGTCTGATGTGTGTCTGCTGCCTATCAGTCTGTCTGATGTGTGTCTGCCTGCCTATCAGTCTGTCTGATGTGTGTCTGTCTGCCTGCCAGTCTGTCTGATGTGTGTCTGTCTGCCTACCAGTCTGTCTGATGTGTGTCTGTCTGCCTACCAGTCTGTCTGATGTGTGTCTGTCTGCCTGCCATGTCTGTCTGATGTGTGTCTGCCTGCCTGCCAGTCTGTCTGATGTGTGTCTGCATCCTGTCTGTCTGATGTGTGGTCTGTCTGCCTGTCTGTCTGATGTGTGTCTGTCTGCCAGTCTGTCTAATGTGTGTCTGTCTGTCTGCCTTTCTGTCTGATGTGTGTCTGCCTGCCAGTCTGTCTAATGTGTGTCTGTATGCCTGCCAGTCTGTCTGATGTGTGTCTGTCTGCCTGCCAGTCTGTCTGATGTGTGTCTGTCTGCCTACCAGTCTGTCTGATGTGTGTCTGTCTGCCTACCAGTCTGTCTGATGTTGTGTCTGTATGCCTGCCAGTCTGTCTTGATGTGTGTCTGCCTGCCTGTCTGTCTGTCTGAGTGTGGTGTCTGCCTGCCTGCCAGTCTGTCTGATGTGTGTCTGCCTGCCTACCAGTCTGTCTGATGTGTGTCTGCCTGCCTGCCAGTCTGTCTGATGTGTATCTGTCTGCCAGTCTGTCTGATGTGTGTCTGTCTGCCTGTCTGTCTGCGTCTGTCTGATGTCTGTCTGACTGTCTGTCCTGTCTGCCTGTCTGTCTGTCTGTCCTGTCTGATGTCGCCTGTCTGTCTGATGTCTTCCTGTCTGCCTGTCTGTGTCTGTCTGTCGTCTTGTCTGCCTGTCTGTCTGCTGCCTGTCTGTCTGATGTCTCCTGTCTGCTGCTTCTGTCTGATGTCTTCTGCTGCGCTGTCTGATTGTCTGTCCTGTCCTGCTGTCTGATTTCTTCTGCTGTCGATGTCTGTTGTCTTGTCTGCCTGCTTCTGTCTGATGTCTGCTGCCTGCCTGTCCTGTCTGTCTGATGTCCTGTCTGTCTGCTGATGTCGCTGTTGTCTTCTGATGTCTGCCTGTCTGTCTGCTGTTGTCTGCCTGCCTGTCCTGATGTCCTGTCTGTCTGTCTGTCTGATGTCTGCCTGCTCTGTCTGATGTCTGCCTGCCTGTCTGTCTGATGTCTTGTCTGTCTGTCTGAGTCTGTCTGCTCTGTCTGTCTGATGTCTGCTGTCTGTCTGTCTGATGTTGTCTGCCTGTCTGTCTGTCTGATGTCTGTCCTGCCTGTCTGATGTCTCCTGTCTGCCTGATGTCTGTCTGTTGTCTGTCTGTCTGTCTGTCTGTGCTGTCGTCTATGCTGCCTGCCTGTCTGTCTGATGTCTGCCTGTCTGTCTGTCTGATGTCTGCTGTCTGCTGTCTGTCTGTCTGTCTGCTGTCCTGATTGTCTGTGTCTGTTGCCTGTCTGTCTGATGTCTCTGTCTGCCTGCCTGTCTGTCTGATGTCTGCCTGTCTTCTGATGTCTGTCTGTCTGCTGTCTGTCTGTCTGATGTCTGTCTGTCTGCTGTTCTGTCTGTGTCTGTCTGTCTGCCTGTCTGTCTGTCTGATGTCTGCCTGTCTGTCTGTACTGTCTTCTGCTGTCTGTCCGATGTCTGCTGCTGTCTGATGTCTGCCTGTCTGTCTGTCTGATGTCTTCTGTCTGCCTTGCTGCTGTCTTCTGATGTCTGCTGTCTGCCTGTCTGTTGCTGTCTGATGTCTCCTGTCTGCCTGCTGTCTGTCTGATGTCTCCTGTCTGCTGTCTGTCTGTCTGTCTGCTGTCTGATGTCTGCCTGTCTGCTGCCTGCTGTCTGATGTCTCTGTCTGCCTGTCTGTCTGTCTGATGTCTCCTGTCTGCCTGTCTGATGTCTGTCTGCTGTGGTCTGCTGTCTGTCTGCCTGTCGTCTGTCTGATGCTGTCTGCCTGCCTGCCTGTCTGTCTGATGTCTTCTGTCTGTCTCTCTGATGTCTGTCTGTCTGTCTGTCTGATGTCTGCCTGCCTGTCTGTCTGATGTCTGCCTGCCTGTCTGTCTGATGTCTGTCTGTCTGGCTGATGTCTGCCTGCCTGTCTGTCTGATGTCTGCCTGCCTGTCTGTCTGATGTCTGCCTGTCTGTCTGTCTGATGTCTGCCTGTCTGTCTGATGTCTGTCTGTCTGTCTGTCTGATGTCTACCTGCCTGTCTGTCTGATGTCTACCTGTCTGTCTGATGTCTGCCTGCCTGTCTGTCTGTCTGTCTGCCTGTCTGTCTGTCTGATGTCTGCCTGTCTGTCTGTCTGATGTCTGCCTGTCTGTCTGATGTCTGCCTGTCTGTCTGATGTCTGCCTGCCTGTCTGTCTGATGTCTACCTGTCTGTCTGTCTGATGTCTGCCTGTCTGTCTGTCTGATGTCTACCTGTCTGTCTGATGTCTGCCTGCCTGTCTGTCTGATGTCTGCCTGCCTGTCTGTCTGTCTGTCTGCCTGCCTGTCTGTCTGATGTCTGTCTGCCTGTCTGTCTGATGTGTGTCTGCCTGTCAGTCTGTCTGCCTGCCTGTCTGTCTGATGTCTGCCTGCCTGTCTGTCTGATGTGTGTCTGCCTGTCAGTCTATCTGCCTGCCTGTCTGTCTGATGTCTGCCTGCCAGTCTGTATGCCTGCCTGTCTGTCTGATGTCTGCCTGCCAGTCTGTCTGCCTGCCAGTCTGTCTGATGTCTACCTGCCTGCCAGTCTGTCTGCCTGCGTGCCAGTCTGTCTGATGTGTGTCTGCCTGCCTGACTGTCTGTCTGTCTTTATGTGAGGGAATAAAAAAAGGTTAAGTTTTTGCTGTAGGTGGAATGGGTGCATGCCCTGGTAGTGCCCCTGCTGGAAAAGTTCTGTCTTGATCCCAACACCATGAAAAACTATCGGCCTGTTTCCCGTCTTCCATTCTTGTCCGAAATCCTTGATCGTATCAACCCCGTGGGGATGCCAGGGGCTCTTTCAGTCATCATCATCATTATCAGGTGTCCTGCCGCATGGCGTTAGCGATCATGGCCCTCCATGCGAATCTATCCCCAGTCGCTGCAAGTACATCTCCCACCCTCTCTGTCCTCAGCCACTCTGCAAGTCTGTCTAGCATTTTCTCCCTGGGTCTACCTGGTGCTCTCTTTCCCTCCAGCTTTCCCGTTGTGACCAGGTGCTCCAAATCCTCCTTCCTCATAAAATGGCCTATAAATGTTGCCTGTCTTTTCCTAATCTTCCTTATGAATGATCTACTTGTGTCTGCCTCCATCAAGACTGTCTCGTTTGTTTTCTTTGCTGTCCATGGAACTCTCTTTCAGTATAAAAAGTATTCCCACCTTCTGGAAATTCTGTACAAGAAATTTCCTCTTTTCTTACACTCTCTTTGTTTCTGCCTTGTTCCTTTGCTTTCTGTCATTTCTACCTATCGTTTTCTGCCTTGCTGGTCCATTCATCTGTATGTGTTCGATAAAGTCTTACGTACTTTCTCTTAGGAGTGATAATTGGGTACATGTATATAAGTGCATTTTTCGCTCTAAGGAAATGAAATGTGCTGAAGCAATTTTAGGTACTATAGGCTCGATTTTTTTTATATG
>JAPXFY010000032.1:29991587-30001587 GCA_030674185.1 Monoplex corrugatus | reverse complement strand
ACATCTTCCAGCAGCAGCAGCAAGACGAGAAGGCAGGCGACCAGGACTTTGACGACGATGCCGATGATGATGGTGATGGTGACGGTGATGTTGGCAACGACAAGGACAACGACGACAAGAAGAAGAAGAAGAAGACGACAGAAGGACAGGTGTCGGGAAGGACTTTCATCGCTCAGGTAATGCTGGCTTTATGCTTACAGCACAGCTTGCGGTTTGTCTGAAGTTTGTAGTTCGTTTTAACCCTTTGACTGTCGCCCCTATCCACCAGCTGCAAGAATGTAACCCTTTGACTCCCTCACCCTATCCACCAACTGCAAAAATGTAACACTTTGATTCCCTCATCCTATCCACCAACTGAAAAAATTAATCCTTTGACTCTCTCACCCTATCCACCAGCTGCAAAAACGTAATAGTTTGACTCCCTCACCCTATCCACCAACTGCAAAAATTGTAACGCTTTGACTCCCTCACCCTATCCACCAACTGCAAAAATGTAACCCTTTGACTCCTTCACCCTATCCGCCAACTGCAAAAACGTAACCCTTTGACTCCCTCACCCTATCCACCAACTGCAAAAAATGTAACCCTTTGACTGCCTCACCCTATCCATCAACTGCTAAAACGGAACCATTTGACTCCCTCACCCTATCCACCAACTGCAAAAATGTAACCCTTTGACTCCCTCACCCGATCCACTAGCTTCCTGCAGGTCCAGCACCACGAGGGCGGCGTCCATCCACTCACCCTCGCTTCAAATTCATATCACATTCACATTTTGTTTTTACGAAAGACTTCAGAAATGTTGAAACTTCCTACAGGAAGCTAGTGGATAGGATGAAGGAGCCAAAGGGTTAAGTTTTCTACTTTGCTGGCATGGTTGACAATGCAGGATGCTGGTGGACAGGGTGCAGGAGTCAAAGGGTTAAGTTTTTTGCTTTGCTGGCATGGTTGACAATGCAGGATGCTGGTGGACAGGGTGCAGGAGTCAAAGGGTTAAATTTTTGCTTTGCTGGCATGGTTGACAATGCAGGATGCTGGTGGACAGATTGCAGGAGTCAAAGGGTTAAGTTTTTGCTCTGCTAGCATGGTTGACAATGCAGAATGCTGGTGGACAGGGTGCGAGAGTCAAAGGGTTAAGAGGGAGCCATAGCGCTCGGACTAATCCATATGCGCTTGACCAAATCTGATAGCAGATTCCTTAAGCCTGCGCAAAACCCTGTACGCTTGCAAGGCCTTGAAATCTTACCTGTTTATTTATCTACATACTCCTTTATTTTGTAGTTATTTATTCACCTACGTACTTCTTATTCACTAACTCACTCACTCACTCGCTTGCTTGCTTGCTTACTTGCTTGCTTGCTTACTTACTCACTTACTTACGTACCTACTAACTTACTTACCCTATCGATGATTAAGAAAATATTGGCTTCACCTAGTTGATAGATGGCTGAGCATTAAGGCATTGACTAGGGGGGGGGGGGGGGAGGGCTGGTTCTGTCATGTGAGACGAGTTTGTACAGAATAGATAGTGGTGTTGTGAGTCAGACCTTTAATCATTTATCTATTTAATTACTTCATATATATATTCCTTTTTTGAAGGTAAGATACACACATACACATGTCATTTACATGTAACCAAGATTATTCCAGTGGTAGGCTGATAAAATACCAGTATAAAATAAAGACGAGGTAAAACCTCACCGTTTTCTTTCCGAGACAGCATTAATAGGGTGGTGCTTATCTCCTCGCCCTCGATTCCTTATCATCCCCAGTTTTGAAGAGACCTGGCGAGCTCATGGGTTAGCAAGCTTAAGGCTTGTGCCATGATCACCATCCACATGACACTATCTGCTTACAAATGCCTGAATAACGCAGCCCCCGATTACCTGTCAAGCCTACTTGAGATCTATGTTCCCTCACGTACCCTCCGCTCTGCCTCTGATCCTCTGACTTTTCGCTTTCCACGCACTAAGCTCAATACCTATGGTCCACGAGCCTTCCCTTTTTCTGGTCCACTGTCCTGGAACAAACTTCCTCTCTCAGTCCGTCAGCAACCTACTTTTGTCTCCTTCAAGTCCGCTCTCAGAACTCACCTTTTCTCCTCTGCATAGAATCCTACCTCACTCAACCCCAACTGCAGCCTGTCTCCACTCGGTGTGGAATCACATTGTAATGTATATTTGTATATAATATGTTTTCTATAATTTTCCATTGCTTTTTTTCTTTCCCCTATTTATAGCCATGTTTGTGTGTGCGTATGTGCGTGTGTGTGCATGCGTGCATATGTGTATGTTCAGCGCTTACATTTGATTTTTATCAAAATTTTGCGCTATATGAATATTGTGATTATTGTTTATTATTACATGACACCTGTGATGTTAATGCATATGGAATTCATTCCGAGCGCGGAGACGTCGTCTTGGGAAACTGAAACTGAAATGGGGAAGGGCCAATGGATGGGGGAGGGGGGGGGAGATGGGAGTGGGAGGCAGGATCTATCAAACACTAAGCTCACATCTCCAGGCCTCGACCTTTCTCCTCAGATTGACCGGAAAATCGAACTGAACGTCTAGTCATATTAATCAAAGAACATAACTCTTGAGAGTCACGTAGGAGTTATCTCCCATGTTGTAGAACTTCTCAAATCTAACACAGTTTGCGCTACCCATTCAGCTAGCATAGAAGCAGATACAAAGCACAAAAACGTCTAGTCCTTCGGAAGGGGACGAAAAACGAGTCGGACCCGTGTGCTTTCTGGCTGCGCACGCTGAAGATCCCACGCCAGTGAAAATCGTAAAGAGTAGGCATTGCCGGCTGCCTTGGTATCAGACTTTGGAGAGATGGGTTGATTTCCCATGCCTCACCCCTTGAAGACCAATTAGCCTTCTTGCCTCTCTGAAGTTTTCGTAAAAAAAAAAGTGAATATGAATAGGAAATTGAAGGGAGGGAGAGGTGATTGGCACTGCCCTACTAATGCTGACTTCGGAAATGGTGAAGTTTCTGCCACCTCACTCTCCTATGACTCCATGGTTATGGGACAACCTTGACCTTTGTGTGTGTGTGTGTGTGTGTGTGTGTGTGTGTGTGTGTGTGTGTGTGTGTGTGTGTGTGTGTGATGTGTGTGTGTGTATGTGTGTGTGTGTGTGTATGTGTGAGTGTGTGTGTGTGTGTGTGTATGTATGTGTGATCGTGTGTGGTGTTTGTGTGTATTTGTGAGTGTGTGTGGTGATTTGTGAGTGTGTGTGTGTTATGATGTATGTCTGTGATGTGATGTGTGTGTGTGTGTTGTGTGTGTGTGTGTTTTGTGTGTGTGTGTGATATCAAAATGTGATCAAATTTTTCTGGGCTGTTTCTGGGTAGATCTTTACCAAGTTTTGTCCCAAGGCATAGATCTTTGAGGAGTGGCAGATTCACATGATGTCAAGGTCACATGGACAAAAACTAAACAAAACAACAACAAAAAAACCAAAGTGTATAAAATCAACACTGTTTTTCAGTCAAGTGTGTCCGCAGCACTTTCTCATGGTCTTTTCATAATACTTAAGTTGTGTGTTTTCTCTGTACTGACAGTCTGCCAGTGTGTTTGATAAACGCAAAGTTCTTATACTTCAAATGAAAGTTCTACAAGGTCACAGTATGTATGGATTTTGAAGTATGAATTTTTCAGTATAAGTATATATGAATTTTGAGGTATGAAGTATGATTTTTTCAGTATCAGTATGTATGGATTTTGAAGTATGAAATATGAATTTTTCAGTATCAGTATATATGAATTTTGAGGTACGAAGTATGAATTTTTCAGTATCAGTATGTATGATTTTTAAGTATGAATTTTTCAGTATCAGTATGTATGAATTTTGAAGTATGAAGTATGAATTTTTCATATCAGTATGTATGAATTTTGAAGTATGAAGTATGAATTTTTCAGTATCATTGTGTATGAATTTTGAAGTATAAGTATGAATTTTCAGCATCAGTATATGAATTTTGAGATATGAAGTAGAAAATTCAGTATCAGTATGTATGATGAGATATGAAGTAGAAATTTCAGTACAAAGAAATGAAGTATGATTTTTCAGTAATTTCTTATTGTAAAAAGGGAGGTTTTTAGAATGGCCTGACCATGTTTCCTATTGTTTAATTAAGTATTGATTATTTAAGACTCTTATCATACTTGATGATTGCAGAAGAATTGAGGCAGCAGAGATGTGGTTTTATCGGAGACTTCTACAATGTATGTGTCAAATGGACAGATAGAAGAACTAATGAAAATGTCCTGGAAAAAACTTGTACCACCAGAAAACTACTAGCAGACATCAACAAGAGAAGACTAAAATACATTGCCATGTGTCATGCAGCTAGAACACGGACTCATGGCGACATTTTCAAGGAAAAACCAGTAGCAAAAAGGAAGAAAGGCAAACCTCGAGTCTCATACGTCGAGAACATAACCAATTCAGTACCTAAATATTCAAGAACATTGTCCACAAAAGTCAAAACAGAGTGGCCTGGAGGGAGATCGAGATGGTGGTGTCCAGGTGTGCTAGCGACCAACCCGAACCCGGTGACGCCACAGGTGAAACATGTGAGATCATATCATCATCATCAAGTGCCTTGCCACATGGCGTTGGCGATCATGGCCTGCCATCTGTCTCTATCCCTTGTTGCCTCAAGCATTCTTCCACCCTCCTTGCCCTCAGCCACTCTGTAAGTCCGTCGAATGTCTTCTCCCTAGGTCTACCTGGTGCTCTCTTTCCCTCCAGCTTTCCTGTTGTGACCAGGTGCTCCAATTCCCCTTTCATCATAACATGACTATAAATGTTGCCTGTCTTTTCCTAATCTTCCTTATCAATGATCTTCTGTGTCTGCCTCAATCAAGACTGTCTGTTTGTTTTGGTTGCTGTCCATGGAACTCTCAACATTCTCTTCGAAACCACATCTCGGCTGCCTCAATCTTGTTCTGGCTTTGCTTGTTGACTGTCCACGCCTCACAACCATATAACATTATCAGTTCTATATAACATTCAAGAACTGTCTTCCTGATGTTAATTGATAGGCATTTGTTGGTAAGAACGCTTTTCATCTTCTTGAATGCTGTTTTGGTTGGCTTGGCCAATTCTGCTGGCTATTTCTGATGTGCATCTGCCGTCTGGTGAAATGATCATACCAACACCAAACCCGGTGACGCCGACAGGTGAGACAGGTGAGATCATACCTGATCATATCTGAATGTGTTCCAGGCCAAACCCACCCTAAAACAGCACAAGAAGACAACCAGGCAGACCACGGTAGAACTCGGAAGAAACAAGGGAGCACGCTTCCGGGACACGAGAGGTGCCATGAGCACTCTCCGAAGCCAGCGGGCACGAGACGTGGGAAAACCTCTCCCATATCTTCTGCGTGCTGGAAGCACCAGATCTTCTTTTTTTTACTCCTCACAACGACTCCCAGACATTTCCTGCGCTTCTGGCACTCCCGAAACTTCCTGTGACACTTGTATGGATACTCCCGCTCCCGCTGCCACCAGTTTGAGAAACTTCTCCAGGAAGGAGGGGAACGGGGCGGGAGTGGGGCGAGTGTTGTTGGAGAGTGGTGGTGAGGGTGGGGTTGACGGTGACGGTAACACGTTAGTGACTTGCAAGTGTCGAGGTTGTCTATGTGAAGAGGATCTACAGGAGTGTTGTACTACGAAGGGGCTGCATGGGGTACGTGTGTGTGTGTTGTCTGTGCGTGCGTGTGTGTGTGTGTGTGTGTGTGGGTGGGTGGGGGGTGGGGGATGGGGGTGTCTGGGTGAATCTGGGTGTCTTTGTGTGTGTGTGTGTGTATGTGTGTGTGTGTGTATGTGTGTGTGCGTGTGTGTGTGTGTGTGTGTTGAGTATGTGTTATGTGTGTGTTTGTGTGTGTATGTGTGTGCTGTTTCTTTGTGTGTGTGTGCGCGCGCTTGTGTGTGTGTGTGTGTGTGTGTGTGTGTGTGTGTTTGGGTGGGTCTGGGTGGATCTGTATGTGCGTGCTGTGTGTGTGTGTGTGTGTTTGTGTGTGTGTTGTGTTTCTTTGTGTGTGTTGAGTGTGTACGTGTGTGTTTGTGTGTGTTGTGTTTGTGTATGCGTGTGTGTGTGTGTGTGTGTGTGTGTGTGTGTGTGTGTGTGTGTGTGTATGCGTGTGTGTGTGTGTGTGTGTGTGTGTGTGTGTGTGTGTGTGTGTGTGTGTGTGTGTGTGTTCGTGCGTGTGCGTGGACCCACACAAGCTTTGGTGGGAGGAAGGAGGTTCAGAACAACACAGACAACGTCCACATTACTCAAGCTATCATTTTTATTTCCACAACAGGTGACTTGTTCCACTGCACACTTTCCGTCAGTCATTTTCACCAACAATTTTTGATCAGATTTTATGCTCACAATTTTCATTGACAATTTTTGCTAATAGTTGTGCATCAACAAATTGCACTGTCTGTTTTCAGCAACCTTTTTCACCAGCAAATTTTCACGAACAATGTCAGCAATTTTCACGAACATTGTCATTTGCAATTTTCGCGAACAATGTCATGAGCAATTTTCACGAACAATGTCATCAGCAATTTTGGCGAACAATGTTAGTAATTTTCACGAACAATGTGATTTGCAATTTTCACGAACAATGTTATTAGCAATTTTCGCCAAATACGTCATTAGCAATTTTCACAAACGATGTCATCAGCAATTTTCACGTATTATGTCAACAGCAATTTTCACAAACAAATATCGTCAGCAATTTTCACGAATGATGTGATCAGCAATTTTCACTAACAGTGTCATCAGTAATTTTCACGAAAAATGTCATCAGTAATTTTCACGAACAATGTCAGCAGTAATTTTCACGAACAATGTCATCAGTAATTTTCACGAACAATGTCATCAGTAATTTTCACGAACAATGTCATCAGTAATTTTCACGAACAATGTCATCAGTAATTTTCACGAACAATGTCATCAGTAATTTTCACGAACAATGTCAGTAATTTTCACGAACAATGTCATCAGTAATTTTCACGAACAATGTCATCAGTAATTTTCACGAACAATGTCATCAGTAATTTTCACGAACAATGTCA
Source organism: Monoplex corrugatus (assembly GCA_030674185.1). Lineage (NCBI taxonomy): Eukaryota > Metazoa > Mollusca > Gastropoda > Littorinimorpha > Ranellidae > Monoplex > Monoplex corrugatus. The sequence continues at coordinate 29,994,500 of JAPXFY010000032.1, read as the reverse complement.
TCAGTAATTTTCACGAACAATGTCATCAGTAATTTTCACGAACAATGTCATCAGTAATTTTCACGAACAATGTCATCAGTAATTTTCACGAACAATGTCATCAGTAATTTTCACGAACAATGTCATCAGTAATTTTCACGAACAATGTCATCAGTAATTTTCACGAACAATGTCATCAGTAATTTTCACGAACAATGTCATCAGTAATTTTCACGAACAATGTCATCAGTAATTTTCACGAACAATGTCATCAGTAATTTTCACGAACAATGTCATCAGTAATTTTCACGAACAATGTCATCAGCAATTTTCATGAACAATGTCATCAGCAAGTTTCATCAGTAGTCTCTGCAGTCAGTTCCTACCAAGAATTTTCTTCAGCTTTTTTGAGCAAACATTTTCATCGACAGTTTTCAGAAAATAGTTTTCATTGGCTGTTTTCACTAGCAAATTTCGTCAACATCGTTTGACATCAACAATTTAAACCATCACTTTCTTATTTTTTTTCTTTTTTCATATCAACAGTTTTTTTTAATTAATAATAATAATTACAATATTTATATAGCGCAAAATCTTGATAAAATCAAATCTAAGCGCTGAAGCAGACACACACGCAGGCACGCACGCACGCACACACACGCACGCACACACACAGACACACACACACACACACCCACACACACGCATGGCTATAAATGGGGAGAAAGAATAAAAGCAATAAAAGCAAGAATAAAAGCAATGGAAAATTATAGAGAGCATAGCATATACAATTATATATTATAACCATGTGATTCCCTCCGAGCGGAGACAGGCTGCAGAGGGGAGGGTTGAGTGAGGTTAGGATTTTATGCAGAAGAGAAAAGGTGAGTTTTGAGAGCGGACTTGAAGGAGACAAAAGTAGGTTGCTGACGGACTGAGAGAGGAAGTTTGTTCCAGGAGAGTGGACCAGAAACAGAGAAGGCTCGTGGACCATAGGTATTGAGCTTAGTGCGTGGAAAGCGAAAAGTCAGAGGATCAGAGGCAGAGCGGAGGGTACGTGAGGGAACATAGATCTCAAGTAGGCTTGACAGGTAATCGGGGGCTGCGTTATTGAGGCTTTTGTAGCACATGGTGTCTAGTTTGTACTGTGTGCGCTTTGATACAGGGAGCCAGTGAAGTTGTGCCAGGAGAGGAGATATGTGGTCAGCTTTTTTCTTTTTGAGTACAAGGCGTGCAGCATTGTTTTGAATGCGCTGTAGGATGTGAATGGTGGAGGCAGGAAGACCAGACAGGAGTGAATTGCAATAGTCAATGCGAGACATTATGAAGGAGAGAACGAGTTTTGCAGTTGTTTCGACAGAGAGATACTTCCTGATCAGCTTTATACGATGGAGATGATAGTAGCAGGATCTGGCAGTTTGAGAAACAAAGTTGTTCATGGAGAGGGTAGAGTCAATGCAGACACCAAGGTTTTTAGCTGAATCAGAAATTGGGACTGATGTGTTACATAATGGGAGAGAAAGAGGAGGCAGCTGAGAAAGTTTCTGACGGGTGCCAATGAGGATAGCTTCTGTTTTGTCGTCATTAAGCTGAAGTCTATTGTGTGTCATCCAGTTCTTAATGTCCGAGTAACACTCAGTGGTGCGAGTCAACAGGCGCTGTATATTATCAGGTGAGTCACTGTCTTGAAGTTGGGTGTCATCAGCATAGAAGTGGTGTTTTATAGAATGGGAGTTGATGATGGTGGACAGGGGGGAGGTGTAAAGAGTGAAAAGAACAGGGCCAAGGACAGATCCTTGTGGAACACCACAGGTCAGGTATGCAGGTTGAGAGTAAGTGCCATTGATGAGAACGGTTTGTTTTCTGTTTGATAGGTATGAAGTGAACCAAGACAGAGCAATGTCAGAGATGCCAAAAGTATGATGAAGTCTAGAAAGGAGAATACCATGATCAATGGTATCAAAGGCTGCAGACAGATGAAGGAGTGTGAGGAGAGAGACTTTGCCAGTATCAGTTTTTACCATCAATTTGTTCTTTAATTTTCTCCAGCATTTTTCACTTCCATTTCAGGTGGACACAGACAAAGGACTGGAGGCAATCGACCAACTGAAGTCATCTCCCAGCCACACCCAAGAATCAACATCAAAAGAATCAACATTAGATAACGCTGGCCTGAACACTGGCCCTGACAAAGGTTTTCAAAACTTCGCCCCTGCACCCTCTGCTCACCCTCCATCCCCAAACCACACCTTCTCCATCACCCACACATCACCCCTTCCCCCTCCCCCACCACCAAGACCCTCCTCAGATATTCCCCAAAGACCTTTCCTCCTTCCTCTGGATGACCCTTTCGATCTTCTGAGTCGAGGAGAAATACTTCCGGAACAGCCTAAAAGCCTCAGCAACTGTTATCGCTTTGAACGTCCTCGAACGGTTCCAAGTCTTCACATCACCCAGCCCCAAACCCGCCATCAGTCTTCCCAGTTTACGGATTTCCAAAACGCTGGTCGGGTCAATCAGAGATCTGGTAGCTCAGGATTTAGGACAACTTTGGGAAGAGACGAGGATCCAGTTTGTGCACGATCATGCTGTGAGGGATCTAGAAGGAATTTGAGAGTAGAGAGCAATCCGGATTTTATACAAAGGCCTACTGCCCAAGGCTTCGGTTCAGATATCCCAAGACCTAATAACCCTGAAGAATCTTCAAGAACCTCAGAAAGTGGCAGCGGTGATTCTTCTGTTCTTGCGGGACAAGTTTGGACAAGTTTGGAAGAAAGGGAGAAAAATCTAGATTTACCAAAAACTGAAAGAGATCAAGATTTACAGAGAATTGTTGCCCAAGATTTTCAAAGCCCTTTGAAGGGTGATCGTGGCTCAATTCTGACACCACCTAGTTCAGCTGCTGGTGTTGTTTCTGGACACCAGAACGCGTGG
>JAPXFY010000032.1:29979087-29989087 GCA_030674185.1 Monoplex corrugatus | reverse complement strand
TTTTTGGTTATTTGTTATCCCTTGTAATCTATTATCACCTTTATAAGTTATTCGTACGTTGGACTATGTAATTTTCTTTTTATTGATTTTGCTACAATTTTGTTTTCTTTACTTCGTAGTCTAAGTAATTACGTAATTTTCTTTCTGTCCAGTTCTCCTGGACACAGAAAATCAAAGTATTCATTATTATCGACCATAAATAACAGTTAATAGAAAGTTGGAGATTAACCAATATCAGCAATGCGAAAACAATCCCAAGTCAAGTTTTTGCAATGGAATTGTAGATCCCTTTCCACCAATTCGGCTTACTTGGAGCATTTCCTAGCATCAAATAGGTGTGAAATTTTGATTCTACAGTCGATGAATGTTGTCGCTACCAAGCTTCCCAATTTCCCCAATTATTATTATCCTCCAGTCTATGAATGTGGGAATCACGGGAAGAAGGTATCCACCGCGATTTATATACTCAAAGAGTTACAATACTGCTTACTTACTTCCCCAGTTTTGAAATCAAGCGAAGATTTGCATGCTTGTGCTGCCACTGTCCAATTAAGCAATTCTCTAAACATTAACGTTTTGTCAGTCTACCTACCAACAGGTCCAAATGACCACAACACAGAATGGCTGCGCACTATCCAAGATCAGCAGCGTGGTAAATGGCTAATAGGTGGAGACTTTAATTCCCACTCCCCATTTTGGGAAAAGAACTGTTCTACTGTTACGAGCAATCGTTTGGTAGAAAATATCGTTGATAGTTCGCTTTACCTTCTAAATGATGGTAGTGTCACTAGGATCCCTGATGTTTCCAAACACAGGGCGACAGCCATCGATTTGTCTCTAATCTCACCAGAATTAGCACCATCCTGTACCTGGGAAACTCACAGAGACACTTTGGGAAGCGATCACCTACCTATCATCATAACCATAACTGACAAAAACATCAGGATGAAAGACAGCTCTCCTGAAATTATTCCAAAATATAATTACAAGCGTTCTGACTGGTCCTTATTTCGAACTGCTCTAGCTAATCAAGATTACAGACATTATGAAAGTGAAAATGTAGACATTATGTTTTCTAAATTCCAAGAGTCAATTTTAGCCGCTGCAGACCTATCGATTCCGAAACTCAAATCTTCTAGATCAAATAATCGATTGGGTAATGTTTGGTGGACAGAGGCATGTAGAAAAGCAGTTCAATATAAAAGGGAGAAATTCAAAATCTACATCAAAAGCCGGAAACCTGAGGATCATGTCGAAATGAAAAAAGCTAACATCCAATGTAACAAAATCATTGCTGAAGCAAAGAAAGATTATTGGGCATCATTCTGCACAAAAGAAATTTCAGATTTCAAAGATTTCCATAAAGTCTGGACGAAAATGAAACAAATGAAGGATGGAACCAACTTACCTAGGTGTCCGATAATGATTGAAACATGTAACACATTTCCTTCAGACATGGACAAAGCAGAAACTTTTGTGGATCTGTTCGCCAAAAACAGTAAAGTTGAAGGTTTATCTCCTGACTGCAAACATCACAGAGAAATGGAAGATTACAACCCAATCTACACTGATCCAGTACCACAGAATGATCTCTGGTTTAATTCTCCAATCACCTTAGAAGAGCTAAAAAACACAGTACTGTCTCTACACAACAAAAAGAGTTCGGTAGGTGTTGATGCAGTTTCGACTGAAATGATTAAACATCTCCCTGAAAACTACCTTATTTTCCTACATAAAATTTTGCAGAAATGCTGGGTTACTGGAACTGTGCCACAAATCTGGCAAAAGTCTATAGTTATACCAATCTTAAAAACAGGAAAATCGAAAACCGATAAAAACAGTTACAGACCTATTGCTTTAACGTCCCACACAAGCAAACTAATGGAAAGATTGGTCTTAAACAGACTTTTACACTACTGTGATAAAAATAACGTTATTCCGGTAAACCAGGCAGGTTTTAGAAAAGGAAGATCCGCAGTTGAGCACCTAGTTAAACTTACAACTCAGATCAAACAACAGTTTGCCCGCAGAAAAAGTGTTTTAGCTACTTTCTTTGATGTGAAAAAAGCTTACGATCAAGTTTGGCATAAACGTTTATTGTTCAAGCTAAAATCTGTTGGTTTATCGGGCAATATGTTCAATTACATTAAATCTTTTTTAGCTAATAGAACAATTCAGGCAAGAGTGGGAGCTAGTTATTCTTCTTCACGATGCCTCGACATGGGGATTCCACAAGGTTCAGTGATAGCACCTATTTTATTTAATATCCTTATACAGGATCTTCCTAAAGCTCTTTCAAATCGTGTTGTTTTAGTACAGTACGCTGATGATATATGCACTTGGATGAATATCACTTTAAAAAAGACAACTCCACAGAGAACGCGAAATTACATCAGGAAGTTGTATCAAATTGATCTTGATAATCTTGGAAACTATATGTTAGAAAATGGGCTGTCGTTGTCAGCAGAAAAAACTAACATGATGCTGTTTGATCCTGGTGGTAACTCAAATAACTTGCCTATTTTCAAATTGCTTGGTGAAGTGTTAAATTACAAACAGGTCGTAAAATTCCTGGGAGTTTACATCACGTCCAAATTAAGCTGGAATGTCCATTTTGATTATATTTTAACAAAAGCGCGAAAAACCTTAAATTTTCTAAAGATAATAAGCAAATTACCCTGGGGAATGGATACAAATGTACTGATTCATCTGTCAACAGCGCTGGTCAGGTCTAAATTATCCTACGCGCAAGAAGTTTTCTTCAATGCACCCAAATATTTACTAAAAAAGATTCAGAGCTTGGACTGCAAAAGTCTTAAAATTGCACTAGGTGTACCAACTCATGCTTCTACTCTGGAAACGTACAAAGTTGCTGGAATTCTACCTTTAAACAACCATCGTGAGTTAGCTACAGCAAAGTTTGCAATTAGAACTACTTCACAAGTGGATAATTTTGTGAGCAAAGAAATTAAGATCAGGTCTGATACTGACTTTCCAAAACGAGCAAAAAACATTTCATCACAAATTACAGCCGCAACTTACATATCTGGCCTGATCAAACAGTCCAACATAACAATGGATGAAATTGCTGAGAAACCAACGATAACGCCTATCCCTACATGGGAAATGCTAAATGCCACATTTGATCTCGATTATGCAAAAGTTAAAAAAGATGATAATGTCAACATTCCGCTATCCACAGCTTGTGAACACATCGATGAAAAGTACAGTACCCACCTCCACATTTTTACCGATGGGTCAGTCTTAGCAAACCAGAGCGCTGGAGCAGCCTTTTATGTTCCAAAATTTAACATTAAAAAGTCTTTTTTCATTGGGGCAAATGTATCTATATATACAGCAGAATTGGTCGCTGTTGTTCAAGCGTTGCATTATTTAATAAGCCTTCGGCCTGTGTCATTCAAAGTAGTTCTCTTTGTTGATTCAAAATCTGTATTATATGCCTTACAGTCTTTTGATACAGACACAAGACCTGACTTAATTATTGAGGCAAATCATCTAATACATTGTTTAAAGATAAATGGTTCGGAAATCAATTTATGCTGGGTGCCTTCTCATGTTGGTCTTCATGGCAACAACGTAGTTGACAGAGCAGCTAAATCCGGTGCCCTCCATTCTGAAAATTCCATAGAATTACATGTTAACACCTCGGTAAAAGAAGCTTACAACTCGCTAGAATTAGCATCATGGATTCGATTTCATGAACATTTAAATGAAAAATTTGTGTCTCAAAAAAGAATCAAACTTTCAGTTCAAAATATCTGTAAAAATTTGCAGTATTCCTCGTTATATCATTTGAGATTAATTGTTATGACATATTTTCGCATTCAACTGAACGCTTTGAAAACAAAATATTGTAACAACGTTTTATGTATTTGTGGCGAACAATTCACATTGTATCACTGTTTGTTTTACTGCAGAAAGCTTCGTTCCTTTTTACCAAAGACGTTTACACAAGGAAACTATCTTGAAACGCATTTTAAAGAAGTAGTATCGGATCAAGTTTTGTTAGTTAAAATTTCAGAATCATTGGTTCACAGTCCTGTTAATGCGTTACTTTAAGATTATTATTATAATTATGATTATTTTTGTTTTGTTTTGTTTTTATGACGATTTTTCTTTTACATCATTGATGTTAGCGTTGTTCTAGTTTCATTTCTCTGTTCATCCATATCCTTTTTCTTAAGACCTTGCCGCTTCCTTTTAATTTTTTTTACGTCCCTTACTCTGTTCCCCTCTCCCCTCCACACCCCCCCCCCTTATTTCATCCTCCATGCCATTTTTCCCCGTCTAATATCACTTATAGTGAAAAGACGTTAAATCAAGCAACGAACGAACACTCACACACACACACTCACACACACACACACACACACACACACACACACACCCCTATGTACACACACACACTCACACACACACACATACACACACACACATACACACATACACACAACACACACACACATACACACACACACACACACACACACACACACACACACACACACACACACACACACACACATACTGCCAACAACAAAGAACCAACCAGCTTTATAGCTTTGACCACAGAGACTGAGCACAACCACAGTGATCAACTTTCCACCCCCCACCCCCACCCCACTCCCACCCCCACAACCATCCCACCACTTTCTACCCCTACCATGACCCCTGGCCCACCCTCCCTCTACTTTCACCCCCTCCCCCATTTCTGTCCAACCTAGGTACGTGATTTGGATAGAGAGAGATCCATAATCGGCGTGACTGTAGGCTGTTTTGAGATGCCACCATGCACAAGTAATCAAATAAGCATGTTTTAAGGCAGGAAAGTTCTGGGGTTTGGCAGGAGCCGAGATGTTTTTGTTGTTGGACTGATTTTCTTTTTTCTTTTTCTTTTTCTTTCTCTTCACCCCCCTCCCTCCCCCCCCCCCGTCTTGTCTGGAACCCTGTGGCTTCCTTCTTTGCTCCTGTGAAAGGCTTGGGTGCTATTCGTTTCAGTCCCCACCAGCACTATAACAATACTGGCTTGTTTGTGTCTGGACTTAATGCTCCATTGGAACCAGAACTCAGAAGGGTTTTTACTGGATACGGTCATCTGACCCATTCCAAAACGTGTGCCACCCTCTCTCTCTCTGTCATTCGCTTTACTCACAAGCGTGCATTCACAAGCATGCATGGACTCACACACACACCTACCCATGCACATTTAAGGAGAAGAGTGGCAGAATGGTTCACACGTTCGCCTGCCAATAACTAAACTCGAGGTTCCACGGTTCATTCCCCGTAGAGGCCTTGATTTTTCTTCTCAGTTTGACCAGAAAATCGAACTGAACGTCTAGTCCTTCAGAAGGGGACAAAAAACAAGTTGGACCGGTGTGCATTCTGGCCTCTGCATGCTAAAGATCCTATGGCAGTTGAAAATCGTAAAGAGCAGGGCATTCACCTGGCTGCCATGGTATGAAACACTGGAGAGATATTAATCAAAGAACATAACTCTTGAGAGTCACGTAGGAATTATCTCCCATGTTGTAGAACTTCTCGAATCTAACACAGTTTGCGCTACCCATTCAGCTAGCATACAAGCAGATACAAAGCACCAAAACTGTAAGCTCAGAACACTCCTCTGGAGAGGTAGGTTGATTTCCAAGGTCCCTCTCCTTGAAGACCAATTAGCCTTCATTCCTTTCTAAAGTAAAAAAAAAAGAAAAAAGGATGGCACTGCACTGCAGTAATGTGCTTTCAAAGGGAGAGCAGCCCGTGTTTCACATGGAAAACTCACTGTGACAAAAGAAATGACTATGAATATGAATATGAATATGAACATATCCACACACATACACACACACACAAGCACAGTCATGCACATGAATTCATACACGCGTGAGCATGACGAGCAAACTTTGCCCACTCCAGTCGCTGTGGTGTCGTGGTTAGCGCAGCGGACTTCCGACTGGAAGATTGTGGATTTGAATCCCCATCAGTCCCTTCAAAAATCGAAGATTGTGGATTTGAATCCCCATCAGTCCCTTCAAAAATCACTGTGGGATTTTTCAGCTCCACCTGGCTCCTACCCAGAGTTGGGTGTGCTATGAATTCACTAGGATCCACAGAGTCGATTCTCATCCATTTCATGGATGCGTCATTTAAGGTGTTGTTCCAATTGTCTGACCAACTTTGCATGTGTCTGCATCTCTCAGGCCTGTCAACACCAGAGTATGTTATGATAGTAAGTGTAGAGTATAGCCCTGTTATGTATTCTCAGTCCTAGCTGGAACTCCGTAGCATCCTGATTGTTATCGTCATCGTCTTTTTCATCATCATCATCATTACAGTATGCAAACTATGCCAGCTTCTGTCACCATTAAGGTGGCGTAGTAAATGTAAAAAAAAAAAGCACAAGCAAAAATGTCACTAAGTGCAGTGATCCTAAAAAATTGCATACAGATTTTCCTCATACAACACACACTCTACAAACACAAACACACACACACATACACACACACACACACACACACCACACACACACACACACACACACCACACACACACACACACAAACAACAAACACACACACACATACACACACACAAACAAACAAACACAACACACACCACACATAACACACACACACACACTACAAACACACACACACACACCACACACACACACACACACCAAACTTACATACACACTCACACACGCATACACACACACACACACATGCACGCTGACATACACACACACACATGCACACACATACACACACACACACACACACACACATATGTCTGAACAAGCCTGATCGCTCTAATGTTCTGATTGCTTTTCTCTTGTTTGTTACATTGCATGATTTTACCTTATATGATACAATGCCTTTATGATTTCGTACATTCTTCCACCCCATAGACATCTCTTCATCTTATCTTATGCATTTCTTTCTTTCTTTCTTATTTATTAATTTATGTATTTATTTATATACTAATTTATTTGTCTTTTATTTTTGTCTAAAAGCACATATGTGAACAGATGTTAAAAGAAATGATAAACACACACACACACACACTCACACACACATACACACACATATACACACACACACACATGCACACACACACACACACACTCAAACACACACAACACACATACAAGCACACACACACACACACACACACACACACACACACACACACACACACACACACACACACACACATACACACACACACACAAACACATATACAGACACACACTCTGACAGAACTCCTGACCAGAACAAAGAGACAGCCAGCTTTACAGTGTGTTGTTCCACAAGACTGTGTATGACGTTGTTCCACACAGACTGGTGTATGACGTTTGTTCACACAGACGTGTATGACGTTTGTTCCACACAGACTGGTGTATGACGTTTGTTCCACACAGACTGGTGTATGACGTTTGTTCCACACAGACTGGTTTTGTGTATGACGTTTTGTTCCACACAGACTGGTGTATGACGTTTGTTCCACACAGACTGGTGTATGACTTTTGTTCCACACAGACTGGTGTATGACGTTTGTTCCACACAGACTGGTGTATGACGTTTGTTCCACACAGACTGGTGTATGACGTTTGTTCCACACAGACTGGTGTATGACGTTTGTTCCACACAGACTGGTGTATGACGTTTGTTCCACACAGACTGGTGTATGACGTTTGTTCCACACAGACTGGTGTATGACGTTTTGTTCCACACAGACTGGTGTATGACTTTTGTTCCACAAGACTGGTGTATGACGTTTGTTCCACACAGACTGGTGTATGACGTTTGTTCCACACAGACTGGTGTATGACGTTTGTTCCACACAGACTGGTGTATGACTTTTGTTCCACACAGACTGGTGTATGACGTTTGTTCCACACAGACTGGTGTATGACTTTTGTTCCACAGAGACTGGTGTATGACGTTTTGTTCCACACAGACTGGTGTATGACGTTTGTTCCACACAGACTGGTGTATGACGTTTGTTCCACACAGACTGGTGTATGACTTTTGTTCCACACAGACTGGTGTATGACGTTTGTTCCACACAGACTGGTGTATGACTTTTGTTCCACAGAGACTGGTGTATGACTTTTGTTCCACAGAGACTGGTGTATGACTTTGTTCCACACAGACTGGTGTATGACTTTTGTTCCACAGAGACTGGTGTATGACTTTTGTTCCACAGAGAAGACTGGTGTGTATGACTTTGTTCCACACAGAGACTGGTGTGTGACTTTTGTTCCACACAGACTGGTGTATGACTTTTGTTCCACACAGACTGGTGTATTGACTTTCTGTTCCACACAGACTGGTGTATGACTTCTGTTCCACACAGACTGGTGTATGACTTCTGTTCCACAGAGACTGGTTATACTTTTGTTCCACACGACTGGTGTTGACTTCGTTCCACACAGACTGGTCTTGTACTGACTTCTGTTCCACACAGACTGGTGTATGACTTTTGTTCCACACAGACTGGTGTGTGACTTCTGTTCCACAGAGACTGGGGTATGACCATATCCATCACTTTTCCACTCCACATGCCTGCCAACACCTTCTGCACCTACCACTACCAACACCCTACCCCACCCTCCCTACACTTTGACCCACCCTCCTAGTCCTGTCTATTCAGTTACGTGATTTGGTTAGAGAAGAGAGAGAGAGAGGAAGAGAGAGAGAGAGATGGAGACAGAGAGAGACGAGAGAGACGAGGAGACAGAGATGGAGACAGTGACAGACAGAGAGAGAGAGAGTGAGCAAGACAGTGAGAGAGAGAGAGAGTGAGCAAGAGAGAGAGAGAGAGAGAGGAGACAGAGAGAGACAGAGAGAGAGAGACAGAGAGAAGAGAGAGTGAGACAAGAGAGAGACTGATGAGTAGAGAGAGAGAGTGAGCAAGAGAGAGAGAGAGAGAGAGTGAGCAAGAGAAAGAGAGAGAGAGTGAGTAAGAGAGAGAGAGAGTGAGCAAGGAGAGAGAGAGCCACTTTCTTCCCCTACGAACACCCCACCCCACTCTACCTCCTTACACTTTCACCACTTATTTTATGCAGTCATGGTAGAATTGGGGGAGGGAGAGAGAGAGAGGAGAGAGAGAGAGAGGAGAGAGAGAGAGAGAGGAGAGAAGAGAGAGAGAAGAGAGAGAGAGAGAGAAAGAGGAGAGAGAGAAAGAAGAGAGAAAGAGAGGAAGAGAGAGAGAAGAGAGAGAAAGAAAGGGAGAAAAAGAGAGAGAGAGGGAGAGAAAGAAAGAGAGAGAAAGAAGGAGAGAGAGAAAGAGAGAGAAGAGAGAGAGAGAGAGGGAGAAGAGAAGAAGAGAGAGGAGAGAGGAGAGAGAGGAGAGGAGAGAGCAGAGAGGAGGAGAGAGGGGAGAGAGCCCCATAAGCGTTGCTGCAGGCTGTTTTGAGATTCCGCCATGCACAAAGAATCAAATCAACACATTTTAGGGTAAGAAGGTTCTGGGGTTTGGTAGGTGCCGAGATGTCGTGGTGTGTATTTTTTTGTTTGTTTGTTCTGGAATCCTGGAGCTCTGTGTTGCTTGTTCCTCGACTTCGTGAAAGGCTTGGGTGCTGTTCCGTTCAGTCTGAGCCCACAAAATATGAAAACTGGCTGTTGCGTCCTGTCTATGCTGCAATCAGAACTCAAACATTTATAGCAGAAGATCATCAGACCCATTTTATGTGCCACCGTGAACCTTGTCTATCCATTCATTCAAAGCGTGCATATGCACACATGCATTGGCATACACGCACACACACCACACACACACACACACACACATACACACACAGAGACACACACACACACACACATGTACATGCATATGCACAAGCACCTGTATGCACAAGCACGCTCATGCACACGAATAATTGATTATTGACGTATTCTTTTCATGCCATTAGTTTAACTCTTGACGATGGCTACTCCGATTGAAGTAACGCTGAGCTCTCACTGAGACGGGCTACT
>JAPXFY010000032.1:29971587-29974087 GCA_030674185.1 Monoplex corrugatus | reverse complement strand
AGAGAGAAGAGAAAGAAGAGAGAGAGAGAAGAAGAAGAGAAGAAGAAGAGAAAAAAGAGAGAACAGAAAGAACAGCAGAGAGAGGGAGAAGAGAACAGAAGAGAAGAGAGAGAGGAGAGAGAGAAGAAATGAGAGAGGAGAGAGAGAGAGAGAGAGAGAGGAAGAGAAGAGAGAGAGAGAGGAAAGAGAGAGAGAGAAGAGGAGAAGAGAGAGAGAGAGGAGAGAGACTGAGAGAGAGGGGGGGAGAAGAGAACAGAAGATAGGAGAGAGAGAGGGAGAGAGATAGGACAGACAGAGGAGAGGGACAGCAAAGAGACAGGAGACAGAGAGAGAGAGAGAGAAGAAAGAAGAAGGAGAGAGAGAGGGAAGGGAGAGAGAGAGACAGAGAGAGAGAGAGAAGAGAGAGATAGAGAGAGAGAGAGAGAAAAGAAGAAAAAGAAAGAAGAAGAGAAGAAGAAGAGAGAGAAGAGAAGAAGAAGAAGAAGAAGAAGAAGAAGAAGAAGAAGAAGAGAAGAAGAGAAAGAGAGAAAAGAGAGAAGAAGAAGAAGAAGAAGAAGAAGGAGAGGAGAGAAGAGAGAGAGAGAGAGAGAGGAGAGAGAGAGAGAGAGAGAGACAGACAGACAGACAGACAGACAGAGGAGAGAGAGAGAGGGAGGAGAGAGAGAAGAAGAGAGAAGAAGAAGAATAAAAAGAAGAAGAAGAAAGAAGAAGAAGAAGGAGAGAGAGAGAGAGAGAGAGAGAGAGAGAGAGAGAGAGACAGACAGACAGACAGACAAACAGACAGACAGAGAGAAGAAGGAGGAGGAGAAGAAGAGGAAGAAGAAGAAGAAAAGAGAGAGAGAAAGGGAGGGAGAGAGAGAGAGAGAGAGAGAGAGAGAGAGACAGACAGACAGACACAGACAGACAGACAGACAGACAGACATATTAAGAGAGAGAGAGAAGAAGAAGAAGAAGAAGAAGAAGAAGAAGAAGAAGAAGAAGAAGAGAAGAAGAAAGAAGAAGAAAAGAAGAAGAAGAAGAAGAAGAAGAAGAAGAAGAAGAAGAAGAAGAGAGAGAGAGAGAGAGAGAGAGAGAGAGAGAGAGAGACAGAGAGGGACAGACAGAGCAGAGACAGAGACAGAGAGAGAAAAGAAGGAGAAGAAGAAGAAAGAAAGAGAGAGAGAGAAGAGAGAGAGAGAGAGAGAGAGACAGACAGACAGACAGACAGAGAGATTAAGAGAGAGAGAGAAAGGCAGACAGACAGACAGAGACAGAGACACAGAGAAAGGAGAAGAAGAAGAGAGAGAGAAGAAGAAGAAGAAGAGAGAGAGAGAGAGAGAGAGAAGAAAAGACAGACAGACAGAGAGAAGAGAGAGAGAGAGAGAGAGAGAAGAAGACAGAGACAGAGACAGAGACACAGAGAGAGAAGAAGAAAGAAGAAGAAGAGAAGAAGAAAGAAGAGAAGAGAAGAGAGAGAGAGAGAGAGAGAGAGAGAGAGAGAGACAGACAGACAGACAGACAGACAGACAGACAGAGTTGTTGAGGGGGTGGAGGGGGGGAAGGTGAAGGGCCTGGGTGGCAGAGTGCAGTGGAGCGTGGTGCTGTAATTAGCCGGGAGAGTTCGGTACAAGACAGGTCGATGGGGGGATCGAAGCCTTCTGTCACGCTCGGTTGCATCGCGCGTGCTATGTGTATGACTATCGATCCGTGGCGAGTCTGGCACTGACTTGTATGGTGGCCATTGTTCGGCAAAATTAGGAAAATTCTACTTCTTCTTTTATTTATCTATTTGTTAATTTAATCGTTATTCGTTCTGTTGTTTGTTTATTTATTCGTTATTTATTGATACGTTTATTTATTCGTTGTTTTTGTTTCGTATGTATTTGTTTCACGTTTGTTTATTTATTTATTTGTTTAATTAATAATTTTTTTGACGTGGTGTTAGCCCTGATATGGCTCAAGTAGTCGGCCGGGCTGTAAAGCAATATGAACATGAACATTCTGATATTTATCTATTCGTTATTTTTTATATGTTTATTTATTGATATATTTGTTTCATATATATTTGTTTCATATATATTTGTTTCATTTTTATTTACTTATTTATTTATTCATTCATGTTTTTTTTAAATTTTTATTGTTTTTTTACTTTCTCTGCTTTATCTCATGTGCTGGTTTAGTGGAAGTTAACCTGCACTGCTCATTTCTGCTCTTCAACATGTCCCACGTTCATTCATTTGAAATCCTGGTGCCATTAAATCTATAGGAATAAGCTATATCAAGGACCCACGAGACCACCCAGCAGAGGCGATCCTGCACTGCTCATTTCTGCTCTTCAACATGTCCCACGTTCATTCATTTGAAATCCTGGTGCCATTAAATCTATAGGAATAAGCTATATCAAGGACCCACGAGACCACCCAGCAGAGGCGATCCTGCACTGCGGCTGGCTGTCTTTGCTGCTGGAGTTCAGCAGTGCCTCTTCTGATCTAACATAAAATGTTTGACACTGCATACTAAT
>JAPXFY010000032.1:29956587-29966587 GCA_030674185.1 Monoplex corrugatus | reverse complement strand
TGCTCACTCACGTTAGCGCATTTTACATGAAAAAAAAAATCCGTAGTAACAAGAAAGCAAATCAAGTCGAATCCAATCTAATCCAATCCAATCCAGTTAACTGGCAGACTCCTTGAACCTACGCAAATCTGTGTGCTGGCAAAGTCTTGAAATGGTGGGGGAGGAATAAAAAGAACCTATGAAACACTAAGCTTGTTGTTATTGTTATTGTTTTTAAAGCCCAGCCGACTGCGTAGAGCCATATCAGGGCTATTTCCAGTTCAAAATATACTCAACATTTCAACAGGAAAAAGAAAAAAAAAAAAAATTAAATACACATATCAATGCATTCGTGCACATAATGTAAGGAATGTCCTTGGCGTTGACTACTCTGTCCAATTTATCACACGGGAATTTATGACCTGACCTTGACGATTGATTTGTACGCTTTGTTTTGCGAGTAGTGACGGTAGGCAACCTGATGCTATTGTATCTCCAGTCTTCCCTCATGGAGGGTCTGTATTAGTACAAGTACATCATCATCATCATCATCATCATCATCATCATCATCATCATCATCATCATCATCATCATCATCATCATCATCAAGTGCCTTGCCACATGGCGTTGGTGATCATGGCCTTCCATCTATTTATATCCTTTGTTGCCGCAAGCACATCTTCCACCTCTCTGTCTTCAGCCACTCTAGCAAGTCCGTCCAATATTTTTTTCCCTGGGTCTACCTGGTGCTCTCTTTCCCTCCGGCTTTCCTGTTGTGACCAGGTGCTCCAATTCCCCTTTCCTCATAAAATGGCCATAAATGTTGAAAGGAACCAGAAAAAAAAACACAACGAAAAGAACGCGTATTTAATACAACAAGACAAGACAGTCGCAAATTTTCGGCCATCTGGCCTTTGTCAAGCGTAAGATTGCAAACAAACAAACACCAGATACAAAAATTAGGAGAAAAAGACTGAAACTTCCCTGCTGCTGGGTCCAGTGTGAGAAAAGGAATAAACTCACTCATATAAATGTTGCCTGTCTTTTCCTAATCTTCCTTATGAATGATCTTCTTGTGTCTGCCTCCATCAAGTCTACATTCATCATCATATATCATTCAGGTACCCTGCCGCATGGCGTTGGCGATCATGGACTTCCATCTGTCTCTATCTCTTGTTGCCCCAAGCATCTCCGCCACCCTCCTCGTCTTCAGCCACTCCGCAAGTCCGTCTAGCATTTTCTCTCTGGGTCTACCTGGTGCTCTCTTTCCCTCCAGCTTTCCCGTTGTGACTAGGTGCTCCAAATCCCCCTTCCTCATAAAATGGCCTGTAAATGTTGCCTGTCTTTTCCTAATCTTCCCCATGAGTGATCCACTTGTGTCTGCCTCCATCAAGACTGTCTCGCTTGTTTCCTTTGCTGACCATGGAACTCTCAACATTCTTCCCAGAAACCACACCTCGGCTGCCTCAAATCGTGTTCTGGCTTTGCCCGTTGATCCGCCAACGCTCACATCCGTACAACAGTAATGGTTCCACATAACATTCAAGTACATCACAACAGCATTTAAATATCAAAGTGACGCAGAATGGAATAACAGTGATGAAGGGAGGGACGAAGAGAGAGAGGAGAGAGAGAGAGAGAGAGAGAGAGAGAGAGAGAGAGAGACAGACAGACAGACAGAGACAGAAGAGACAGAGAGGACAACGACAGAGAGACAGAGACAGAGAGACAAAGAAACAGACACAGACAGACCTGAGACAGACAGAGAGAGAGTGGAGAGAAGAGAGAGGGAGAGAGAGAGGAGAGAGAGAGGGAGAGAGAGAGAGGGAGAGAGAGAGAGGAGGAGAAAGGAGAGAGAGAGGGAAAGAGAGAGAGGGAGAGAGAGAGAGAGAGAGAGAGAGAGAGAGAGAGGAGGGGAGGGGCAGGGAAAAGAGAGGAATTCATTGAGTGTAAGCT
This sequence comes from Monoplex corrugatus, assembly GCA_030674185.1. Taxonomy (NCBI): domain Eukaryota; kingdom Metazoa; phylum Mollusca; class Gastropoda; order Littorinimorpha; family Ranellidae; genus Monoplex; species Monoplex corrugatus. Next base: position 29,964,652 of record JAPXFY010000032.1, on the reverse strand, counting down.
GAACGCAAAACATCTTAGAGCTATTTTTCTTTGCTGTTCAATTGTTGTGTTGTGTGTGTGTGTGTGGTGTGTGTGTTGTGTGTGTGTGTGTGTGTGTGTGTGTTGTGTGTTGTGTGTGTGTGTGTGTGGTGTGTGTCGTTCGTCGTTCGTGATTTAACGTCTTCATATGATGATATTAGACTGTGTGTTGTGTGTGTGTGTGTGTGTGTGTGTGTGTGTGTGTGTGTTGTGTGTGGGGTGCATGCGTGCGTGCGTGTGTGTGTGTGTGTTGTGTATGTATTTGTTGCCCTTGTGTATTGCGCGTGTGTGTGTGTGTGTGTGTGTGTGTGTGTGTGTGTGTGTGTGTCATGGTGTGTGCGTGATCTGCTGTTTGCACGCGTGCGGGCGCGTCTAGTGTGTGTGTGATCGTTTACATATAGATGTGATTGTGGGTTGGGTGAGAGCGTTATGGGCAGTCATGTGATCGTGTGTGTGTGCTCGCGCATTTATATTTTCCGAGTACTACATACTGCCTACGTGGATACAGCTTGTGCTGGGTAAGCAACCTCGTCTCTCTTATTTTTGTCTGGGTGGCGTCTGTTTTGCCGTTTCTCTGTGTCTGTCTGTCTCTGTCTGGCTGTCGTCTGTCTGTCGTCCTCTTCTGTCTCTTTCCTGTCTACTGTCTGCCTCTGTTCGCTGTCTGTCCCCTTCTTCTCTCTTTCTCTGTCTGGCTGTCTGTCTTCCTTTCCTCTGTCTGTCTCTGTCTGTCTGTCTGTTCTCTGTCTCTCTCTTTCCTCTCTCTTCTCTCTCTCTCCCTCCTTCCCCCCCTCTCTCTCTTTTGCTGTCTCTTTGTCTGCCTGTCTGTCTGTTTGTATGTCTGTCTCTATCTCTCTTTCATTTCTTTCTCTCTCTTTCTCTACTTCTCCCTGTCTGTCTGTCTCTCTCTCCCTCTGTGTGTGTGTGTGTGTGTGTGTGTGTGTGTGTGTGTGTGTGTGTGTGTGTTATGTGTGTGTATGTGTGTGTGTGTGTATGTGTGTGTGTGTGTGTGTGAGCGTGTGTGTGTGTGTGTGTGTGTGTGTGTGTGTGTGTTGTGTGTGTGTGTATGTTCAATTTCATTTAATGTCTATCCACATAATGTAATATTAGACGATGTGTATGCGTGTATGTATGTATGTGTGTGTGTGTGTGTGTGTGTGTGTGTGTGTGTTGTGTGTGTGTGTGTGTGTGTGTGTGTGTGTGTGTGTGTGTGTATGTGTGTGTGTGTGATGTTTTCCTGACGACACCTACTTGAAAGGCATGTCCTAAGGGATCAGTCCTCACCTGTCAACCACTACTGTTTCCTTCCGCTGCCGGTTTATTTGCCAGTTCTGTGGATACCACTGTCGACTTTAGATCTCATGTGTGGTGTTCAGTTCTGTGGTGTGTGTGTGTGTGTGTTGTGTGTGTGTGTGTGTGTGTGTGTGTGTGTGTGTTAGAGAGCGAAGGGTGGGTGTGTGTGTGGTGTGTCGTGTGTGTAGTGTGTGTTGTGTGTGTGTGTGTGTGTGGTGTGTGTGTGTGTGTGTGTGTGGTGTGTGTTTGTGGTGTATGTGTGTGTGTGTGTGTGTGTGTGATGTGTGTGTGTGTGGTGTGTGTGTGTGTGTGTGTGGTGTGTGTGTGTGTGTGTGTGTGTTGTGTGTGTGTGTGTGTGAGTGTGTGTAGATGAGTATATAGGGTGATGTGTGTTGTGTGTGTGTGTGTGTATATGTAGTGTATGTGTTATGTGTGTGTGTGTGTGTGTGTGGGTGTGTGTGTGTGTGTGTGGTGTGTGTGTGTGTGTGTGTGTGTGTGAGTGTGTGTGTGTGTGTGTGTGTGTGTGTGTGTGTATATATGATATATGTGTGTGTGTGTGTGTGTGTGTATATATTATATATTGTATGTGTGTGTGTGAGTGGTGTGTATGTGTATGTGTATGTGTGTGGTGTATGTGTGTGTGTGTGTGTGTGTGTGTGTGTGTGTGTGTGTGTGTGTGTGTGTGTGTGTGTGTGTGTGTGTGTGTGTGTTGTGTTGTGTGTGTGCTGTCCATCTTACGAAGGATGTTCCCCAAAGTTCCCGCTTCAATACGAAGGAGATGTGATAAGAGTGTTCTGAGCTTACAGTTTTTGTGCTCTGTATCTGCTTCTATGCTAGCTGAATGGGTAGCGCAGACTGTGTTAGATTTGAGAAATTGTACAATACATGGGATATAATTCCTAAAGAGTTATGTCCTTTGATTTAATAGATGTGATAGGTTTTCTTTCACTTGTTTTTTCAACATAGTCCACTCTCAGTGCTGTCCAGCTCACGTTTTCCACCTGTTATTTTTCAACATCGTCCATTCTCAGTGCTGTTTTTCTTACGATGGATGTCCCCAAAGTTCTTGGCCTTGTCATGAAACAGGTGTAATACCAAAGAAATAAGAGGGAAGCAGGGAGAATTTTTATGATATTAATCAAAGAACATAACTCTTAAGGTCACGTAGGAATTATCTCCCGAGAGGAGTGTTTTGAGATTAGGTTTTTACGCTTTGTATTTGCTTCTATGCTAGCTGAATGGGTAGCGCAAACTGTGTTGGATTTGAGAAGTTCTGCAATATGGGAGATAATTCCTACGTGACTCTCAAGAGTTATGTTCTATGAAAGAGATGTGTTAATTTTTGTCTTTCACTTGTTATTTTCAACATAAGCCCCCATCCCCAATGCTGCCCATCTTAGAGGAATTTCTCAAAAGTTCTTGGACTCGACATGAAGGAGATGTGATAATTTTTTTTTCTTTCATTTGTTATTTTCAACATAGTCCTCTCCCAGTGCTGCCCATTTGACGAGAGATGTCCCAAAAGTTCTTGGCCTTGAAGGAAGCTAGTGGATAGGGTGAGGGAATTAAAGGGTTAAGTTTTTACTTTGCTTACATGCGTTCGCGTTCGCGCTTGACAAAGGCTGGTTGGCCGAAAATTTGCGCTTGTCTTGTCTTGTTTTGTTGAATACGCGCTTGCATTGGTTTTCTTGTTCTTCTGGTTCCTGTTTGCTGACATGGTTGGCGATACAGGATGCTGGTGGACAGGGTGCGGTAATCAAAGGGTTATATGAGGTGGACTGATTAAATTCACGACGTCTGTGATCTTGATGTTTCTGATCGTGTCACGTTTGGTTTCGTTGGACGCTCTTCTTCCCCATGGTGATGCCGGGGGCTCTCTCAGTATAAATAGTATACCCACCTTCTTCTTCATCTTTCTGGATTAAAGGTTGGAGGGAAAATGATAAACAACATTCGGTACGCAGATGACACCGTGCTAATTGCAGAAAATGAAAGGGACCTACAAAACCTTGTAAATATACTAGAAATAGAAAGCAAAGGTAAGGGTTGGAACTAAACAGCAGGAAGACTGAAGTCATGGTGATCAGTAAAAAACATGAAATCCCCTCCTGCAAAATAACAGCAAATGGCAAAACCTTGACACAGGGTTAATAAGTTCAAATACCTGGGAACGGTCATTTCATCAGACGGCAGATGCACATCGGAAATAGCTGGCAGAATCGGCCAAGCCAAAACAGCATTCAAGAAGATGACAAGCATTCTTACCAACAAATGCCTATCAATTAACATCAGAAAGAGAGTCCTTGAATGTTATATAGAACCAATACTGTTGTACGGATGCGAGGCGTGGACAGTCAGCAAGCAAAGCCAGAGCAAGACTGAGGCAGCCGAGATGTGGTTTCTAAGAAGAATGTTGAGAGTTCCATGGACAGCAAAGAAAACAAACGAGACAATCTTGATGGAGGCAGACACAAGTAGATCACTCATAAGGAAGGTTAGGAAAAGACAGGCAACATTTATAGGCCATTTTATGAGGAAAGGGGATTTGGAGCACCTGGTCACAACGGGAAAGCTGGAGGGAAAGAGAGCACCAGGTAGACCCAGGGAGAGAATGCTGGACGGACTTGCAGAGTGGCTGGGGATGAGGAGGGTGGGGGAGATGCTAGGGGCAACGAGAGATAGAGATGGATGGAAGTCCATAGTCGCCAACGCTATGCGGCAGGGCACCTGATGATGATGATGACCCACCTTCTGGACATTCTGTGCTAGAAATTTTTTCTTTTTTCTGTCATTTCTTTGTTTCTTCCTTCCTTCTTTGCTTTCTGTCATTTCTTCCTGTCATTTTCTGCCTTGCTGGTCCATTATCCTGTATGTGTTCGATAAAGTCTTACGTACTTTGTCTTAGGATTGATATCACGGAGTTATCTCCCATGTAGAATTTCTCAAATCCAACACGGTTTGCGCTACCCATTCAGCTAGCATAGACGCAGCTACAGAGCATAAAGTTGTAAAGCTCAGACATTCCTCAAGATTATGTTGCTTAATTAATATTTAAAATTCGCCTGCTTCCCTCTTATTTCCTTTGGTGTTAGGATTGATATCAGGTACATGTCTGAAGTGCATTTTTGGCTCTAGGGAAATGAGACATGCTGAAACAATTTTAGGTAATTTAGGCTTGTTATGTTTTAGTGTCCTCAGTTATGTTTGAATTTGTATACAGGTATGTTTTTTAATCCCCTGTGCGATAAATTAGACGGCGTGGTCAACGCCAGTGGCATCTCCTTAGATTATTGCATTGGTACATGTACTTAATTTTCTTGTCCTTTTTTTTTTTCAATCCTGTTGAAGGATTGTGTATGTTTTGAAACGGTATAGCCCTGATATGGCTCTACGCAGTCGGCTGGGCTTTAAACAAAAAATAACAATAACAGGCGCTCTCCTCAAAACAACGTATCTCACGGGTGTGCACAGGGCTGTATACTCGCATCCCGAGAAAACACCATTACCCGGAACTCAAAATCATCATCATCATCATGATCATCATGTGCCCTGCCGCAATGGCGTTAGTGATCATGGCCCTTCATACGAATTTATCCCTTGTCGCTGCGAGTACATCTTCTCCATACGAATTTATCCCTTGTCGCTGCGAGTACATCTTCACTCCATACGAGTTTATCCCTTGTTGCTGCGAGTACATCTTCTCCATACGAATTTATCCCTTGTCGCTGCAAGTACATCTTCCTCCATACGAATTTATCCCTTGTCGCTGCGAGTACATCTTCATCCATACGAATTTTTCCTTGTCACTGCAAGTACATCTCCATACGAATTTATCCCTTTTCGCTGCGAGTACATCTTCCTCCATACGAATTTATCCCTTGTCGCTGCGAGTACATCTTCCTCCATACGAATTTATCCCTTGTCGCTGCGAGTACATCTTACTCTATACGAATTTATCCCTTGTCACTGCGAGTACATCTTCCTACGAATTTATCCCTTGTGGCTGCAAGTACATCTTTCTCCATACGAGTTTATCCCTTGTCACTGCAAGTACGTCTTCCTCCATACCATTTATCCCTTGTTGCTGCGAGTACATCTTTCTCCATACGAATTTATCCCTTGTCGCTGCGAGTACATCTTTCTCCATACGAATTTATCCCTTGTGGCTGCAAGTACATCTTTCCTCCATACGAGTTTATCCCTTGTGGCTGCAGTACATCTTCCTCCATACCAGTTTATCCCTTGTTGCTGCGAGTACATCTTCCTCCATACGAATTTATCCCTTGTCGCTGTGAGTACATCTTCCTCCATACGAATTTATCCCTTGTCGCTGTGAGTACATCTTCCTCTATACGAATTTATCCCTTGTTGCTGCGAGTACATCTTTCTCCATACCAGTTTATCCCTTGTTGCTGCGAGTACATCTTTCTTCATACCAGTTTATCCCTTGTTGCTGCGAGTACATCTTTCTCCATACCAGTTTATCCTTGTCACTGCGAGTACATCTTTCTCCATACCAGTTTATCCCTTGTTGCTGCGAGTACATCTTTCTCCATACCAGTTTATCCCTTGTCTGCGAGTACATCTTTCTCCATACGAATTTATCCCTTGTCGCTGCGAGTACATCTTCCTCCATACGAATTTATCCCTTGTCGCTGTGAGTACATCTTCCTCCATAGAATTTATCCCTTGTCGCTGTGAGTACATCTTCCTCCCATACGAATTTATCCCTTGTCGCTGCGAAGTACATCTTTCTTCATACGAATTTATCCCTTGTCGCTGCAAGTACATCTTCAACCCTCTGTGTCCTCAGCCACTCTGCAAGTCCGTCCAACTCAAAATAGATAAATCAAAACGATAGATGAATAAATGAATACAGTGGATTAACAAAAAAGAAGTGACTGAAAGGTAGGGGTTGACAGGGACGGTTCTCTACCCGGAGCTGCGCTTCGACTACATTACCCCCGTTTCTTTCAAGTGTGCTGGAATGGCTGTATGGCACTGCGATCCGTGAGTGTAAATCTACCCTATATAAAAAAAAACATCTCCCTTAATAAAAAGGGAGAGAATAGTTTCAACCGACCGGAGGTGTATGTGTGTTTGTCTGTCTTTCTTGAAATCTCAAAACAGTGTGACTGCCCGCGTTCAAGCAAACAGAAACCAGAAAAGAAAAAAAAAAAACCCACGAAAGAAGAATATGAACGTGTATTTAATACAACAAAACAAGACAGGCGCAAATTTTTTCGGCCAACTGGTATCTAGTGTTTGTTTGTTTGTTTGTAATCTTACGCTTGACAAAAGCCAGTTGGCCGAAACTTTGCGCCTGTCTTGTTTTGTTGTATTAATTAAATTAAATACGCGTTCATATTCTTCTTTCGTGTTTTTTTTTTCTGGTTCCTGTTTTTCTGTGATCAAGGAAAAAAAAAAGAAAAGAAAAGTGTTAACAACATTCTCTCAGTTTTTCAGTTTTTTGTTGTTCTTGTTTTGTTTTATTTTGTTTACAGATGGTCTTTCTACCAACTTTTGGACAAAGCTTAGGACTGTTTAGAAGTCGCGAAAATGTACTTTTGGTAGATAAAGCTCTAGGTAAGGTTCAACGAACAGAACAAAAGAAAGAAAGAAACAAACAAAAGAAATTAAAGCAAACAAACAAACAAACAAACAAACAAATAAACAAACAAAAACAAACAAACAAAAAACAAACAAAAAACAATAAACAAAACAAACAACAACAACAAATAAACAAACAAAGAACAAACAAATAAACAAACAAACAAACAAACAAACAAACAAACAAACAAATAAACAAACAAACAAACAAACAAACAAACAAACAACAAACAAACAAACAAACAAACAAACAAACAAACAACAAACAAACAAGACAAACATTTCGGCTGCCTCAATCTTGTTCTGGCTTTGCGTGTTGACTGTTCACGCTTCACAACCATACAACAGTACTGGCTCTATATAACATTCGAGAACTCTCTTCCTGGTGTCAATTGATAGGCATTTGTTGGTAAGAATGCTTTTCATCTTCTTGAATGCTGTTTTGGCTTGACTGATTCTGCTGGCTATTTCTGATGTGCGTCTGCCGTCTGGTGAAAAGACCGTTTCCAGATATTGTTTTGTTTTACAGGTGGATCTTTCTACCAAATTTTTCCAAAGGTCAGGATTGTTTAGAAGTCGCGGAAATTAAAAAAAAAAATTTCTATAGGTAAAGCTATTAGGTCAAGGTCAAAAGAACGAACAACAAACAAACAAACAAACAAAAACAAACAAACAAGACAAAGCCTTAAATCAAGACTTTTTTTTAAAAATAAAGATACGTGAACAGCATTTTCTCAAATTCTCTTCAGACAATATTTTAAGAAAAACATTTTTTCGCTGTTGTGGCAGTCTACCATTATCCTCGATGCGCGTTAAATTTTATCTTAACCCTTTGACTCCAGCACCCTATCCATCAACTGCAAAAACTGAACCCTCTGATTTCCCTCACCCTATCCACCAGTGTCCTGCACGAAGTTGATGGATAGGGCGAGGGAGTCAAAAGATTTAGTTTTTTGCTTTGCTAGCATGGTTGACAATGAAGGATGCTTGTGGACAGGGTGTAGGAGTCAAAAGGTTAAAGGTTAAAGGTCACATTGACCTTGAGAAATACGAAACTTGAATTTTCTGTTCTAACTTTTTGTATAAAATGGGAGATTATTACAATGGCCTGATCTTGTTTTTAATCCAAGGCTAGAGGGCGGTTTGA
>JAPXFY010000032.1:29944087-29946587 GCA_030674185.1 Monoplex corrugatus | reverse complement strand
GTGAATGTCTCTCTGGTTGGTTTGTGTGTACCAATATGCGTTGGTTTGTGAGTATTGGTGAATATCTCTGTGCGTTGGTTTGTGTGTATTGGTGATGTCTCTATGCGTTGGTTTGTGTGTACTGGTGAATGTCTCTATGCGTTGGTTTGTGTGTATTGGTGAATGTTTATGCGTTGGTTTGTGTGTATTGGTGAATATCTCTATGTGTTGGTTTGTGTGTATTGGTGAATGTCTGTATGTGTTGGTTTGTGTGTATTGGTGAATGTCTCTATGCGTTGGTTTGTGTGTACTGGTGAATGTCTCTATGGGTTGGTTTGTGTGTATTGGTGAATGTCTCTATGTGTTGGTTTGTGTGTATTGGTGAATATCTCTTGCGTTGGTTTGTGCGTACTGGTGAATGTCTCTATGTGTTGGTTTGTGTGTATTGGTGAATGTCTCTATGTGTTGGTTTGTGTGTATTGGTGAATGTCTCTGTGCGTTGGTTTGTGTGTACTGGTGAATGTCTCTATGCGTTGGTTTGTGTGTATTGGTGAATGTCTCTGTGCGTTGGTTTGTGTGTACTGGTGAATGCCTCTATGCGTTGGTTTGTGTGTATTGGTGAATGTCTCTATGCGTTGGTTTGTGTGTACTGGTGAATGTCTCTCTATGTGTTGGTTTGTGTATATTGGTGAATGTATCTATGCGTTGGTTTGTGTGTACTGATGTATGTCATCTATGTGTTGGTTTGTGTGTATTGGTGATGATGTCTCTATGGTTGGTTTGTGTGTACTGGTGAGATGTCTCTATGTGTTGGTTTGTGTGTACTGGTGAATGTCTCTATGCGTTGGTTTGTGTGTATTGGTGAATGTCTCTATGCGTTGGTTTGTGTGTACTGGTGAATGTCTCTATGCGTTGGTTTGTGTGTATTGGTGAATATCTCTATGTGTTGGTTTTTGTGTATTGGTGAATGTCTCTATGCGTTGGTTTGTGTGTACTGGTGAATGTCTCTATGCGTTGGTTTGTGTGTATTGGTGAATGTCTCTATGCGTTGTTTGTGTGTATTGGTGAATGTCTCTATGTGTTGGTTTGTGTGTATTGGTGAATGTCTCTATGCGTTGGTTTGTGTGTATTGGTGAATGTCTCTATGCGTTGGTTTGTGTGTACTGGTGAATGTCTCTATGCGTTGGTTTGTGTATACTGATGTATGTCTCTATGCGTTGGTTTGTGTGTATTGGTGAATGTCTCTATGCGTTGGTTTGTGTGTATTGGTGAATGTCTCTATGCGTTGGTTTGTGTATACTGATGTATGTCTCTATGCGTTGGTTTGTGTGCACTGGTGAATGATTCTACGCGGGGTTTTGTTTGCCCCACACTCTGTGACTGGAAATATTCGACGCTTCTTCGCATAATATAAGCCCTGGCGTTCACCCAGGCCCGAGAGATACAGACGTCTGGGTTTAAACAATCCTCAGCAACATATCCATCATGAGACTGAGACGACAACGGTATGGTCCAAACCCATCATCCCCCCATCCCCACCCCATCCCACCCCATCCCCACTACCCACCCCCACCATCCCATCCACCTCATCCCCCACCCCCACCCCATCCCACCCCCCACCCCCCACCCCCATCCACCACCCCACCCCACCCTCCCATCCCATCCTCATCCTCATCCCCACCCCACCCCCATCCCATCTCCACCCCCATCCCCATCCCCACCCCCATGCCATCCCCACCCCACCCCATCCCCATCCCACCCCATCCCACCCCCACCCCATCCCCCACCCCACCCCATCCCACCCCCACCCACCCACCCATCCCACCCCATCCCCACTCCCACCCTAGTCTTCCCACTTATACCAGAGCGTATTGGGCTCTAGGTAGGAGCCGGTTGGAGCTGCAAGATCCCACGGTGATTTTGATAAGATACGAACTCAGGTTAAACTCGAGGGACTCGGAAGAGGTCTGGCCCCCAGACGTGCGGCACATAGGCCCACCGGCGTGTGGACATGCCCTGGTGCCCATGAACCAGACCCCCAGCTATGGGTAAATAGCGCCACTGCTTGTGGGTGTCTCGGGTGAAACTAAGGCTAACACACACACATTCTTACAAACACACACGCGCACAGCAACGCACACGCACGCACACACACACGCACACACACACACAACGTACGAAGCACACACACGCAGCAATATATAAACACAGTATGCCTCTTTATTCATATGAAAAATCTGTTAATCTTTCTTCATTAATAAGTCAGTGTTTAAATTTTAATATTCTGTGGTTTCTTTGTGTCTTCTTACTTGTATAGCTTTAATGTTTGTTGTTATCTTATTGAGTATGTAATTGTGAACATTTTTTATCACCTTTGCTTTCTTGCGAAATGTAAAGCGCTGGTGAGCATGTTTTTATATGGAATATGCGCTATACAAATAAACATTATTATTATTATTATTATTGTCTCGGGAGAGAATAAGGCTAAGGGAGTAAACTCTGACAAAAAAATCACCCCTAC
>JAPXFY010000032.1:29919087-29929087 GCA_030674185.1 Monoplex corrugatus | reverse complement strand
AATTTCCAGAAGGTGGGGATACTATTTATACTGAAAGAGCCCCCGGCATCCCCATGGTGGGGGTGGGGTGGGGTGGGGGGCAGCATCTGAGAAAATAAACCTTGACGTGAAATGAGGACAACAGTAGATTCTCACAACAGCGAAAATATAATATACAGAAATCCAAGACAAGTGTGACTGCCCACGTTCAAGCAAACAGGAACCAGAAAAAACACGAAAATAGAATCAGACCGCGTAGTTAATACAACAAGACAAGACAGGCGCAAATGTTAGGCCAACTGGCCTTTGTCAAGCGTAAATGTAAGATCACAAACGAAAAAACATCAAATACAAAAATTTAGGAGAAAAAGACTAGAACTTCTCTGCTGCTTCGTTCGGTGAGATTCTATTTTTGTGTTTTTCTGGTTCCATAATGTACAGATTTTTAGAAGTTTCTGAGAAAGTTCCTGAGAAAGTGCTGGTTTTGGCACTTTTCTTTTAATGCGTAGTACCGTGACTTCTAAACTGAATTATTCACAACACCTTCATGGTGAATGCTTTTGACCATAAATTGGACTGAGGTCAACGCCGGGGGCATGTCCTTAGATTATTTACGCAAATGCATTGATATGTGTACTTAATTTTCTTCTTTTTTTTCCTGTTGAAGTTTTGTATGCTTTGAAGTGGTGATAGCCCTGATATGGCTCTACGCAGTCGGCTGGGCTTTAAACAACAATAACAATAACAATGACCCAAATTTAGTAAAGATCCACCCAGAAACAGTTGGAAAAAATCTTACCAACACTTTTTTTTGTCACAGACAACACAGATGGACAGACGAACACACGTCCCTCTACAGTCGATATGAAATAATTTCCCTTAAAAAAAAACCCAACAACAACAACAGGAGATTAAAAAAAAGTACTGATCACGTTCTCTACGCTGACAAGCCCCTACACACACCTACACAGCCATATAGCGTTGGCATATTGTTAATCATATCTGAAGGGATTCTGTAAAGACACGGCCTAGGCGTATTGTTATTAAGGGGGAAAGTTTCTGTTGAGGCCATGAGGTTAGCATATTAACTTCAAAGACTTCTTGCTTTCTGGCAAAGGTGGTTTCAAGGACAGACGGTTTCACACACTTCTCTTTTCGCTTCGGGGGGGTGGGGGGTGGGGGTGGGAGTGGGGGGATGGGGGAGCTGTTATGCTTTGTGCGAAAACACTAACACATGTTCTGCAGTATTCAACACTTGTTCAGATTTCTCTTTTATTGCTATGGAATATTCCATGGTGTTATGGTTGGGAACAGACATGGACCCAACACGAATTGCTGACTTTATTTACAAGAACTTAGGACCAGACTAGGGAGAAGAGTGGCAGAATGGTTCAGATGCTTGCCTGCCAATAACTAAACTCGAGGTTCCAGGACGATTTGCTGACTTTATTTACAAGAACTTATGACCAGAGCAAGGAGAAGAGTGGCAGAATGGTTCAGACGCTCGCCTGCCAATAAGTAAATTCGAGGTTCCAGGGTCGCTCCCTGTAGAGGCCTTGACTTTTCTCCTCAGTTTGACCGGAAAATCGAACTGAACGTCTAGTCCTTCGGAAGGCGGCGAAAAACTAATCGGAATCGTGTGCCTTCTGGCTGCGCACGCTAAAGATCCTATGGAAAATCGTGAAGAGCAGGGCATTGCCCAGCTGCCTTGGTATAAAACGTTGGAGAGATAGTTGATTTTCGATGTCCTACCCCTTGAAGACCAATGAGTCTTCATGCCTTTCTGAAATCTTAAAACAAGTGAATACAAATATGAATTTGAAGCGAAGGAGAGGGGATGGGCGCCGCCCTCGTGGTGCTGGGCCCGGGAAAAGTTGAGGTCTCTGCCATCTCACTCCCCAACGACCCCAGGTTATGGAACTGTCTATGTAGGACCTCAGGGCCTGTCCAGGTTTATGCAGGCGTAAGGCTTGTGTCGTGATCATTCCGGATCTTCTCCATTACATGGCACCTGTGATGTTAGTTCTTCACGTGGAATTCGTTCCGAGCGCGGAGACGTCATCTTGAGAAATTGAAACCTGAAACTGAAACTGAAACTATGACTAGAGACGTTTTTGTGGCTGTCAAGCTGTTTTAATTTTGTCTGGAACCTTGTTCCCTTCACAAACTGTGATGTCCATTCTCTCTGTTTTCGAAACTCAGCTGCAGACACATTTATTCTTAGCTGGCCCTCTCTATTAATAACTTAAAACTTAACCCCCTCTCCCCCCCCCCAAAAAAAAAAAACAAACGAAAAAAACTAGAGTGAAAAAAGTAGACATCTGACGGTGTTCAGTAAATATTGAATTATGTAGTCTAGGCTGACTGCTTGATTGTTGTTGCTATGCCAACGGCGGTGTTGAAGGTTTGTGTGTGTATGTGTAAGAGAGAGAGAGAAACATAGAGAGAGAGAGAGAGAGAGAGAGAGAGAGAGAGACAGACAGACAGACAGACAGAGACAGACAGACAGACAGACAGAGAGAGACAGAAGAAAGAGACAAACAGAGAGACAGAGACAGACAGAGACAGACAGAGAGACAGAGACAGACAGAGACAGACAGAGAGACAGGGACAGAAAGAGAGAGAGACAGAGACAGAGAGACAGACAGAAACAGAGAGAGAGAGAGAGAGAGAGAGAGACAGAAACAGACAGAGACAGACATACAGACAGAGAGACAGACAGAGAGACAGAGACAGACAGAGAGAGATAGACAGACAGACAGACAGACAGAGATAAACAGACAGAGACAGACAGAGAGACAGGGACAGAAAGAGAGAGAGAGACAGAAAGAGAGAGAGAGAGAGACAGACAGACAGACACACAGAGACAGACTGAGAGAGACAGAGACAGACTGACATAGAGACAGAGACAGAAGAAAGAGACAGAGACAGAGAGACAGACAGAGACAGACAGAGACAGACAAACAGAGACAGACAAACAGAGACAGACAGACAGAGACAGAAGACAGACAGACAGAGACAGGCAGAGACAGACAGACAGAGAGAGGGACAGAGACAGACAGACAGAGAGAGGGACAGAGACAGACAGACAGACAGACAGACAGACAGACAGAGACAGACAGACAGGGTTGGTGGTGTCAGCTCAGTGTTTTAAAGATCTTTCCCTCCCTCTTCCTCTCCTCCTTCTTTCTGCTCCTCAGTTCAAGACCTTGTCAGTGCATAGGTTTTTTTTTTAGCGCAGGCTCAGGGCGTCTGCCAGATAATTGGTGACAGATTTGGGTGAAGCGGGTATGGAATTGCCTGAGTTCCATAATCCCTCTTCAGCAAACTCCAAACTTCAAACTTTTTGTAAAAGGCAGACTTAACGTATCGTTATAAAGGAAAAAAAAAAAAAATTAAAAAGGTTTCTATCAAGGACGTGAGATTAACATATCAACTCCAAAGACTTCTTGTTGTTGGTATAAAGGTTGTTGAAAGGACAGCTAGTTTCACACACTTCTTTCCTCGCTTTCGGTATTGTGTGTGTGTGTGGGGGGGGGGGGGGCGGGGGACGGGGGAAGCTTGTGAAATATTGACACATATTCCGTGGCAGTGTTCAACACTTGTTCGAATGTCTGTCTTGTTGTGGGGTGTTCCTCAGTGCTATGGTTTGTTGAATGTGTGAACCTAACAGAAATCGTTGATTATGGTATACAATCAGGAACTTGAAAATCAGAATCCAAAACAAAGTGCGACCGCCCGCGTTCAAGCAAACAGGAACCAGAAAAAAACACACGAAAATGGAATAGAATTTGAGCGCGTATTTAATACAACCAGACAAGACAGGCGCAAAATTTTAGGCCAACTGGCCTTTGTCAAGCGTAGAAGTAAGATCACAAACGAACAATCACTAAATACTAAATTTAGAAGTCCAGTGGACGAAGCGGCAGGGAAGTTTCAGTCTTTTTCTCCTAATTTTTTGTGTTTGGTGTTCGTTCGTTTGTGATCTTATGTTTACGCTTGACTGGCAGAAAATTTGCGCTTTTCTTATCTGGTTGTAAGCTCATATTACATACGCGTTCTAATTCTACTTTCGTGTTTGTTTGTTTGTTTGTTTGTTTTTTCTTTTGGTTCTTGAAAATCAAATTCAACAGACGTTGCTTGCATATTATTTTACAGGCCTGGACTGCGTATCACAGTGAGTGTTCACCTTATAGTTTGGAGCTTGGATCTAGTTCAAAGAGGGACTTATAGCTCTAGAGCAATTCCATATGCGCTTGACCCAAATCTGCCAGTAATGACCTGGCAAACTCCTTTAGCCTACGCGAACTCCTATGATTGGAGTTAGAATGGAACTTGAGTTAGAACAGAACCTGTGATAGAACGGAAGCTGTGTTAGAACGGAAGCTGTGTTAGAACAGAACCTGTGTTAGAATGGAACCTGTGTTAGAATGGAACCTGGTTAGAATGGAACCTGTGTTAGAATGGAACCTGTGTTAGAATGGAACCTGTGTTAGATGGAACCTTTGTTAGAATGGAACCTGTGTTAGAATGGAACCTGTGTTAGAATGGAACCTGTGGAGAATGAACCTGTGTTAGAACTGGAACCTGAGTTAGAATGGAACTGTGTTAGAACGGAACCTGTGTTAGAAACTGAAAACCTGTGTTAGAACATAACCTGAGTTAGAATGAACTGAGTTAGAAGGAAGCTGACGTTAGAAGGAACCTGAGTTAGAAAGGAACCTGCAGTAGAACAGAACTTGTGTTAGAACGGAACTGATTAAAAGAACCTGAGTTAAGAAGCGAAGAACCTGTGTTAGAACGGAACCTGTGTTAGAATGAACCTATGTTAGAAATGGAACCTAGTTAGAATGGAACCTGTGTTAGAACGGAACTGTGTTAGAACAGAACCTGTGTTAGAACAAACTTGTTTAGAACGGAACCTGCGTTAGAACGAACTATGTTAGTGTGCTCTAACCTGTGTTAGAACGAAACCTGTCTAAGAACGAAACTGTGTTAGAATAGAGCCTGTGCTTAGAACAGACCTGTGTTAGAACAGAACCTGTGTTAGATGTTCTAACCTGTGTTAGAAGGAACCTATGGTAGAACAGAACCTGTGTTAGAGTGTTCTAACCTGTGTTAGAACGGAACCTATGGTAGAACGAACCTGTGTTAGAGTGTTCTAACCTGTGTTAGAACGGAACCTATGGTAGAACAGAACCTGTGTTAGAGTGTTCTAACCTGTGTTAGAACGGAACCTATGGTAGAACGGAACCTGTGTTAGAGTGTTCTACAGAACCTGTGTTAGAGTGTTCTAACTTGTGTTAGAACGGAACCTGTGAAACGTTGACACGAACCACAATGATATAAGTGTTAAGGTGGGCAGTGAACGGACCCATTTTTAACCCTTTGACTCCTGCACCCTGTCCAGCAGCTTCCTGCATTATTGACCATGCTAAGAAAGCAAAAAACTTAACCCTTTGACTCCCTCACCCTTTCCACCAGCTTCCTGCAGGAAGTTGGTGGACAGGGTGAAGGAGTCAAAGCATTATGTCTTTGCAGTTGGTGGATAGGGTGAAGGAGTCAAAGGGTTAATGCTGCAGGCTCGTATTGAACTCAAGACATCAGATCTTTGAGTCCAGATGTCTATCAGTAGAATCAGCCAGTCTGTAGAAACTGTGTCCCACCTTAGGGTCACCAGCGTAACCAGCATGCGACATTAACCATAAAGCTAACAGCCATTTTGCTTGGAAATCCTTGAAAGTGCAGGGCATACTTTAACTAACATTTTCTTCGGTGTTTTTCGGTGTCTGTGTTAGTATAAGAATTTAAGTGATGGGACTGTGTTAGATCATATACATATATATATATATATATATATATATATATATATATATATATAATTATATATATATATTGAAGGAGGCCAGACGCGGCGGATCTGTACATACGTTGACCTGGAGATAGGAAAACTCTCCATCCATTAATCAAAGAACATAACTCTTGAGAGTCACGCGGAATATCTCCCATGTTGTAGAACTTCTCAAATCTAACACAGTTTGCGCTACCCATTCAGCTAGCATAGAAGCAGATACGAAGCACAAAAACCGGAAGCATCAGAACACTCCATGTGTACAAAGCACTAAAACCCTAAGCTCTGAACACTCCTCAGAACACAGAGGAGTGTTCTGAGCTTACGGTTTTTGTGCTTTGTATCTGCTTCTATGCTAGCTGAATGGGTAGCGCAAACTGTGTTAGATTTGAGAAGTTCTACAACATGGGAGATAATTCCTACGTGACTCTCAAGAGTTATGTTCTTTGATTAATATTATAAAAATTCTCCCTGCTTCCCTCTTATTTCTTTGGTATTCTCCAGCCTTTTACCGACCAGACAGAGCTGTCCAGGTAGGGTCGAACCCAGGACCTTCCGATTGCTAGTCCCACGTTTATGCGCATGTCAACCGCGCCTGTCCATTGTGAGAGTGGTTTTCATGCGGTGTAAACTTTCGAAGAAGAATGTTGAGAGTTCCATGGACAGCAAAGAATTCAAACGAGACAGTCTCGACGAAAGCAGACACAAGAAGATCATTCATAAGGACGATTAGGAAAAGACAGTCAACATTTATAGGCCATTTTGTGAGGAAAGGGGAATTAGAGCACCTGGTCATAACAGGAAAGTTGGAGAGAAAGAGAGAGCACCAGGCAGACCCAGGGAGAAAATATCGGACGGACTTGCA
This sequence comes from Monoplex corrugatus, assembly GCA_030674185.1. NCBI lineage: Eukaryota > Metazoa > Mollusca > Gastropoda > Littorinimorpha > Ranellidae > Monoplex > Monoplex corrugatus. The sequence continues at coordinate 29,922,392 of JAPXFY010000032.1, read as the reverse complement.
GGGTGGCCAAGGACGGAGAGGATGGAAGATGCGTTTGCGGCAACAAGGGGTAGATACATATGGAGGGCTATGATCGCCAACACCATGCGGCATGGCACTTGATGATGATGACAAACTTTAATGATACTGAGCATAACATCATGTGTGTGTATATCAGTGTTTTTTCTTCAGTGTTCTTGGGAATTGGTGAAAAGGTTGACTGCATGAGTTTATCTTTAAAACTAATTAATGTCTTTTGTTTCTTTTGCAGCTGCTGAAATAACATTTGGCGAGTGATCAGTGAGCTCATCCACAAAGCTGTTGGGATAACATCTACCGGGTGCATCAGTGAAGTTATCTATGAAGCTGTTGTGATTTCGTCGAGTGAGTGTATAAGTGAATTCATCTTCAGAACTGTTGAAACATTGCGTGGACAAGTGAATTTATCTTCTGAACTTATGGTATAGCATTTTGGTGAGTGTTTTGGTAAAATTTATATTTTAAACTGTTGAGATAACTTTGAAACCATCAGTGGCATTATTTCTAAAGCTAATGGGAAAGTAATGAATGCATCTGTGAATTTATCTTTGAAATTGTTAGGCTAAGAGTGAGTGATTTAGTGAATATATCTTCAAAGCGTGTGAGATTGCCGAGTACAATAATAATTTGTCTGTAAGATTGTTGAGGTAACATTGAGTGCACCTGTAAATTTATCGTTGAAATTGTTGGGATAATATTGAGTGTATCAGTGACTTTTTCGTGAAGACTGTTGGTATAAGAGTGAATGCATCTATGAATGCATTTTTAAAACGTGTGAGATCAAATTAAGTACATCAGTAAATTTATCTTTAAGGCTGTTGGGATAACACTGAGGCATCAGTGTATTTGTCTTTAAGACTGTTGGGATAACACTCAATGCATCAGTGAATTTATAATTAAGACTGTTGGGATAACATTGAATGCATCAGTCAAATTATAATTAGACTGTTGGGATAACACTGAGTGAATTTACAATTAAGACTGTTGGAGTAACACTGAATAAATCAGTGAATTTATCTTTAAGATTGTTGGGGTAACACTGAATGCATCGTGAATTTATAATTAAGACTGTTGAAATAACACTGAGCACATCAGTAGATTTATCTTTAAGACTGTTTGGATAACACTGAGTGCATCATGTAATTGTCTTTAAGACTGTTTGGGATAACACCGAGTGTGTCCGTGTATTTTTAAGACTGTTGAGATAACACTGATGTGTCAATGTATTTATTTTTAAGACTGTTCTGATAACACTGGTGCATCAGTGAATTGATTTTGAAAGCTGGCGGGATGATAGTGAGTGTGTCAGTGTATTTATTTTAAGACTGTTGGGATACAATTGAGTGCACCAGTGAATTTATTATGAATACTGTTGGGATATCATTGAGTGTATTATTGAATTGATGATCAAAGCTGATAGGATAATATTGAATACTTCAGTGCATTCATCTTCAAAGCCTTTGGGATGACATTGAGTGCTTCAGTATGTTATCGTTAAAAGTGTTGGGATAAACATTGAGTGCTGTTGAAATAGCGTTGAGTGAATTGACTTCAAAGCTGGTGGAATAACATTTAGGACATCAGTGAATTTAGTCCTCAAAACGTATGAATATTGAATATATGATATTGAATACTTGAGTGAATTTATCTTCAAAACTCTTGAGATAACATTGATTGAGTGCATCACTGAGTTTATTTTAAAACTGTTGGAATGTATCATTAAACCCGTCGGAATAACATTGAGTATTTTAGTTAGTTTATATTTAAAAAGCTGCGATAACAGTGAGTGCATGAGTGGAATTATCTTCGAAGCTGATGGGATAGAATTGTGTGCATTTATGAAAACTGGGATAAAATTGAGCGAATCTTTGATGCTGTTGAATGACGTTGAGTGCGTCGATGAATCAATCTCCGAAATCGTTGGGATAATATTGAGTGCAGCAATAGATTTATCTTTAAAAACTATTGGCGGATTCTTGTTCGTTCATCGATGAATTATCTCTGAAGCTGTTTGGAATAGAATTGAATGCATCAATGAAAGAAATTTCAGAGCTGCTGGGCTAACATTGAGCGCTACAGTACATTTATCTTCAAAGCTGCTGGGATAACATTGAGTGCTACAGTGTATTTATCTTCATATGTTAGAATAACATTGACTGATCCAGTGAATTCATTTTCAAGTGTTAGGATAACATTGGGTGCTCCATTGAGTTCATTTTCAAATGTTAGGATAACCTTGAGTGCTCTAGTGAATTCATCTTCAAAGCTGTTAAGATAATATTGAGTGCTCCAATGTATTTATCTTCAAATGTTAGGATAACATTGAGAGCTCCAGTGTATTTATCTTCAGATGTTAGGATATCATTGAGTGCTCCAGTGAATTCATTCATCCTCAAATGTTAGGATAACATTGAGTGCTCCAGTGTATTTATCTTTAAAGCTGTTAGGATAACATTGAGTGCTCCAGTGTATTTATCTTCAAATGTTGGAATAACATTGAGTGCTCCAGTGTATTTATCTTCAAATGTTAGGATAACATTGAGTGCTCCAGTGAATTTATCTTCAAATGTTAGGATAACATTGAGTGCTCCAGTGAATTCATCTTTAAAGCTGTTTGAATAACATTGAGTGCTGCAGTGAATTCGTCTTCAGAGCTGTTAGGATAACATTAGGATAATATTGAGTGCTCCTGTGAATTCATCTTCAAATGTTAGAATAACAGTGAGTGCTTTAGTGTATTTATCGTCAGAACTGTTAGGATAATATTGAGTGCTCCTGTGAATTCATCGTTAAAGCTGTTAGGATAAAATTGAGTGCTCTAGTGAATTCATCTTCAAATGATAGGATAATATTGAGTGCTCCGGTGAATTCATCGTTAAAGCTGTTAGGATAACATTGAGTGCTCCAGTGAATTCATCTTGAATGCTGTTAGAATAACATTTGAGTGCTCCAGTGTATTTATCTTCAAATGTTAGGATAAAACTGAGTGCTCCATTCAGTTCATCTTAAATATTGAGTGCTCCGGTGAGTTCATCTTGAATATTGAGTGCTCCAGTGACTTCATCTTCAGACTCGAGAGAAGGGCTTGAGTGCATGCATCGTGAACTGATCGATAAATCTGTGGGGATCATATCTAGAGAGTTCATCGTCCAGCAGCGTGGTGGAGGAGGTGGTGGTGGTGGTGGTGGTGGTGGTTGATGGTGGTGGACGGCGTCGTTAGTCGTTGATGTGGACGGAAATGCAAGGAGAGAGGCTGCAGTCTACATTCTGATATGGCCGCTAACACA
>JAPXFY010000032.1:29914087-29916587 GCA_030674185.1 Monoplex corrugatus | reverse complement strand
TTTCAGGTCTAAATTCTTAAAGTAACCATAGCTGTCTTTTCAGGTCTAAATTCTTAAAGGTAACCATAGCTGTCTTTTCAGGTCTAAATTCTTAAAGGTAACCATAGCTGTCTTTTCAGGTCTAAATTCTTAAAGGTAACCATAGCTGTCTTTTCAGGTCTAAATTCTTAAAGATAACCATAGCTGTCTTTCAGGTCTAAATTCTTAAAGGTAACCAGAGCTGTCTTTTTGAGGTCTAAATTCTTAAAGATAACCATAGCTGTCTTTTCAGTCTAAATTCTTAAAGGTAACCAGAGCTGTCTTTTCAGGTCTAAATTCTTAAAGATAACCATAGCTGTCTTTTCAGCTCTAAATTCTTAAAGTAACCAAGCTGTCTTTTCAGCTCTAAATTCTTAAAGATAACCAGAGCTGTCCTTTCAGCTCTAAGTTCTAAAGATAACCGAGTGTATCCTTTCAGCTCTAAATTCTTAAAGATAACCAGAGCTGTCTTTCAGCTCTAAAGTTCTTAAAGATAACCGGAACTGTCCTTTTCAGCTCTAATTCCTTAAAGATAACTGAAGTTGTCTTTTCACTCTAAGTTTTAAAGATAACGGAGCTGTCCTTTTCAGCTCTAAATTCTTAAAGATAACTGAAGTTGTCTTTTCAGCTCTAAGTCCTTATAGATAACAGGAGTTGTCTTTTCAGCTCTAAATTCCTTATAGATAAATGGAGTTGTCTTTTCAGCTCTAAGTCCTTATAGATAACAGGAGTTGTCTTCTTAGCTGTAAGTCCTTATAGATAACAGGAGTTGTCTTCTTAGCTGTAAGTCCTTATAGATAACAGGATTGTCTTTTCAGCTCTAAGTCCTTATAGATAACAGGAGTTGTCTTCTTAGCTGTAAGTCCTTATAGATAACAGGAGTTGTCTTCTTAGCTGTAAGTCCTTATAGATAACAGGAGTTGTCTTCTTAGCTGTAAGTCCTTATAGATAACAGGAGTTGTCTTCTTAGCTGTAAGTCCTTATAGATAACAGGAGTTGTCTCTTCTAGCTGTAAGTTCCTTATAGATAACAGGAGTTGTCTTTTAGCTGTAAGTCCTTAAGATAACTGGAGTTGTCTTTTCAGCTCTAAATTCTTAAAGATAACTGGAATTGTCTTTTCAGCTCTAATTCTTAAAGATAACTGGAATTGTCTTTTCAGCTCTAAATTCTTAAAGATAACTGGAGTTGTCTTTTCAGCTCTAAATTCTTAAAGATAACTGGAATTGTCTTTTAGTCTAAATTCTTAAAGATAACTGGAATTGTCTTTTCAGTCTAAATCTTAGATACTAATTGTCTTTCAGTAAAGTGTCAAAGTAGTGATGCGTTTGCTTGTTATTTGTGTGTGTGATTTGTGTGTGTTGTGTGTGTGTGTGTGTGTGTGAGTGTGTGTGTGTGTGTATGTGTTGTGTCTGTTGTAGTGTATATGTGTGTGTTGTGTGTTTGTGTGTGTGTGTGTGTGTGTGTTGTGTGTGTTGTGTGTGTGTGTGTGTGTGTGTGTGTTGTGGTTGTGTTGTGTATGTATGTTGTTGTGTGTATGTGTGTGTATGTATGATTATTATATATGTATGTATGTGTTGTGTGTGTTGTGTGTGTATGTTGTTGTTGTGTTGTGTATGTATGTATGTATATGTATTTGTTATGTATGTATGTGTATGTATGTATGTATGTGTATGTGTATGTAATGATGTATGTGTATATGTATGTATTATGTATGTATGTATTGTGTTGTGTGTGTGTTGTTGTGTGTATGTGTGATGTGTTGTGTGTGTGTTGTGTGTGTGTGTGTGTGTGTGTGTGTGTGTGTGGTGTGTTCAGAGTGGAAGGACCGTTGCTATCCTTGGGATGGAAACGCATCACAGACAAAACAGACGAACGCTTCAAACTGAAATGGGCGGAATGTAAGAGTAAGATCAACTACACTACCTTCAGGGAAGGTCAGTCTGGTGTGTGTGTTGTGTGTGTGTGTGTGTGTGTGTGTGTGTGTGTGTGTGTGTGTGTGTGTGTGTGTGTGTGTGTGTGTTGTGTGTGTGTATGTGTGTGTGTGTGTGTGTATGTGTATGTATGTGTATGTGTATGTGTGTGTGTGTGTGTTTGTGTGTGTCTGTGTGCGTGTGTTTTCGTGTTTTTTTCTGGTTCCTGTTTGCTTAAACGCGGGCAGTCATACTTGTTCTGGATTTCTCTTCAGTGTTTGATACCAGGGCAGCCAGGCGAGTACCCTGCTCTTCACTATTTTCGCAGCCAGAAAGCACAAGAATCCGACTCGTTTTTCGTCCTTTTCCGAATGACTAGTCCTTTTTCTCTCACTGGACGAAGCAGCAGGGAAGTTTCGGTCTTTTCTCTTAATTCTTTTATTTGGTATTTGTTCTTTGATCTTACGTCTACACTTGACAAAGGTGAGTTGACCGAAAATTTGCGCCTGTCTTGTCTGGTGTATTGAATACACGTTTTGATTCTTTTTTTCGTGTTTTTTTTTTTTTTTTGG
>JAPXFY010000032.1:29904087-29909087 GCA_030674185.1 Monoplex corrugatus | reverse complement strand
TGGTAGTAGTATAGTAGTAGTAGTAGTATGTAGTAGTAGTATAGTATAGTAGTAGTAATAGTATCATTATCATTATTGTTGTTGTTTTGTTGTTGTTGTTGTCGTTGTCGTCGTTGTAGTCGTCGTCATGATGATGATGATGGTGATGAGGATGAGGATGATGATGATGATCATCATCACTAATTATTATTATTATATTATTATTAATATTATTATTGAAATGAAATGAAATTTACGACACTGGAAAAATCCCCAAAGATATGTCAAAATCAATTTTCATTGCACTTCCAAAGAAGACAGGGGCTATAGAATGCGAACTCCATCACACAATCAGTTTGATGAGCCATGTAACAAAAATCCTGTTAAGAATAGTCATGATGAGGACAGGGAATAGAATCAAAAGAGAAATAGCAGAAGAACAGTGTGGATTTGTGGAAGGGAAAGGAACTATTAATGCCATATACATCCTAAGAACTATCATAGAGAGGTCAAATGAGATGAATAAGTATTTATATTTATGCTTTGTTGATTACACCAAGGCTTTTGATCGGGTAAGACATGATGAATTGATCAACCAACTGGAGAGACTCAATGTTGATGGAAAAGATCTACGAATAATCAGAAATATGTACTGGGAACAAACAGCTGCAATGAGAATAGAAAACAATGTAAGCTTTTTCCAAAATATCAAAAGAGGAGTCAGACAGGGTTGTGTTTTGTCACCAGATCTGTTTTCACTTTACAGCGAAAACATCATGAGAAACCTAGAACAAGACCCTGGATTAAAGGTTGGAGGGAAAATGATAAACAACATTCGATATGCAGATAACACTGTGCTAATTGCAGAAAATGAAAGGGACCTACAAAACCTTGTGAATATACTAGAAATAGAAAGCAAAGGTAAGGGGCTGGAACTAAACAGCAGGAAGACTGAAGTCATGGTGATCGGTAAAAAAATGAAATCCCCTCATGCAAAATAACAGCAAATGGCACAACCTTGACACAGGTTGATAAATTCAAATACCTGGGAACGATCATTTCATCAAACGGCAGATGCACATCAGAAATAGCCGGCAGAATCGGCCAAGCCAAAACAGCATTCAAGAAGATGACAAGCATTCTTACCAACAAATGCCTGTCAATTAACATCAGGAAGAGAGTTCTTGAATGTTATATAGAACCAATACTGTTGTACGGATGCGAGGCGTGGACAGTCAACAAACAAAGCCAGAACAAGATTGAGGCAGCCGAGATGTGGTTTCTAAGAAGAATGTTGAGAGTTCCATGGACAGCAAAGAAAACAAACGAGACAGTCTTGATGGAGGCAGACACAAGTAGATCACTCATAAGGAAGATTAGGAAAAGACAGGCAAGATTTATAGGCCATTTTGTGAGGAAGGGGGATTTGGAGCACCTGGTCACAACGGGAAAGCTGGAGGGAAAGAGAGCACCGGGTAGACCCAGGGAGAAAATGCTGGACGGACTTGCGGAATGGCTGGGGACGGGGAGGGTGGTGGAGATGCTAGGGGCAACGAGAGATAGAGGCAGATGGAAGTCCATGGTTGCCAACGCCATGCGGCAGGGCACCTGATGATGATGATGATGATTATTATCATCATCATCAATATTATTATTATTATTATTGTTATTATTATCATCATTATTATGTTGTTATCATTTATCATCATCATCATCATCATCATCATCATCATCATCATCATCATCATCATCATCATCATCATCATCATCATCATCATCATCATCATCATCATCATCATCATCATCATCCAGAACATCATTCAAGCAAGATCTTGTAGAAAAGAGGTTATCATTATCACTTACTTACTTACACAGATCGTTTACATGCTGTCTTTGAGATGATGTGGGATTATCATGGCTACTCTGGGATCTTTCTATCCACAGATAGTGAGATGTGGAATTATCCTGCTGTCTTTGAAATGATGTGGGATTATCACGGTTACACTGGGATATTTCTATCCACAGGCGGTGAGATGTGGAATTATCCTGCTGTCTTTGAGATGATGTGGGATTACCGTGGTTACATTGCGACCATTTTATCCACCGATAGTGAGATGTAGAATTATCCTGCTGTCTTTGAGATGATGTGGGATTACCATGGTTACATTGCGACCATTTTATCCACAGATAGTGAGATGTGGAATTATCCTGCTGCCTTTGAGATGATGTGGGATTACCATGGTTACATTGCGACCATTCTATCCACAGATAGTGAGATGTGGAATTATCCTGCTGTCTTTGAGATGATGTGGGATTACCATGGTTACACTGGGATCTTTCTTTCCACAGATAGATGTGGAATTATCCTGCTGCCTTTGAGATGATGTGAGATTACCATGGTTACATTGCGACCATTTTATCCACAGATAGTGAGATGTGGAATTATCCTGCTGCCTTTGAGATGATGTGGGATTACCATGGTTACATTGCGACCATTCTATCCACAGATAGTGAGATGTGGAATTATCCTGCTGTCTTTGGGATGATGTGGGATTATCACGGTTACACTGGGATATTTCTATCCACAGATAGTGAGATGTTGAATTATCCTGCTGCCTTTGAGATGATGTGGGATTACCATGGTTACATTGCGACCATTCTATCCACAGATATTGAGATGTTGAATTATCCTGCTGTCTTTGAGATGATGTGGGATTATCACGGTTACACTGGGATATTTCTATCCACAGGCGGTGAGATGTGGAATTATCCTGCTGTCTTTGAGATGATGTGGGATTACCATGGTTACGTTGCGACCATTCTATCCACAGATAGTGAGATGTTGAATTATCCTGCTGTCTTTGAGATGATGTGGGATTACCATGGTTACATTGCGACCGTTCTATCCACAGATAGTGAGATGTGGAATTATCCTGCTGTCTTTGAGATGATGTGGGATTACCATGGTTACACTGGGATATTTCTATCCACAGGCGGTGAGATGTGGAATTATCCTGCTGTCTTTGAGATGATGTGGGATTACCATGGCTACTCTGGGATCTTTCTATCCACAGATAGTGAGATGTGGAATTATCCTGCTGTCTTTGAGATGATGTGGGATTACCATGGTTACACTGGGACTATTCTATCCACAGATTGTGAGATGTGGAATTATCCTGCTGCCTTTGAGATGATGTGGGATTACCATGGTTACATTGCGACTATTCTATCCACAGATAGAGAGATGTTGAATTATCCTGCTGTCTTTGAGATGATGTGGGATTATCATGGTTACATTGGGATCTTTCTATCCACAGATAGAGAGATGTTGAATTATCCTGCTGTCTTTGAGATGATGTGGGATTACCATGGTTACATTGCGACCATTCTATCCACAGATAGTGAAATGTAGAATTATCCTGCTGTCTTTGAGATGATGTGGGATTATCATGGTTACACTGGGATCATTCTATCCACAGACGGAGAGATATGGATCTGTAAGCCCGTGGGGATGAACCAGGGCAAAGGCATCTTCCTGCTCAGAAGCCGTGAGGAGATCGACAAGCTTCTGGCGGAACGTGACGCCCAGAAGGACGTCGGCAAGCTGAGCGCCTGGCGCCCTATGATCCGCCTCGTGCAAAGGTGGGTGGGTACACTTTGGGTTGGGAAGGGACTGGGTTTGGTTGTGTTGGGTTGGGTTGGGTGGGTCGGGGTGAGGGTGGGGATGGAATGGGTGGGGTGAGTGGTGTGGGTTGGGTTGGGTTGAGTTGGTTTTGGGTTGTTTTGTCTTGGGTTGGGTGGGTTGGGTTGGGGGTGGGGTGAGCTGGATTGAGATGTAGGTTGGGTTGGGTTGGGGTAGGGGCTGGGTTGGATTGGGGTGGGGTGGGGTAGGTAGGTTTCTGGTTGAGTTGGGGTGGGAAGGGATGGGTTGTCTTGGCTTGGATTGGGGGTGGGGTGGGTTAGGTTGGAATGGGTTGGGTTGGGATGGGTTGGGTTTGGTTGGCTTGGGTTTGGTTGGGATGGGTTGGGTTGGGTTGGGATGGGTTGGGATGCGCTGGGTTGGGTTGGGATAGGGTTGGATGGGTTGGTTGGATTGGGATTCGGGGTGGGTTGTGTACTGTTGGATTGAGCTGGGTAATGTTGAGTTGTGTTGGATTGTGTAGTGTCGGGATGGGCTGAATTTGGGATGCTGGGTTGGGTTGGATTGTGTGCTGTCGGGATGGGTTGGGCTTTGTGGTGTTGGGATAGTGGGACAGTTGGGTTGTGCAACGTTTGATGGGTTGGTTATGGATGTGGGATTGGGTTGGGTTGTGTATTGTTGGGAAAAGGTTGGGTTGTGTAGTGTTAGGTTGTGTTGTGTTGTGTTTCGTTGAGATGGGTCCAATCGTAGTGGGTTGGACTGTGTTATACTATACTGTATTGGATTTGGTGGTGTATGGTGGATTAAATCATAGTGTGTTGGTGGTGTATGGTGGATTAGATCATAGTGTGTTGGTGGTGTATGGTGGATTGGATCATAGTGTGTTGGTGGTGTATGGTGGATTGGATCATAGTGTGTTGGTGGTGTATGGTGGATTGGATCATAGTGTGTTGGTGGTGTATGGTGGATTGGATCATAGTGTGTTGGTGGTGTATGGTGGATTAGATCATAGTGTGTTGGTGGTGTATGGTGGATTGGATCATAGTGACTTGGTGGTGTATAGTGGATTGGATCATAGTGTGTTGGTGGTGTATGGTGGATTGGATCATAGTGTGTTGGTGGTGTATGGTGGATTGGATCATAGTGTGTTGGTGGTGTACATATATGGTGGATTGGATCATAGTGTGTTGGTGGTGTATGATGGATTGGATCATAGTGTGTTGGTGGTGTATGGTGGATTGGATCATAGTGTGTTGGTGGTGTATGGTGGATTGGATCATAGTGTGTTGGTGGGGTATGGTGGATTGGATCATAGTGTGTTGCGTTGTATTGTGGTGTGTTGGGTTAGGTTGTTCTAATGGGTCGGATTGGGTTGGGATGT
>JAPXFY010000032.1:29891587-29899087 GCA_030674185.1 Monoplex corrugatus | reverse complement strand
AAACATATGCGGAGATCTACTGCACGTTTTAACAGTGTGAAAACAAACTGCAATGTAAGATGGCTACTTGACTTGTCGGCTTGGATTTCATGGTTGATGCGACATGAAGGTAGGTGGTGTGTGAGTGTGTGTGTGTGTGTGTGTGTGTGTGTGGTGTGTGTGTGTGTGTGTGTGTGTGTGTTGTTTGTGTGTGGTGTGTGTGTGTGTGTGTAGTGAGTGTGTGTGTTGTGTTGTGTGAGTGTGTGGTGTGTGATGTGTGTGTGTGTGTGTGTTTGTTTTGGTGTGTGTGTGTTGTGTGTTGTGTGTGTGTGTGTGTTGTGTGGTGTGTATTGGTGTGTGTGTGTGTGTGTGTGTGTGTGTGTGAGTGTTGTATGTGGTGTGTAGTGTGTTTGTGTGTGTGTTATGTGACTGTGTGTGTGTGTCTGTGTGTGTGTAGTGTGGTATGTGTGTGTTTGTGTTGTGTGTGGTATGATGATGAAGGTGTGTGTGTGTGTTTGTGTATGTGTATGTGAGTGTGTGTGTTTGTGTGTGTGTTTGTGTGTGTGTTGTGTGTTTGTGGTGTGTATGTTTGTTTGTGTGTGTGTGTGTGTGTGTGTGTATGTGGTGTGTGTATGTATGTGTGTATGTGTTGCTGATGTGTATGTGTGTTTGTGTGTGTGTGTGTGCTTTTGTGTGTGTTGTTGTGTATCTTTCAGTGTGTGTGAGGTTGTGTGTGTGTGTGTGTGTGTGTGTGTGTGCTCGCGTGCAGGTGTGTCTATGTGTATGTCTGTCTGTCTGTCTTTCTAAGTTTTAAGTGTATGTGTGTGCTGTGTCTGTGTTTGTATATGTGTCTTTCATTAGATGTGTGTGCGTTGTTGTATGTGGTGTCTGTCTTTGTCTGTTTATCTGTATTTTTCTGTGTGTGTATGTGGCTTGCGTGTGTGTGTACGTGTGCTTCCGTTGTACGTGTTTGTGCGTTGTATATGTGCTGTCTGCTTGTCTGTCAGAATTTCTTTTCTGCATGTAGTGTATGCATGAGTTTGTGTCTTTCTATAAATATGTTTGTGTTCGCGTGTCTTCTCTCTCTCTCTCGCTCTCTGCTCTGTGTGTGTTGTGTTTGTATAGTATGTGTGTGTGTGTGTGTGTGTGTGTGTGTGTGATTGTGTGCGTGCGTGCGTGCGTGGTGTGTGTGTATGTGTGTGTGTATGTGTGTGTGTGTGTGGTTGTGTGATGGATTGATTGATTTGGTTCAGTTTTTACGTCGACTCACCTCAGTGATATGTCCGACGGGGATAACTCCAGGGAAGTGGGGGAGGGGGACTTATCTAATCCTATACTGACATCACCAGAAACATTGATGTTAGATGGGACAGTGAGAAGGCAGTTTAATGTAGCGCACCCCGGATTCGAACCACAACCTTAGCATGTGAATCGACGTTGTGTGTGCGTGTGGTGTGTGTGTGTGTGTGTGTGTGTGTGTGTGTGTGTGTGTGTGTGTGTGTGTGTGTGTGCGTTGTTTGCGTTTTTGTGTGTGTCTGTGTCTGTGTCTGTGTGTGTGTTGTGTGTGTATGTTGTATGTGCGCGCGCGCGCGTTCTGTGTATACGTGTGTGTGTTTTGTGTATGTGTTGTGAGTATGTGTCTGTGTCTGTGTCTGTCTGTCTTCTGTCTGTCTGTCCTTCTCTCTCTGTCTATGGCGGAATGGTAAAAGGGTGCTGGACAATGAGCGTGGTAGGATACTACTGTTTCATTTTTCATGATATCCCCACTGAGACCTTCGCTGCTGCTTCTGTAGAGTGTGGATCCCACGGCGGTCATTGCACCTCCCATTCTCAAGCACCACCTAACCCAGTTCTTTACTTTTACTTTGTGTTTTTCCTTCCGCCTATACAGTGAGGTGGCGTGGGGAGATGCAGGAGTCTGTCTGTGGCGAGGCTTCAGTTATTGTTGTTTTTGTTTAACCCCTTTGACTATGGCGCTCCCTATTGACCAACTGCAAAAACTTAACTTAACCCTTTGACTCCCGTTATTGTTATTACTATTGTTATTATCATCATCATCAACGTCTTGATCATGATCATGATCATCGTCGTCAACATCGTCAGTATTATTATATTATTAATAATAATGATATTGTTATTGTTGTTGTTGTTGTTGTTGTTGTTATTGTCATTATTATTATTATTATTATTATTATTGTTGTTGTTGTTGTTGTTATTATTATTATTGTTATTATCGTTATCATCATTATTATTGTTGTTATTATTATCTCGTCGTCGTCGTCATCGTCATCATCATCATCATCGTCGTCGTCATCGTTATTGTTATCATCATCATCATCATCATCATCATTATAATTATTATTATTGTTATAAATATTGTTATTGTTGTTGTTGTTATTATTATCATTATTATTATTATTGTTGTTATTATTATTATTATTATCATTATCGTCATTATCATCATTATTATTGTTGTTGTTATCGTCATCATCATCATCATCATCATCGTCATCGTTATTGTTATCATCATCATCATCATTATTATTATTATTATTATTATTGTTATTATCATAATCATTGTTGTTATTATTATTCATACAGGTGTGGCTGATAGAGATCAACGTCAACCCCTCACTGACCATCAACTGTGAGGCCCTGAAAGAAGTTATCCCGGGTGTCGTGGAGGAGACTTTACGTGAGTCCTCATTGATGTTTAACCCTTTGACTCCCGCACCCTGTCTACCAGCATCATGCATTGTCGACCATGCTAGCAAAGCAGAAACTTAACCCTTTGATTCCCTCACCCTATCCACCAGCTTCCTGCAGGAAGCTGGTGGATAGGGTGAGGGAATCAAAAGGTTAAGTTTTTGCTGTTGGTGGACAGAGGTGCGGGAGTCAAAGGGTTAATAATCTCCTGTCTTTTCCGGTGGGGGAGCTTTCTGTATAAATAGTATCCCCCACCTTGTGGAAATTCTGTGCAAGAAATTTCCTCTATCCTGTCAATCTCTTTGTTTCTGCCTTGTTCCTTTGTTTTCTGTCGTATCTTCCTATCATTTTCTACCTTGTTGGCCCGTTCAGATGTATGCTTTCCATAAAACCTTTTATTCCTTTCTTTTAGGATTGATGATTTGGCACACATACAGTGAAAACTCTGTTATAGCGAGAGCGGACGGCCCAGGCACATTTTCTCGCTATTGCCGAGTTCTCGTTATTCCCAAATGAGAACGCCAACGGCACCGTGCGCACTCGAGACAGACGAAGATGAGAGGAGGGAGAGGGGGGAGGGGGAGAGAGGGGATTACACACCGCACAAGGACGCGCCTTTCGTTGTTTTTCTTTGTTACCGGCCACCACGAGATGTGCCCTACCGGGAACTTGACGACGAGGTGGGGGTGGGGCGAGTGGCGAGAACTTTTCTGACCAGGAAGGATAGAAAATCTCTCGTTATTACCGAGATGATTATCCACTAACTCTCGTTAAACTCAATGGTTTATTCTTAAAGATTAAGAAGGATAAAAAACGGGGATTGAAAAATGTCTCGTTACTACAGTGTTCTCGTTATTACAGTTGTCGTTATTAATGGACTCCACTGTATTAACTGCATTTTTAAGTCTTAGGAAACATGATAATATGTAGAAGCATTTTTACGTACTTTAGCCAGATATTATGCATGTTTTAGTGTACTTAGTTATCTTATATATTTGTATTCAGGTGTTTTTTTTTTTATAAACTCTGATGATTAATTGGACGGAATTGGTCAGCACCAGAGGCACATGTGATTAGATTATGTGCTAAAAAAAATTGATATGCGTATCTGATTTTCTTTTCTAAGTTTTACAGGATCAAAGAGTTGTTGAGATGATTGTAGCCCTGATATGGCTTTATGCAGTTGGTTGGGCTTTAAACAGTAATGATAATGATAGTAATAATAAGAATGATGATGATGATATGATAATGAATATAATAATAATAATAATATAATAATAATAATAATAATAACAGTGATGATGATGATGATGAAAATAATAATAATAACAATAATCTCACTTCTATAAAAATATAGGAGGGAGGTTATTTCTTCTCGACCAGAGGTGCGTGTGTGTGTGTGTGTGTGTGTGTGTGTGTGTGTGTGTGTGTGTGTGTGTGTGTGTGTGTGTGTGTGTGTGTGTGTGTGTGTGAGTGTGAGTGCGTGTATATATAGATGTACATATATATATATATATATACACACACATATGCGTGTGAGTGTGTGTGTGCGTGTGCTTGTGTGTGTGTATGTGCGTGTGTGTATATGTATATGTTATGTGTATGTATGGGTCAGCGAGATGTTAACAACTATTTCTGAATGAATATTGACCCAATTTAGGTCAAAAGTGTGGACTGTTAAGGATTGGTGAAGTAATAAGATTGAAAGTCATGGCGTGAAGGTCAAGGACACACGGACCAAAAAGGTACCTAGAATCAGCCTTGTCTTTGAGAAACGTGTGTGAACAGTATTCTCTCAGAAACTTCTGACAATATTAATTACGTTGTTGTTTTTTTTTTATTGGCAAACCATGTTTGAAATTTTTCTGAAATTTTTCGAGCTTTTCGCTTTTCATCAGAGTTCTGGAAAAGGAGAAAATAACACAAATGTTATCAAACCAAGTAACAGAAATCAGCATTAAACACGAACAGCATTAGAATGTGAAGCTATCATACAAAATGATTACAGCTTAATTGTCAGCTGTCGGCTTCGATACTCATCTAATTACGTTCTGTTTTTTTTTCGCTGCTGTGACAGTCTACCATTGTCCTCACCTCACATCACGTTTTGTTTCATCAGATTTTCTTTCAAGGTCACAGTGACCTTGAGAAGTACAAAATCTGGATTTTCTTGTGATCATTTTTGTACAAATCTGTAGATTGTTAACCCTCTGACTCCCGCACCTTATCCATCAACTGCCAAAACTTAATCCTTTGATTCCCTCACCGTACCCACCAGCTTCCTGCAGGACAGGGTGAGGGAGTCAAAGGGTTAAGTTTTGGCTTTGCTAGCATGGTCGACAATGCAGGATGCTGGTGGAATGAAAAGGTTAAGTTTTGGCTTTGCTAGCTTGGTTGACAGTTCAGGAAGCTATTGGACAGGGTGAGGGAATCAAAGGGTTAAGTTTTGGCTTCGCTAGCACGGTCGACAATGCAGGATGCTGGTGGACAGGGTGAAGGAATCAAAGGGTTAAGAGGGCGTGACCATCTTGTTTTAACTCTTTGACTCCCGCACCCTATCTACTAACTGCAAAAACTTAACTCTGTGACTCCTTCACCCTTTCCATCAGCTTCCTGCAGGAAGCTGGTGGAAAGGGGAGGGAGTCAAAGGGTTAAGTTTTTGCTTTGCTTGCGTGGTTGACAATGCAGGATGCTGGTGGGGGGGGGGGTGCAGGAGTCAAAGGGTTAATTTGAAATGTTAAAATAAGGCAGTCCTTTGCATTCCTGTACTTTTCAGACGTGTCGATCGAAGCATTTGAGAAGACACGCAAGAATCAGCCGCTGATGCCCATCCAGTCCTTGAAAGGATTTGAGATCCTGTATTGCGGGTCCTCCCCGTTCAACACAGTGGCGCCCCGACAGACGCGCAGTGTGTCCCCCGCTAAACGGGACACTGCAGAGAAGCTGCACCAAGTCCAGACAACCTTGATACGCAGTCGGCGTTATTCGTCGCCCCGGAGTCTGCCCCGGATGAGTCTTAATCTGCCCAACACTCAGGTATAGTTCCGTTTGTAAAATCTTGTCTCCCCCATATATGAGGCTTAATCTGTCTTACACTCAGGTATAGTTCCGTTTGTAAAATGTGACCTGCCAGCACGGAAATCAGTCTTAACTAGCATTTTGAGATATACATATCACTGGAAAGTGTAGCCTACATTCTGCTGATTATTTTGGTACTTGAATAGAGCCTGTACTAAAAAAAAATGTAGAAGTTATGTATGTTTAAAGTTATTAAGTTGTACGACGGCCATTTTGAGAAAACGGCCTCTAAAGTTTTGTATGCTCTCCTACACATTTTCCTTTAATTTCTTTATTTGATGGTTTTGGCCCAGTTTGTTTCTAATTTTAAGTGTCATTATCTGAAAGGTGCACCAAAGAGCTTTCCGTCACTGTATTACATGTGCGGGTACTGTACAGGTTACAGTTCATAATAAGAGACAAAAATAGGTACTTTTGGTAGGAAAATGTGTTCTTTCTGCTGCGATCAGTTCATTGAAGTACCATTTTAAATTGAATAATAGTATTTTTTCAAGAAAAAAATTTCTGTGGGGGGTAGATTATAGTCTACAGAAATCAATTTTGAGAAAAAGTCAAAACACCCCAGATAGACCCTCAGTCACCTTTTTAGCTCCTAGTGCTGTTCGACTGACTGCAAGTTAAGACTGATTTCGTGGTGGGAGGTCACAAATCTTGTCTCCCCCATATATGAGGCTTAATCTGTCTTACACTCAGGTATAGTTCCGTTTGTAAAATCTTGTCTCCACCAGTCGCCGTGGTGTAGTGGTTAACGCAACGGACTACTGACTGGAAGGTTGTGGATTCGAATCCCCATCGGTGTCTTCAAAAAATCTTTGTGGGATTGTTCGGCTCTAACCGACTCCTACCCAGAGATGGGCGTGCTATTGGCTCATTGGGAAGACTGGGACCACACAGTCGAGTCTCATCTACTTCACGGATGCGTCATTGAGGGTGTTGCTCAAATCTTCTGACCAGCACCGCAGGTGTCTGTATCTCTCGGGCCTGGTTGACGCCAGGGTATACTGTGATAGTAAGCGTAGAGTACAGCCCTGTCACGCAGTCTCAATCCTAGATGGAACTCCATAGCATCATGATTATCATCCTCATCGACATCATCATCATGGCATTGTAAAAAACAACAACAACAAAACACAAAAAACTGTGCCAGCTTCTGTGGCCACAAAGGTGCTTAAAGAAATGGGACGAAAAAAAGTGAGCACAAAGGTAACCTCCTTGGGTGCGATGATCCTACAAAAAAAAGTCTTGTCTCCCCCGTATGAGTCTGAATCTGCCCAACACTCAGGTATAGTTCAGTTTGTACCATCAGGAGAATCCGACTATAGCATGTATCTCACAATGCAACCAAAATAGTTTTTTAAGGCTTCTTTGAGCAACATTCTTATAGCTAGTCCTCCTAAACTCTGACATGGTAGGAATTTAAACTCAATAAACGAAACGAACGAAACGAGACGAATCCCGTTTGTATGTAGTGTGTGTGTGTGTGTGTGTGTGTGTGTGTGTGTGTGTGTGTGTGTGTGTGTGTAGGGGTGTTTGTGTGTGCGTTTTGTGTCTCTCTCTTCTCTTCTTTCTTCTTCTATGAAGGAATGTTGGGTAGTGTTTGTGTACTCTCTCTCTCTCTCTCTTCCTCCCTCCTCCCTCTATGTAAAGGGAATGTTTGGGTACAGTGTTTGTGTACTCTCTCTCTCTCTCTTGGAAAGGGGATGTTTGGGTGTGTGTAATGTTTTAGCATGTGTCTCT
>JAPXFY010000032.1:29864087-29886587 GCA_030674185.1 Monoplex corrugatus | reverse complement strand
CGTGGACTAGGGATAATAATTACAGTTATAATAATTACAGTATCATAATACAGTATTTATACGGCGCCAAAATCTTGACAATTCAAATCAAAGCGCACTCACGCACCAGGCATACGCGTACAATCGACAAAGACCACCTTACAATATTTGATACACAGACTAAGGGAAAGAAGTAGTTGTAGAAATTTGACGTGGTGTTAGCCCAAATATTGCTCTAGTAGTCGGCTGGGCTGTGAACAGTATGAACTGAACTGAGTTGTAGAATTCGTTGTTGGGAAAAGAGGGTTTTTTGTTTTTTTAATTGGATTTAAAAGCAGAAAGGGTAGGTGTTAGGCGAAGGCAGAGCGGAAGTCTATTCCAGTCCCTCCCAGTTTTGATTGCGTACCTGACCCTGTTCTGGGTTAGGGGAGGTAAATCAACGAGGGTGAGGAGGCACGCACCGTCCCTCATCAATGCTGACCCCGGGAAAAGTTGAGGTTGCACCACTGAATCTTATTAGAGAGAGCTGTGTCGCCATCACATGCGGGCTCAGAACTCAGTTGGTCGAGCGTCGGATTCACATGCTAATGGTTGTGGGTTCGAATCCCGGGTTGCGCTACATTAAAACTGGCCTTCTCACTGTCCCATCTTAACATCATAGTTGTTCTGGTGGTGTTTAGTATAGAATTTCATAAAGTCCCCCCTTCCCCCACTTCCCTGGTATGGTTATCCCCGTCGGCCATATCACCTGAGGTGGGTGCCGACGTAAAAACTAAACTAAACAACCTCATCCTCCTGCGACCTCAGGGTTATGGGACAACCTTGACCTTTACTTTTATACTTTTTCTCTATGTACGAACGATTCAAAGGAAAAGTAGATACATTGATTAGCAAGCCTAAGTTGAGATGATGTAAGATCTTTTTTTTTTTTTGGGGGGGGGGGGGGGGTAGGGAATCGATGTGAAAATGTCGGTATTGAAATATCTGGTGCATGTACGTACGCTGGTGACTGTTTATTTGCTGAGTGTAAGTTATCGCTCTGATGTACTCGTAGAAGAGTTGGCTGTTGGTAACTGTTGCATGACAGGACTGCTTTTCTGTGATACACGTATGAATTATCTGTGACACGTGTGCATACAAGTTCGTTATAATTGTGTGTGCGTGTATGTATGGTGATAAATTTTAACCCTTAGACTCCCGCACCCTGTCCACCAGCATCCTGCTTTGTCAACCATGCTGGCAATGCAAAAAACTTAACCCTTTCACTCCTTCACCCTTTCCGCCAGCTTCCTGCAGGAAGCTGGTGGACAGGGTGAGGAGTCAAAGGGTTAAGTTTTTGCAGTTGGGGGTAGGGTGCATGAGTCGAAAGGGTTAATTAAAGGTTATTTACACAAATCATTTATCATGTGTATGCACGTGAATCGATGGGCTGTGATAAATACTTACATACCAATTTGTTACAAGTTATACATTTGTTAAATTAGTTTTGATATGTATATACAAATCTATTATTGGAATCAGTTTTGAGACTATTCATGTACTCAAATTTGTTATAAATTATATACGTCTAAATCAGTTTATGTTCCTTTACACAATATTGTAAATAATTGTGTTTGTCTACATGTGTATCAGTGATTGCTTATTTACACAATTTTGTTATGAATTGATGTATGTCCTAAATCAGTGACTGTTAGTTTACACACAATCTTTTTTAATAAATAATGTCTGCCTAAATCAGCATTTATTCTCGGTATTAAATGTATTCCTATTCGTTGGCCACTCAGACAAAAGGATAAATAAGTCTGGTTTGGTTTGGTGGGGAATTTTTATCATAATCACGATTCTAGCTTTGGTTGAATACACTTGCGCGTAGTTTTCCAACTTGATTAGTATTAATTCTGACCTGGGAGCCTTTGAGAAAATGGCTTTCATGTTCAACCGCTTAGTATCAAAGAAATCGGACATATAGTAAGAAGAAAAGATTGTTTTAAGTTCACGATTCTAGCTTGTGATACATACTTTACGCGTACTTTCTCAATTGATTTACAGTCATTTAAAATTCTGACTTGTAGAGGCAGCCATTTTGAGAAAATGGCTTTCAATGTTTCAACGCGCTTATAGTATCAAAAAGAAAAATCGGAACCATTAATAAGGTAAAGAAGAAAAAAGAATTTGTTTTAAAGATCTTCACGATTTCCTAGCTTTGGTTGAATACATACTTTACGGCTGTAGCTTTTTCCAAACTTTATTTACAGTCATTTAAATTCTGACCTGTAGAGGCAGCCATTTTGAGAAAATGGCTTTCAATGTTTCAACGCGCTTATAGTATTAAAAGAAAAATCGGAACCATTGATAAGGTAAAGAAGAAAAAAAAAAGAAATCTTTTTAAAGATCGTTCTGAAAATTGGGTGAAGGTCTCATATAGCACAGAAGACAATATTTGTAGATACTGAAAATGCGAAAATCAGAGATTATAGTACACGAGTAATAATTTCTTAGTAATGTGGCAAACAGACTGTTTTTTCGGGGGTCCTGTAGTTTGAGTGGGTCAAACGTATCATGTGTGTGATCATCCCTGTTGCCCGCATTTTACGCCTGGGTTGTGCTATCAGTCATTTCATTTGTGTGTTTAGATTGAAGATTGGTGATGAACATATCATGAATTGCCCGCAGACATTAAAACTAACAAAACGAATTCCATTTTCGAGTGTTTGTCTTTTTTGTCTAAATCTCTCTCTCTCTCTCTCTCCTCTCTCTCTCTCTCTCTCTCTCTCTCTCTCTCTCTCTCTCTCTCTCTCTCTTCTCACTCTCTCTCTCTCTTCTCTGTCTGTCTTTCTGTCTGTCTGTCTGTCTCCCTCCCTCTCCCTCCCTGTGTGTGTGTGTATGTGTGTGTGTGTGTTTCTGTGTTTGTGTGTGTGTGTGAGTGCTTGTATGTGTTTGTGTATGTGTGTCTGTATGCATTTGTGTGGTGTGTGTGTGTATGTGTGTGTGAGCGTGAGTGGTGTGTGTGTGTGTGTGCGTATGTTGTGTGTGTGCGTGTGTGTGCGTGTTGTGTGTGTGTGTGTGTGTGTGTGTGTGTGTTTGTGTGTACATGCGCGCGTGCTTCTGTGTGCGTGCGTGCGTGTGTCTGTGTGTGTGTGTGTGTCCGTTGTCTACTGTTCCTGTCCCTCACTGTTCACCTGTCCCCAAAGTTCCCCTGTCCCTCACTGTTCCCTGTCCTCACTGTTCCCTGTCCCCACGTTCCCCTGTCCCTCACTGTTCCCTGTCCTCACTGTTCCCCTGTCCCCACAGTTCCCCTGTCCCTCACTGTTCCCTGTCCCCACTGTTCCCCTGTCCCTCAACTGTTCCCCTATCCCTCACTGTTCCCCTGTCCCCACGTTCCCCTGTCACCCCACGTTCCCCTGTCCCCACGTTCCCTGTCTTCACTGTTCCCTGTCCCCACTGTTCCCCTGTCTTTCACTGTTCCCCTGTCCCCCACTGTTCCCTGTCTTTCACTGTTCCCTGTCCCCCACTGTTCCCTGTCTTTCACTGTTCCCCTGTCTCCCACTGTTACTTGTCTCCCACTACCTGTCTCCCACTATTCCCTGTCCCCACTGTTCCCCTGTCTTTCACTGTTCCCCTGTCTTTCACTGTTCCCCTGTCTCCCACTGTTCCCTGTCTCCACTGTTCCCTGTCTCCCACTGTTACCTGTCTCCCACTATTCCCCTGTCCCCGCTGTTCCCCTGTCCCCACGTTCCCCTGTCCCCCACTGTTCCCCTGTCCCCACTGTTCCCCTGTCCACCACTGTTCCCTGTCCCCACTGTTCCCTGTCCCACTGTTCCCCTGTCCCCCACTGTTCCCCTGTCCCCCCACTGTTCCCCTGTCCACCACTGTTCCCCTGTCACCCACTGTTCCCCTGTCCCCCATTGTTCCCTGTCCCCCATTGTTCCCCTGTCCCCCATTGTTCCCCTGTCCCCCATTGTTCCCCTGTCCCCATTGTTCCCCTGTCCCCCCTGTTCCCATGTCTTTCACTGTTTCCCTGTCCCCCACTGTTCCCTATCCCCCACTGTTCCCCTGTCCCCACTGTTCCCTGTCCCCCGTCTTCCCATTGTCCGTCCCCACTATTCCCCTGTCCCCTTCTGTTCCATGTCCCCACTGTTCCCACTGTCCCACTGTTCCCTGTCCCCCTGTTCCCCTGTCCCCCACAGTTCCCCTGTCCCCCCTGTTTCCCTGTCCCCGACTGTTCCCTGTCCCTCACGTTCCAGTCCCCACTGTTCCCATGTCCCCCACTGTATCCCCTGTCCCCCACTGTTCCCTGTCCCCACTGTTCCCCTGTCCCCATTGTTCCCCTGTCCACCACTGTCCCCTGTCCCCCACTGTTCCCTGTCCCCCTGTTCCCTTGTCACCCCATGTTTCCCAGTCCCCACTGTTCCCATGTCCACACTGTCCCTGTCACCCACTGTTCCCTGTCCTCACTGTTTCCCTGTCCCCCACTGTTCCCCTGTCCCCATGTTCCCCTGTCCCCCACAGTTCCCTGTCCCCCACTGTTCCCCTGTCCCCACAGTTCCCTGTCACCCACTGTTTCCCAGTCCCCCACTGTTCCCCTGTCCACCACTGTTCCCCTGTCACCCACTGTTCCCTGTCCTCACTGTTCCCCTGTCCCCCACTGTTCCCCTGTCCCCACTGTTCCCTGTCCCTCACTGTTCCCTGTCCCTCACTGTTCCCTGTCCCCACAGTTCCCTGTCCTCACTGTTCCCCTGTCCCCCCTGTTCCCCTGTCCTCACTGTTTTCCTGTCCCGCACTGTTCCCCTGTCCCCCACTGTTCTCCACTGTTCCCCTGTCCCCCACTGTTCCCTGTCCCCACTTTCTCCTGTCCCCATTGTTCCCTGTCCCCATTGTTCCCATGTCCCCACAGTTCCCTGTCCCTCACTGTTCCATGTCCCCACTGTTCCCTGTCCCTCACTCTTCCCCTTTCCCCCACTGTTCACCTGTCCCCCATTGTTGTAGTCTCCCAATATTGCCTTTCCCCCCATATTCCATGTCCCCAATATTCCCTGTCTCCACTATTCCGTGTCTGCACTATTCCCTGTCTCCACTTTCCCTGTCCCACTGTTCCTTTGTCTCCATTGTTCTCTGTCCCCACTATTGCATGTCCCACTTATTCCCTGTCCCCACTATTGCATGTACCCACTATTCCCTGTCCCCACTATTGCATGTCCCCACTATTCCTTTGTCCAAACTATTGCCTGTTCCCACTATTCACTGTCCCCACTATTCTCTGTCCCCACTATTCCCAGTCCTCACTATTCTCTGTCCTCACTATTCTCTGTCCCCACTATTCTCTGTCCTCACTATTCTCTGTCCCCACTATTCTCTGTCCTGACTATTCTCTGTCCCCACTATTCTCTGTCCTCACTATTCTCTGTCTTCACTATTCTCTGTCCTCACTATTCTCTGTCCTCACTATTCTCTGTCCCCACTATTCTCTGTCCTCACTATTCTCTGTCCCACTATTCCTGTCCCCACTATTCCCTGTCCCCACTATTCTCTGTCCCCACTATTCCTGTCCCCACTATTCTCTGTCCTCACTATTCTCTGTCCCCACTATTCCCTGTCCGCACTATTCTCTGTCCCCACTATTCCCTGTCCCCGCTATTCCCTGTCCCCACTATTCCCTGTCCCCACTATTCCCTGTCCCCACTATTCCCTGTCCCCACTATTCCCTGTCCCCACTATTCCCTGTCCCCACTATTCTCTGTCCCCATATTCCTGTCCCCACTATTCCCTGTCCTCACTATTCCCTTTCCCTAATATTTCATGTCCCAAACTTTGTCTGTCCCAACTATTCCCTGTCCCCACTATTCCCTTTCCATTTCCTGTCCCCTACATTGTCTGTCCTCACTATTCTCTACCCCACTATTCTGTCCCCACTATTCTCTGTCCCCACTATCTCTGTCCATACTGTCTTCCTGTCCCACTATTCTCTATCCATACTGTTTCTGTCCCTGCTATTCTCTATCCCCTATCTGTTGTCTGTCCCCACTATTCCTTCCATATTCCTCCCTACGTTGTCTGTCCTCACTATTCTCTATCCCCTACTGTTGTCTGTCCCCACTATTCTCTATCCACTACTGTTGTCTGTCCCCACTATTCTCTATCCCCTACTGTTGTCTGTCTCCCACTATTCTCTATCCCACTACTGTTGTCTGTCCCACTATTCTCTATCCCCTACTGTTGCTGTCCCTACTATTCTCTATCCCCTACTGTTGTCTGTCCCCACTATTCTCTATCCCATACTGTTGTCTGTCCCACTATTCTCTATCCCTACTGTTGTCTGTCCCCACTATTCTCTATCCACTTTGTCTGTCCCTACTGTTGTCTGTCCCCACTATTCTATCCCCTACTGTTGTCTGTCCCACTATTCTGTCTATCCCCTACTGTTGTCTGTCCTCACTATTCTCTATCCCTACTGTTGTCTGTCCCCTATTTCTCTATCCCCTACTGTTGTCTGTCCCCTACTGTTGTCTGTCCCACTATTCTCTATCCCCTACTGTTGTCTGTCCCCACTATTCTCTATCCCCTACTGTTGTCTGTCCCACTATTCTTATCCCCTACTGTTGTCTGTCCCTTTCACTATTGTCTGTCCCTACTGTTGTCTGTCCCACTATTCTCTATCCTATGTTCTTCCCTATCTATTGTCTGTCCCACTATTCTCTATCCCCTACTGTTGTCTGTCCCTACTTTCTCTATCCCCTACTGTTGTCTGTCCCCTATCTCTATCTACTGTTGTCTGTCCCCACTATTGTCTGTACCCCTACTTGTTGTCGCTGTCCATCCCACTATTCTCTATCCCCTACTGTTGTCTGTCCCCTACTTTTCTGTCCCCACTGTTGTCCTATCCCCTACTGTTGTCTGTCCCACTATTCTCTTCCCCTACTGTTGTCTGTCCCTTCATCTATTCTTACTATCCCCTACTGTTGTCCCCTTGTCCCCACTATTGTCTATCCCCTACTGTTGTCTGTCCCCACTATTCTCTGTCCCCTACTGTTGTCTGTCCTCACTATTCTCTATCCCCTACTGTTGTCTGTCCCCTACTTCTCACTATTCTCTATCCCCTACTGTTGTCTGTCCTCACTATTCTCTATCTGTCCCCTACTGTTGTCTGTCCCCACTATTCTCTATCCCCTACTGTTGTCTGTCCTCACTATTCTCTATCCCCTACTGTTGTCTGTCCCCACTATTCTCTATCCCCTACTGTTGTCTGTCCCACTATTCTCTATCCCCTACTGTTGTCTGTCCCACTATTCTCTATCCCCTACTGTTGTCTGTCCTCACTATTCTCTATCCCCTACTGTTGTCTGTCCTCACTATTCTCTGTCCCCTACTGTTGTCTGTCTCACTATTCTCTATCCCCTACTGTTGTCTGTTCTCCCTATTCTCTATCCCCTACTGTTGTCTGTCCCACTATTCTCTGTCCCCTACTGTTGTCTGTCCCCACTATTCTCTATCCCCTACTGTTGTCTGTCCTCACTATTCTCTATCCCCTACTGTTGTCTGTCCTCACTATTCTCTATCCCCTACTGTTGTCTGTCCCCACTATTCTCTGTCCCCTAC
This sequence comes from Monoplex corrugatus, assembly GCA_030674185.1. NCBI lineage: Eukaryota > Metazoa > Mollusca > Gastropoda > Littorinimorpha > Ranellidae > Monoplex > Monoplex corrugatus. The sequence continues at coordinate 29,879,015 of JAPXFY010000032.1, read as the reverse complement.
TGTTGTCTGTCTCACTATTCTCTATCCCCTACTGTTGTCTGTCCTCACTATTCTCTATCCCCTACTGTTGTCTGTCCTCACTATTCTCTATCCCCTACTGTTGTCTGTCCCACTATTCTCTATCCCCTACTGTTGTCTGTCCTCACTATTCTCTATCCCCTACTGTTGTCTGTCCTCACTATTCTCTATCCCCTACTGTTGTCTGTCCTCACTATTCTCTATCCCCTACTGTTGTCTGTCCCCACTATTCTCTATCCCCTACTGTTGTCTGTCCTCACTATTCTCTATCCCCTACTGTTGTCTGTCCTCACTATTCTCTATCCCCTACTGTTGTCTGTCCTCACTATTCTCTATCCCCTACTGTTGTCTGTCCTCACTATTCTCTATCCCCTACTGTTGTCTGTCCTCACTATTCTCTATCCCCTACTGTTGTCTGTCCTCACTATTCTCTATCCCCTACTGTTGTCTGTCCTCACTATTCTCTATCCCTACTGTTGTCTGTCCTCACTATTCTCTATCCCCTACTGTTGTCTGTCCCACTATTCTCTATCCCCTACTGTTGTCTGCCCCTCACTATTCTCTATCCCTACTGTTGTCTGTCCCACTATTCTCTATCCCCTACTGTTGTCTGTCCCACTATTCTCTATCCCCTACTGTTGTCTGTCCTCACTATTCTCTATCCCCTACTGTTGTCTGTCCCCACTATTCTCTATCCCCTACTGTTGTCTGTCCTCACTATTCTCTATCCCCTACTATTGTCTGTCCTCACTATTCTCTATCCCCTACTATTGTCTGTCCCTCACTATTCTCTATCCCCTACTTTGTCTTCCTCACTATTCTCTATCCCCTACTGTTGTCCTGTCCTCACTATTCTCTATCCCCTACTGTTGTCTGTCCCCCTATTCTCTATCCCTATGTTGTCTGTCCCATATCTCTATCCCCTACTGTTGTCTTCCCCACTATTCTCTATCCCCTACTGTTGTCTGTCCTCACTATTCTCTATCCCCTACTGTTGTCTGTCCCCACTATTCTCTATCCCCTACTGTTGTCTGTCCCCACTATTCTCTATCCCTACTTGAAGTCATTCATGCTAAAGTGCTACGGCGTACCGCTGAGCGTGCGTGGCGTGAGTCCGGTCTGACCGTTCATAGAGAAATATATGCAAAGCAGCGTAACATAGTTACAAATATGATACGTGAAGCAAAGAAAAGTACATATGTGGTAAGATTGCAGGTGCTGATAGTTCCTGAGAACTCTTGCGCCTCAGTGATCAGTTGCTGGGAAAAGCTGGAGATACTGTGCTTCCTTCTAACATCCCCCCAGAGTCTCTTCCTGATAAATTCAATGAATTTTTTGTTGGAAAGATTGAACGGATCAGAAGCAGCTTTGAACCTGATACACCATGCCCCACTGATGCTGTTGTGTTCTCTGGTACACAGCTAAAAAATTTGAGCTTATGTCTGAGGGTTGTGTGAGAGAGATACTGAAGAAAATGCCAAAGAAGTCCTGTGACCTTGACCCTATCCCTGCCTCTATCCTATTTGATTGTCTAGATGAAATTACTCCAATTGTCACAGATATTATGAATATGTCCTTGTCATCTGGTGTTGTGCCTCAGTGCTTTAAGCACGCTCTTTTCAAGCCCCTTCTGAAGAAGGCAAATCTCGATCCAGACTGCTTGAAGAATTATCGTCCAGTTTCCAATCTACCATTCCTATCAAAGGTTTTGGAACGTATTGTACTAGAACAGCTTCTGCAGCATCTGGAATCTCACAACCTGCTACAGCCATTCCAGTCAGCCTACCGTAAGTGCCATAGCACAGAAACCGCTCTATTGCGTGTGGTCAATGACCTCCTTCAGGCTTTAGACAATGGGAGTGTGTCTATCTTGTCACTGCTTGACTTGTCAGCAGCATTTGACACCATAGACCATAGCATCCTCATAACGCGGTTGCGTGCCACTTTTGGCTGTTCTGGAACGGTTCTGGACTGGTTTACCTCCTATTTGACTGGCCGTCCCCAAATCTGTTGTCATTGGCCACAAATCAAAATCCATCTGTACTGAAATGTGGTGTCCCACAAGGTTCTGTCTTGGGACCTGTCCTGTTTACTATGTATACACAACCTCTCAGCACTATCATTCATCAGTCAGGTCACTCATACCACTTCTTTGCGGATGACTGACAGCTGCATAGCTCCTCTGCCCCATCAGATTTCGACGTTCTTGCGTGCAGTCTGAGAGATTGTATAGAGGATGTCTCCAAGTGGATGAGTGAAAACAAGCTGAAGATGAATGATGATGAAACTGAGCTTATTGTTACTGGTACTAAGTCAAAGGTCAATCAGGTTACTCATGCCCCCATGTCTATCTCTGGTTGTGATGTATCTTTCTCACAAACTGTTAGAAACCTTGGCTTCTACCTGGATGAAACACTGTCTATGGAAGCCATGTCAAACAGTTGTGCCGTACTCTGTACTATCAGCTACGCAGAATAGGTAAGATTCGCTCCTTTCTTTCCACTGATGCTGCCAACAAGCTTGCTGTCTCTTTCATACTATCTAGACTGGACTATTGTAACTCTCTATTCGCAGGTCTCCATGACAATCAACTATTTAAACTTCAGCGCATACAGAACCAAGTGGCTCGCCTTGTTCTCCGCAAGCCCAGGCGTGAGAGTGCAAAATCTCTGCTTAGAACACTTCATTGGCTCCCGGTAAAGGCTAGGATTCAATATAAAGTTGCCTGTCTCTGCTTTCAGTGTATCTATCACGAGAACATGCCATCCTATCTTGCCAACCTCCTGCAGGGTTACAAACCTTCTCGAACGCTCCGCTCTTCTGACACCTCACTGTTGACTGTTCCTCGCTTCTCTCTAGACACCTTTGGTAAAAAGTCTTTCTCTCTCTTTGGCCCAAATGTATGGAACTCTCTACCACTGTCTCTCAGAAAAACCAAGTGTTTCTCAACCTTCAAAAGGCACCTGAAAACCACCTCTTTCAAACTCATCTAACCTGAAGAGCCCTAGTTTGCAAGTCTGTCATCAGACTAATCTCTCCTGCCTGTATAACAGTATTTTGTATAGGGGTCTATAGAGCGAGGTGTGTGTGTGCGTGCATGTGTGTGTGTGTGTGTGTGTGTGTGTGTGTGTGTGTGTGTGTGTGTGTGTGGTGTGTGTGTGTGAGCATGTGTGTGTATCACTGTATGTGTACAGCTGAGGAGGGGATAGGGGAGAAATTGAGTGGGAAAGAGACTGAAATACTTTAAGAAACTTTAAATTTTGTTTGTTTGTATGTAAATTGTGATGTATGATATGCGAATAGTTTATAAGTTGCGAGGTAGGCCTAATTTTGATTGTCAAGGCGTTAATGCTGTAATACTGAAGTTATAATGTTTTTCCTGTATATGAATTAGACTTTTTCTGTTTTTATCTTCATTCAAAATATTGATTATACTTTTATGTACAACTATTGCATGCACAAACACACACACGCATGCAAACATAGCACACGCACTCCACACACATACACACACACACACACACACACACACACACACACACACACACACACAACACACACACACACACACACACACATTCTTACATACACACACGCGCACAGCAACGCACACGCACGCACACACACACACACACACACACACACACACACACACACACACGTACGCAAGCACACACACCCAGCAATATATAAACACAGTATGCCTCTTTATTCATATAAAAAAATCTTTCTTTATTACATAAGTCAGTGTTTAAATTTTAATATTCTGTGGTTTCTTATGTGTCTTCTTACTTGTATAGCTTTAATGTTAGTTGTTATCTTATTGTGTATGTAATTGTGAACATTTTTTATCACCTTTTGCCTTTCTTGCGAAATGTAAAGCACTGGTGAGCATGTTTTTATATGGAATATGCGCTATACAAATAAACATTATTATTATTATTATTATTATTATTATCCCCTAATGTCTGTTCTCACTATTCTCTATCCCCTACTGTTGTCTGTCCTCACTATTCTCTATCCTCTACTGTTGTCTGTCCCCACTATTGTCTGTCCCCTACTGTTGTCTGTTCTCACTATTCTCTATCCCCTACTGTTGTCTGTCCTCACTATTCTCTATCCCCTACTGTTGTCTGTCCTCACTACTCTCTGTCCCCTACAGTTGTCTGTCCTCACTATTCTCTATCCCCTACTGTTGTCTGTCCTCACTATTCTCTATCCCCTACTGTTGTCTGTCCTCACTATTGTCTATCCCCTACTATTGTCTGTCCCCACTATTGTCTGTCCCCTACTGTTGTCTGTCCTCACTATTCTTCTATCCCCTACTATTGTCTGTTCTCACTATTCTCTATCCCCTACTGTTGTCTGTCCTCACTATTCTCTGTCCCCTACTGTTGTCTGTCCCCACTATTCTTCTATCCCCTACTGTTGTCTGTCCTCACTATTCTCTATCCCCTACTGTTGTCTGTCCCACTATTCTCTATCCCCTACTGTTGTCTGTCCCCACTATTCTCTATCCCCTACTGTTGTCTGTCCCCACTATTCTCTGTCCCCTACTGTTGTCTGTCCTCACTATTCTCTATCTCTTACTGTTGTCTGTCCTCACTATTCTCTATCCCCTACTGTTGTCTGTCTTCACTATTCTCTATCCCCTACTGTTGTCTGTCCTCACTATTCTCTGTCCCCTACTGTTGTCTGTCCTCACTATTCTCTATCTCTTACTGTTGTCTGTCCTCACTATTCTCTATCCCCTACTGTTGTCTGTCTTCACTATTCTCTATCCCCTACTGTTGTCTGTCTTCACTATTCTCTATCCACTACTGTTGTCTGTCTTCACTATTCTCTATCCACTTAAGTGTTGTCTGTCCCCACTATTCTCTATCCCCTACTGTTGTCTGTCCCCTACTGTTGTCTGTCCCCACTATTCTCTATCCCCTACTGTTGTCTGTCCCCTACTGTTGTCTGTCCCCACTATTCTCTATCCCCTACTGTTGTCTGTCCCCAATATTTTCTGTCCCCTACTGTTGTCTGTTCCCACTATTCTCTGTCCCCACTGTTCTCTGTCCCCACTATTCTCTGTCCCCCCTATTCCCTGTCCCCACTATTCCCTGTCCCCACTATTCTTGTCACCACTATTCCCTGTCCCCACTATTCCCTGTCCCCACTATTCTTTGTCACCACTATTCCCTGTCCCCACTATTCCCTGTCACCACTATTCTTTGTCACCACTATTCTTTGTCACCACTATTCCCTGTCCCCACTATTCTTTGTCACCACTATTCCCTGTCCCCACTATTCCCTGTCACCACTATTCTTTGTCACCACTATTCTTTGTCACCACTATTCTCTGTCCCCACTATTGCCTGTCCCCGCTATTCCCTGTTCCCCACTGTTGCATGTCCCCACTATTCCCTGTTCCCCACTGTTGCATGTCCCCAATATTCCCCATTCCCCACTGTTGCCTGTCCCCAGTATTCCCTGTCCCCACTATTCCCTGTCCCCACTATTCCCTGTCCCCACTATACCCTGTCCCCACTGTTCCTTGTCTCCACTGATGCCTATCCCCTCTATTCCCTGTCCCCAATATTCCCTATCCCCATGATTCCCTGTCCCCACTATTCAGTGTCCCCACTATTCCCTATCCCCATGATTCCCTGTCCCCACTATTCTCTGTCCCCAATATTCCCTGTTCTCCACTGTTGTCTGTCTCCACTATTCCCTGTCCCCACTTTACCCTGTCCCACTATTCCCTGTCCTCACTATTGTCTGTCCCCACTATTCCCTTTCCCCCACTATTCTCTGTCCACACTGTTGCATGTCCCCAATATTCCCTGTCCCCACTATTCATTGTCCCCACTGCTGCCTGTCCCCACCATTCCCTGTCCCCACCTATCCCTTTCTCCACTATTCCCTGTCCCCACTATTCCCTGTCCCCACTATTCCCTGTACATCACTATTCCCTGTACCCTACTATTCCCTGTCCCCACTATTCCTGTCACCACTATTCTCTGTCCCCACTATTCCCTGTACCCCACTATTCCCTGTCCCCACTATTCCCTGTCCCCAGTATTCCCTGTCCCCACTATTCCCTGTTCTCCACTGTTGTCTGTCTCCACTATTCCCTTCCCCACTTTATCCTGTCCCACTATTCTTTGTCCCCACTATTCCCTATCCTCACTATTGTCTGTCCCCACTATTCCCTGTTCCCACTATTCCTTGTCCCCACTATTCCCTGTCCCCACTATTCCTCTCCCCACTTTTCCTTGTCCCCACTATTCCCTGTACCCCACTATTCCCTGTCCCCACTATTCCTTGTTCCCACTGTTGCCTGTCCCCACTGATGCCTATCCCCACTATTCCATGTCCCCACTATTCCCTGTCCCCAATATTCCCTGTCCCCACTATTCAGTGTCCCCACTATTCCCAATCCCCATGATATCCTGTCCCCACTATTCTCTGTTCTCCACTGTTGTCTGTCTCCACTATTCCCTTCCCCACTTTACCCTGTCGCACTATTCCTTGTCCCCAATATTCCCTGTCATCACTATTGTCTGTCCCCACTATTCCCTTTTCCCCACTATTCTCTGTCCACACTGTTGCATGTCCCCAATATTCCCTATCCCCACTATTCCTTTTCCCCACTATTCCCTGTCCCCCACTACTCCCTGTCCCCACCTATCCCTTTCTCCATTATTCCCTGTCCCCCACTATTCCCTGTCCCCACTATTCCCTGTCCCCACTATTCCCTGTACCCCACTATTCCCTGTACCCCATTATTCCCTGTCCCCACTATTCCCTGTCCCCACTATTCTCTGTCCCCACTATTCCCTGTACCCCACTATTCCCTGTCCCCACTATTCTCTGTCGCCATTAATCCCTGTCCCCACTGTTGCCTGTCCCCACTATTTACTGTCCCCACTATTCTCTGTCCCCACTATTCCCTGTCCCCACTGTTGCCTGTCTTCACTATTCCCTGTCCCTGATATTCCCTGTCTCCAATATTCCTTGTCCTCACTATTCCCTGTCCCAACTATTCCCTGTCCCCAACTGCTGTCTGTCCCCACTATTCTCTGTCCCTACCATTCCCTGTCCCCCACTGTTGCCCTGTCCCCAGTGTTCCCTGTCCCCAGTGTTCCCTGTCCCCCACTGTTCCCTGTGCCCCACTGTTCATATGTCCCTAACTGTTCTTTATTCTCCACCATTTCGTATCTCCCGTTGACTTCCACAACAGCAAACCACATATAATGCAGGACTATGCAGTTTGGATACATTCAAATCAATCGAATCGAATGCAATCTAACACTTGCTTGATATGACATTGAATAGGGTAAAATAACAGCAAATGGCACAACCTTGACACAGGTTAATAAGTTCAAATAGCTGGGAACGGTCATTTCATCAGACGGCAGATGCACATCGGAAATGGCTGGCAGAATCGGCCAAGTCAAAACAGCATTCAAGAAGATGACAAGCATTCTTACCAACAAATGCCTATCAATTAACATCAGAAGGAGAGTCCTTGAATGTTATATAGAACCAATACTGTTGTACGATTGCGAGGTGTGGACAGTCAGCAAGCAAAGCCAGAACAAGATTGAGGCAGCCGAGATGTGGTTTCTCAGAAGAATGTTGAGAGTTCCATGGACAGCAAAGAAAACAAACGAGACAGTCTTGATGGAGGCAGACACAAGTAGATCATTCATAAGGAAGATTAGGAAAAGACAGGCAACATTTATAGGTCATTTTATGAGGAAGGAGGATTTGGAGCACCTGATCACAACCGGGTGTGTGGCCTTACAGATCAACAACACGGCTAGGATGTGAGAATCCAAGTTAGATTTCCAGTCAGACGGGAATGTAAATCAATGGAATCCAATTCAGTCTGACGCTTGCTTTACATGGCATTGTACGAGTATATTGGATGTGTGGCCTCACAGATCTATGAAACGGCTAAGATGTGAGAATCCAAGTTAGATTTCCTTTTTTTGTTTTGTTTTGTTTTTTAAGGATCATGGCACTTAGGGAGTTACCTTTGTGCTCATTTTTTAATTTTTTTTTTTGAAGGATCATGGCACTTAGGGAGTTACCTTTGTGCTCATTTTTTAATTTTTTTTTTTTGAAGGATCATGGCACTTAGGGAGTTACCTTTGTGCTCACCTTTTTTTATTTTTTTAAATTTTTTTTAAGGATCATGGCACTTAGGGAGTTACCTTTGTGCTCACCTTTTTTTTTTTTTTTTTTTTTTTTTTTTAAGGATCATGGCACTTAGGGAGTTACCTTTGTGCTCACCTTTTTTTTTTTTTTTTTTTTTTTTTAAAGGATCATGGCACTTAGGGAGTTACCTTTGTGCTCACCTTTTTTTTTTTTTAAATTTTTTTTAAGGATCATGGCACTTAGGGAGTTACCTTTGTGCTCACCTTTTTTTTTTTTTTTTTTTTTTTTAAGGATCATGGCACTTAGGGAATTACCTTTGTGTTCATTTTTTAATTTTTTTTTTTTGAAGGATCATGGCACTTAGGGAGTTACCTTTGTGCTCACCTTTTTTGTTTTGTTTTGTTTTTTAAGGATCATGGCACTTAGGGAGTTACCTTTGTGCTCACCTTTTTTGTTTTGTTTTGTTTTTTAAGGATCATGGCACTTAGGGAGTTACCTTTGTGCTCACCTTTTTTTAAATTTTTTTTTTAAGGATCATCACACTCAGGGAGGTTACCTTTGTGCTCATTTTTTTTGTTTTGTTTTGTTTTTTAAGGATCATGGCACTCAGGGAGGTTACTTTCGTGCTCACCTTTTTAATTTTTTTATTTTTTTTTTATTTTTAAGGATCATGGCACTTAGGGAGGTTACCTTTGTGCTCACCTTTTTTAGTTTTGTTTTGTTTTTTAAGGATCATCGCACTCAGGAAGGTTACTTTCGTGCTCACCTTTTTAATTTTTTTAAAATTTTTTTATTTTTAAGGATCATCGCACTCAGGGAGGTTACCTTTGTGCTCACCTTTTTTAGTTTTGTTTTGTTTTTTAAGGATCATCGCACTCAGGAAGGTTACTTTCGTGCTCACCTTTTTAATTTTTTAAAAATTTTTTTATTTTTAAGGATCATCGCACTCAGGGAGGTTACCTTTGTGCTCACCTTTTTTAGTTTTGTTTTGTTTTTTAAGGATCATCGCACTCAGGAAGGTTACTTTCGTGCTCACCTTTTTAATTTTTAAAATTTTTTTTTATTTTTAAGGATCATCGCACTCAGGGAGGTTACCTTTGTGCTCACCTTTTTTAGTTTTGTTTTGTTTTTTAAGGATCATCGCACTCAGGGAGGTTACCTTTGTGCTCACCTTTTTTTGTTTTGTTTTGTTTTTTAAGGATCATCGCACTCAGGGAGGTTACTTTCGTGCTCACCTTTTTAATTTTTTAAAATTTTTTTTATTTTTAAGGATCATCGCACTCAGGAGGTTACCTTTGTGCTCACCTTTTTTTGTTTTGTTTTGTTTTTTAAGGATCATCGCACTCAGGGAGGTTTACCTTTGTGCTCACCTTTTTTTGTTTTGTTTTGTTTTTTAAGGATCATCGCACTAGGGAGGTTACCTTTGTGCTCACCTTTTTTGTTTTGTTTTGTTTTTTAAGGATCATCGCACTCAGGGAGGTTACCTTTGTGCTCATTTTGTTTGTTTTGTTTTGTTTTTTAAGGATCATGGCCACTTAGGGAGTTACCTTTGTGCTCACCTTTTTTGTTTTGTTTTGTTTTTTAAGGATCATGGCACTTAGGGAGGTTACCTTTGTGCTCACCTTTTTTGTTTTGTTTTGTTTTTTAAGGATCATGCACTTAGGGAGTTACCTTTGTGCTCACCTTTTTAAATTTTTTTTAAGGATCATCACACTCAGGGAGGTTACCTTTGGCTCATTTTTTTTAATTTTTTTTTTAAGGATCATCACACTCAGGGAGGTTACTTTCGTGCTCACCTTTTTTTTTTTTTCGTCCCCTCTTCTACGTCACCTTAATGGCCACAGAGGCTGGCACACTTTTTTTTACAATCCGATGATGATGAAGTCGATGAGGATGATAACCATGATGCTACGGAATTCCATCTGGGATTGAACTGCGTGACAGTGCTGTACTCTACGTTTTACTATCATGATATATCCTGGTGTCAGCCAGGACCGAGAGATACAGACACCTGCGGTGCTGGATCAGAAGATTGAAAAAACACCCTCAGTGACCATCCGTGAGGTGGATGAGATCGGACTGTGTGGTCCCAGTCTTCCCAATGAGCCCATAGCAATCCCAGCTCTGGGTAGACTAGACGCCGATTAAACCGAAAAATCCCACAATGACTTTTGAAAGGACTGATCGTGATTCGAACTCACAACTTTCCAGTCGGTAGTCCGTTGCGTTAACCACTACACCACGGCTACTGGTTCCAAGTTAGATTTCAAGTCAGACAAAGATTTTTCTCCCCTTCCAGCAGACCCTGAGTTCGTGGTCTGGGTGCTAGTCTTTCGGATGAGACGATAAACCGATGTACCGTGAAAAAAATGCACTCAACAGTTTCATTTTCATTTTCTCATAATGTTGCCCCTTCACTCGAAATATATTCTTTATGCATCAATGCCACAGATGCCATGTGACGGAGAAAATAAATCCAAAATAAAGAATCAGACACACACACACACACACACACACACACAACACACACACACACCACACACACACACACACACACACACACACCACACACACACACACACACACACACACACACACAACACACACACATACACACACACACACACACACGCACACATACACACACACACACACACACACCACACACAACACACACACACACTCACAACCACACAAGACAACAATACATACACACAGAGAGAGGACAGAACATTGAGACGGAAGAAAGAGAGAGAGAGAGAGAGAGAGAGAGAGAGAGAGAGAGAGAGAGAGAGAGAGAGAAGAGGGACAGAGAGACAGAGAGACGAGAGAGAGAGAGACAGAGGAGAGAGACAGAGAGAAAGAGAGACAGAGACAGAGACAGAGACAGAGACAGAGACAGAGAATCAGAACACGTATTTGATACTGTCTTGTCTGATTGTATCAAATACGCGTTCTGATTCTTTTTTCGTGTTTTTTTTCTCCTGGTTCCTGTTTGCTTGAACGCGGGCAGTCACAATTGTTTTGGATTATAGCATAAGCCACAAGCCCGCACATAACACTAACACACTGGCAAGGCATGCATGAAGCACTTTATCCGTGCAGAAAAGTCCACTTTTGTAGATTGAGATCGATATTTTTATTGTTGTTCTCGTTATTGTTGCTGTTGCTGTCGCTGTCGCTGTTCTTCGTTGTTGTTGTTGTTGTTGCTGCTGCTGCAATCGTTGTTGTTGGTGTAGTTGTTGTTGTTGTCGTGGTTGTTGTTACTGTTAGTGTTGTCATTGTTGTTGTTATTGTTGCTGTAGTTATAGTTGTCGAGTGCTAGTCTTGTTGGTTTTGCCGTGCGTTGCTGTTGTTATTGCTGCTGTTGCTATTTTTTTATGTTACTGTCGGATGTTGTTGTTTGCTGTTCTTCTTTTTGTTGCTTTGTTATATTGCTTTGTTACAGCTACCTGCTGTTGATGCCGTTATTGTTGTCGTTGTTGTTGCTGCTGTTGTTATTGTTGTTGCTTTTATTGCTGCTGTTGCTGTTGTTATTGTTGCTGCTGCTGTCGGACGTTGTTTTACTGCTTGTTGTTTTGTTGCTGTTGTTTTAGGGTTGCTGCTGTTTCCTGCTATAGCTGTTTGTTATGTGTTGTGTTTGTTGTTGCAGTCAATCGATGATACCAGTGGCTTCCTTACCATATTCAATGAAAAAAAAATGCAGTTCGCAGATCCGAAGCGTGGAAATCAAAAACAACTCTAACATGAGACTGAACCGTTGACTGGGACCTGTATTCTATTGGCAGAGTATTGTGATTGATAATAGGCCTTTCGGCCTTTCTACATCTCGTCTGTTTCTAGTTTACCGGGTTTTTGCAATTGCAAAGGTATATGACCAGATCTGTTTTCACTATACAGCGAAAACATCATGAGAAACCTAGAAGAAGACCCTGGATTAAAGGTTGGAGGGAAAATGATTAACAACATTCGGTACGCAGATGACACCGTGCTAATTGCAGAAAATGAAAGGGACCTACAAAACCTTGTGAATATACTAGAAATAGAAAGCAAAGGTAAGGGGTTGGAACTAAACAACAGGAAGACTGAAGTCATGGTGATCAGTAAAAAACATGAAATCCCCTCATAGCAAAATAACAGGTTAATAAGTTCAAATAGCTGGGAACGGTCATTTCATCAGACGGCAGATGCACATCGGAAATAGCTGGCAGAATCGGCCAAGCCAAAACAGCATTCAAGAAGATGACAAGCATTCTTACCAACAAAGGCCTATCAATTAACATCAGAAAGAGAGTCCTTGAATGTTATATAGAACCAATACTGTTGTACGGATGCGAGGTGTGGACAGTCAGCAAGCAAAGCCAGAACAAGATTGAGGCTAGCCGAGATGTGGTTTCTAAGAAGAATGTTGAGAGTTCCATGGACAGCAAAGAAAACAAACGAGACAGTCTTGATGGAGGCAGACACAAGTAGATCACTCATAAGGAAGATTAGGAAAAGACAGGCAACATTTATAGGCCATTTTATGAGGAAGGGGGATTTGGAGCACCTGGTCACAACGGGAAAGCTGGAGGGAAAGAGACGCCAGGTAGACCCAGGGAGAGAATGCTGGACGGACTTGCAGAGTAGCTGGGGATGAGGAGGGTGGGGGAGATGCTAGGAGCAACGAGAGATAGAGATGGTCGGAAGTCCATGGTCGCCAACGCCATGCGGCAAGGCACCTGATGATGATGATGGTATATGAACCGTTTTCATTTATCAAACTCTGAAAATATATCTGAGCCTTTTGTTCAGAAATATTTTGAAGGTATCAATTAGAAGCAAATTTGACTGAGTTTGTAGTGAACTCGATTAGTTAGGTTTTGTTGTTTGTTTGTTAGTTCGTTTGTTTTTGTTTCTGTTTTATTTTCATTTTTGTGTTTATTCATCTTTATGAAGTTTTCCATTATTATTTCTTGATATTCAAGAGGAACGTTCACTGAAAAGTATTCCCCCATTTTGTGAAAATATTTATGTTTCAATGATACCATGACTTTTCATAACTGGAACATTTTATACGGTTATTGTTGTGATTCTTTGGTAGAATAATGACAAGTATTAGTAGCAGTAGTTCTAATGATAGTAATAATGATGATAATGATGATGATGATATGATGATGATGATGATGATGATATACGTAAAAGCATTTCATACAAACAGAACGTGGTAACGCTTAGTGCATCGTCCGGTGAAAAGATATTTCAGTTCATTCTCAAATGGTCGCATTCATAAACATTACAACAGCATACTTCCGTAAACCACCCCTATCGTCTGCATCGCTAAATTATGTGGAGTGCAATCTCTGTGTCTGTTTCCACGGTTATGCGTTAATCAGCTCGTAATTTTTGTGTGTGCAATATCCCGTCAGTATGGGGGACGGATTGGCACGGATTCTGACCAAGCAGTCATTTGATCCTGAAGCCTGTAAGTGATATTTTCACTATTTAAGTATTTAATATCATATTATGATATTGATGATCTTTCGTTGATTTACATTCGAACTCGTAATTTCATATTCAACGAATGATGAATCATTAAAACCATTATGCATACATTATCGTACAATGTCATATTGTAATTAGGCAATAAATCTAAAAGATTGCAGGCATACACAGGATCTTAAATCAAGATCTAGTATGTGTTTTGAGTTTTGGTGGTCTCATTCACCGATTCAGCCATAGCATTCAGTCACTCAACCAGCAAATTCTTGTCTCAGTGGGTGTGGCTTATCATCATCATGTAGAATAATCACAAGTTTGTTTGATATCTGTCTGTTGTGTCCTTTGTCTCATAATTGTGTTGTAATCACCCCCCTCACCCCCCCACCTGCTTTTCACTATCTTATTCAGTTTATCTCTGTCTTTTATGGAAACCTTGTAACCCCAACAGGGAAAATCCAAAACTCAGAAACTGAAAGTAGAACTATAGGAAAAACAGTGAAACACTGAAAGAATAAGATAATTGTCAAAATTTATAACTGTCAATAAAAGACACATTTGTTAAACTGTAGACAGTGTTTTGTATGGGCTCAATTGAGAACAGCTTCTGTGTTGTGTTTTCAGCTAAGAGTCTTGTAAAAATGAGAAAATGTCACTTAGATATATATAATTGTATGTATCACAAGTGTCACAGGCAAAGTCAGTTTGTCACCACTAACCTGTGCACACAATAAAACTTACTCACCACCATGTAGACACACAGACATGTATACATGCACACACACACACTCTCTCTCTTTATCTCTTTCTCTTCTCTCTCTCTCTTTCACTCTCTGCCTCTGTCTCTGTGTCTCTCACACACAAACACACACCACACACACACACACACACACACACACACACACACACACAGGGGAGAGAGAGAGAGAGAGAGAGAGAGAGAGAGAGAGAGAGAGAGAGAGAGAGAGAGAGAGGGTGTGTGTGTGTGTGTGTGTACACAGACATGCATTCTCATACTCCAAACTCAAGGTTGAATATCAGGGATCTTAAAGGTCTACCAGAATTCTGTAATATTCAACAAACTATGTTGTCGGCTTTATGTTTGACTTTGAGAGGGAAAACTATTTAAATTTAAATGTAATAATATATACCATTGTTATTATGAATCTTGCACAGTTTTGAAAAAAAAAAAGAAAAAAAAAGAGGTTTGTACATTTGCAGTAAGAAGAGATAATGCTGAACAAAATGCTGATTACAGAATTATTTTATCTTGGTAAG
>JAPXFY010000032.1:29856587-29859087 GCA_030674185.1 Monoplex corrugatus | reverse complement strand
TGGACTTGCAGGGTGGCTGAAGACAGAAAGGGAGGGAGAAGCACTTGCAGTGACAGGGGATAGATTCGTGTGGAGTGCCATGATCGCCAACGCCATGCGTCAGGGCTTATGATATGATGATGATAATGATTTATGTTTTCTTGATAATGGGGTTGTTGATCTTGGTACTGTGGAAAAGCAATAAATAGATAAATGAATAAATAAGCGTGTGTGTTATGATGACAGCGGTGGTGGAGGGGCCAAAAGAAGAGAAGAAAGAAGAAAGTCCGGAGGAAGAAACTCGCAGAAACCTGGCCTTCCTGCTTGAGAAGGTGGAGGGTTGTTCTGTAAGTTGTTTATTTTTATACTTGTGTGTGTGTGTGTGTGTGTGTGTTGTGTGTGTGTGTGTGTGTGTGTGTGTGTGTGGTGTGTGTGTGGGGTGTGTGTGTGTGTGTGTGTGTGTGTTGTGTGCGTGTGTTTGTGTGTGTGTGTGTGTGTTTGTGTGTGTGTGTGTGTGTTGTGTGTGTTGTGTGTGTGTGTGTGTGTGTGTGTGTGTGTGTTGTGTGTGTGTGTGTGTGTTGTGTGTGTGTGTTGTGTGTGTTGTGGGCTGTGTGTGTGCTGTTGGTTGGTGGTGTCTTTGATTTAATGTCTATTCACTAAAGTGATTTTAGACAAACAAAAAAAACAAAAACAAAAAAAAACAAAAAAACAAAAAGGGGGGGGGGGGGGAGTGATAGAGGAGGAGTGAAGAAGATATTTGAAAATTGTCAATTTTGAATTTGAGAAAAGATGATCCAGAAAACAACTGTTTTGAAGAGGGGAAGGTAAAACTAACAAATAATGTTACCATAATTATCGATTTAAACAAACAAACTGACAAACAAAATTAGTAAATATCCGGAAGAAATGAATAAAAAGTAAAACTAATAATTGACTAACCACAACAATGAACAAGTCAAATAACATTTTAAAGGTAATTCGCTATAGGACTTTTTGACAGGCTAACAAAAAATTCATACAGTAATGATGATGAGGCAAATATGTCAGAAACTGTACTCACAGATAGTGTTGGAATATGTCGTTTTACCCTAACGCAAGAAAGAATATGACTATGTGTTATCTTCTTTCCACACAGACACACTATGTTATTGGTATATTTTGTTTTGAATGCATCAAGTTTCCATCTGTACATAAGGGACTGTATAGTTCTGCTGGCATGAAGCTGCTTAAGTATTTTGCTAACTTCAAAGTTCATGTGACATTTATCATACTTTTTCTGTTTTAATTGGAACTGCTTCCAGACGTAGTTGTCCACTAAAGTGTAATTCTCGTGCAACGAGAGAGAAAGCTGGATATTGTTTGAATCTGGTGAGTTATTAGCTCCCCGTTTGGCAGCCCTGTCAACTTTATTATTATAACTAAAAGAACTATGAGAAGGTATCCAGCAGAAAGTAATATCAGTGCCTCTTAAAGATAAATTATGAATCAAGTGATTTATTTCCAGAATCATTTCTGATCTTGTTTGTAATTTTGATAATTCAAGAGCCTGAAGTACTGATTTTGAATCAACGCAAAGAAGTATCTGAAAAATTGTCCTAGGAAGACTTATCAGAAAATTTAAAGCCATTAATATTGCAAAGAGTTCAGCTGTAAAGATAGATTTATCAAGTCCTATGTAGAAAGATTTTTCAATTTTGAGAGCAGGTATTAAAAACGCTGAGCCTGCTTTTCTTTCAATTACTGACCCATCAGTGTAAATTTTCAAATGATCAGAATATACGTCGTTTATATGACATTTAACCTGACTTGCCAGTAAGTTTATATTGTCTCCTTTTTTTAAATTAGTGTGGTGTACGTCAAATCGTGCTCTTTGGAGTTCCCAACTGGGTACTGGCGAAAAGGAAGGTCGAAAAGATACAGGATCTACGTCTAGATCAATTCCTGAGCCTTTCATGACGTCAGATGTGTATGTTGCAAGTGTGACCTGTGAAGATATTGATTTAGCTCTTTTTGGAAAGTCGGTATCTGATCTCAGTTTAATTTCTGTTTCTGAGATGTTTTCTACGGTAGTGTTTCTTAACAAAAATTTAGTAGAAGCGACTTTCCTTTGCTCATCAAGTGGCAACAGTTTGATTTCATTATATGTCCGAAGACAGGAAGCATGCATTGGAAGACCCAGTGCAAGTTTGAAACCTTTACAATCTATGCTCTGCAGTTTTTTTAGTAAGTGTTTCGGTGCACTGAAGAAGATTTCTTGAGCATAGGTTAATTTAGATCTAACAAGCGATTTACAAAGATGAACAAGTGTTGATGAATCTTGACCCCATGTCTGTTTGCGAACTATTTTTATGAAATTTAAACTTTTTTGAGCTTTGGTTAATAAGTATTCAATATGCTGATTCCAAGATAATTTTGCTGTAAGGAAAACTCCTAAGAATTTAATCGACTCGTTAAACTGAAGAAGAGTATCTCCCAGTTTGAAAGTGGGAATATTTACTGGGTTAGCTCCATTATTAAATAA
>JAPXFY010000032.1:29849087-29851587 GCA_030674185.1 Monoplex corrugatus | reverse complement strand
ATTCATAATATACATGTACTATATATTATATATATATATCTGGTCGACTGTCATAGTCGATAAAGTCCAGCCTAGCACTTTATTTGTGTACCCTCATGTGGGATCTCAGGCCAAAGTCTGATGCACACAGGTGGCCGCTTACTGGACACTCAATAGAGCATTGCAGAGTTGGTTCTGGTCTTTATTGCCACACGCTTTTCCACTTGGCTGCTTTGTGTTTCATTTTCATAAACTTCTGTTCCCTTTGCCAATAGCTTGCCTGCATTCAGACCTGTTTGTGGTCATGATTTCCCACTGTTTTTCATCAGCGTCATATTTCTCATGTTTGTGAGAAAAGGGTTGGCGCTAGTGCCATGCGCATATGTAAGTTGCTGTTGTTTGCAGAGCCTCAGCAACTCTCTCCACCTGCCTCCACAAGTCCAGTTCAAACCGAGGTAAGACAGCTGTTCTCATAGGAGACACAGACGGCTGAACAGTAGATGGCAAGTCACAGCATATGGCCAGAACCACAAGCAGCGCTTTGTGGCAATGCCCTGTATGCAGTTAGTGGCTGCGGAATTTTCTGTCGAGTTTACTCCCATAGCCTTTCCCTACCCAAGGTGTAACCCACAAGCAGCAGACAGGCGCAGGTCATACAGTCTACTGTCATACTGTAGCAGAGACTTTGCTCTGACCTGACATTTGAATTAAAAAAAAAAAAAAAAAAAAAAAAAAAAAAAAAGTATATATATATATATATAAAAATATTTATATATAATATAATTTCTAAAAATGCATGTTTTGTTTTTATTGATTGATGACTAACTGATTGAATGATGAATTGATTACTTATTTCTGTACTGTAGCGCCAGTGGCTGGACATTCTTGAGGACACGAAGAAGAAGAAGGCATTGAAGGACAAGCAGAAGAAGGAGGCAACTAATCGGCTGTCAGACCAACTCAGCCCCTCCCCTCTCCTCTCGCCGTCTGGAGAAGCGGGATTCCCTAGTCGTAAGTCTGTTTGGTTGTCTGTTTCTGTCTTTTCTTTGTCTCTGTCTCTCTGTCTCTGTCTGTTCTCTGTCTTTGCCTGTCTGTCTGTATTTCTTTCTTTCTTTCTGTCTGTCTGTCTGTCTGTCTCTCTCTTTCTCTCTCTCTTTGTTTCTGTCTCTGTCTGTCTGTGTCTCTGTCTCTCTCTGTTTCTGTCTGTCTGTCTTTCTCTCTCTGTGTCTCTGTCTGTCTGTCTCTCTTTCTCTGTCTGTCTGTCTGTCTCTGACTCTCTCTGTCTCTGTCTCTGACTCTCTCTGTCTCTGTCTCTTGCTCTCTCTCTCCCTCTCTCTCTCTCTCTCTCTTTCTCTCTCTCTCTCTCTCCCTCCTGACTTGTTGAGAAGACTAGGACACACACTTGGAGTCTACAGGGGTGGGAATTTTCCTCAGATCCACATATTTTGGGGGCAGAAAGAATCAGTCTCCTTGGATTACATGAACCCTTTCCTTGGAAAAGCAACATTTACGCAGTTAGGTTCTTAAACTGCCGACTTTGCAAATTCCCTTCTTGGACTGTGCCAGTTCTCATTTGGCACATTGTGGTAAGATGGCTGTGCGATTCATTGTGAGACACTGTCAACGGGAAATAGATTTACTCGACAAGACATCGTAAAGCGAGGAGAGCACAAGTTTGACGACGGTGGTGTTGAAAATCCTTGGAGATGGAAGAAATGATTGGAGAAGAAAAGCTCTCTACTTTCGTGTGAAAAAATGTGGCTCCCAGGACTGTGTAATAATAACACTACTATTACTGCAGCTACTACTACTACAACTACTACTACTACTACTGCTACTACTACTACTATTAGTTATGAGCTGGGCTTTAAACAACAACGATAATCACATTATGACAGTGATAACAAAAACAACAACAACAACAACAACAACAACAACAACAACACTACAGTAACAATAATGATAATAACAATTATAAATATAATAAATATAATAATGGGAATGATGATATACTACTACTGCTACTACTACTACTACTACTGCTACTGCTGCTGCTGCTGCTGCTGCTGCTGCTGCTGCTTGCTCTCTCTCTACTTACTACTACTACTACTACTACTACTACTACTACTACTACTACTACTACTACTACTACTACTACTACTACTACTACTGATGATGATGATGATAAATATATCAAGATGATGATGATGATGATGATGATGATCATAATGATAATGATCTGGACTTTTAAGAACAAGAACAATGATATTGCAATAATGATAATAATAATAACAGTGATAATAATAATGATAGTGATGATAGTAATAGTCATAGTCATAACAACAACAACAATAACAATAAACAAAAATATATAATAATAATAATAATAATAATAATAATAATAACAACAACAATAAAAATAAAAATAATGATAATGATAGTAATGATAATAATAATAATAATAATAAATAAAGATACTGCTAATGATGATGATGATGATGATTGTAATGATACTAATATC
>JAPXFY010000032.1:29794087-29844087 GCA_030674185.1 Monoplex corrugatus | reverse complement strand
GAGCGAACTGCAGGTATCACCTGAGCGGTCATTACGTGGGGGACCCAGGGCGGCCAGACACGCCGTCACACAGCTCATACGCCTTGGAAAGTCGGCACAGGTTGGTGACGTTAACCCTTTGACTCCTTCACCCTGTCCACCAGCTTCCTGCATTGTGAACCATGCTAGCAAAGCAAAAACTTAACTCTTTGACTCCTTGACCCTGTCCACCAGCTTACTGCATTGTAAACCATGCTAGCTAAGCAAGACTTAACTTTATGACTCCCTCACCCTGTCCACCAGCTTACTGCATTGTAAACCATGCTAGCTAAGCAAGACTTAACTTTATGACTCCCACACCCTGTCCATCAGCTTCCTGCATTGTAAACCATGCTAGCTAAGCAAGACTTAACTTTATGACTCCCTCACCCTGTCCACCAGCTTACTGCATTGTGAGCCATTCTAGCTAAGCAAGACTTAACTTTATGACTCCCACACCCTGTCCATCAGCTTACTGCATTGTAAACCATGCTAGCTAAGCAAGACTTAACTTTATGACTCCCACACCCTGTCCATCAGCTTCCTGCATTGTGAGCCATTCTAGCTAAGCAAGACTTAACTTTATGACTCCCACACCCTGTCCATCAGCTTCCTGCATTGTAAACCATGCTAGCTAAGCAAGACTTAACTTTATGACTCCCACACCCTGTCCATCAGCTTACTGCATTGTAAACCATGCTAGCTAAGCAAGACTTAACTTTATGACTCCCTCACCCTGTCCACCAGCTTACTGCATTGTGAGCCATTCTAGCTAAGCAAGACTTAACTTTATGACTCCCACACCCTGTCCATCAGCTTACTGCATTGTAAACCATGCTAGCTAAGCAAGACTTAACTTTATGACTCCTTGACCCTGTCCACCAGCTTACTGCATTGTGAGCCATTCTAGCTAAGCAAGACTTAACTTTATGACTCCCATACCCTGTCCATCAGCTTACTGCATTGTAAACCATGCTAGCTAAGCAAGACTTAACTTTATGACTCCCCACCCTGTCCATCAGCTTCCTGCATTGTAAACCATGCTAGCTAAGCAAGACTTAACTTTATGACTCCTTGACCCTGTCCACCAGCTTACTGCATTGTGAGCCATTCTAGCTAAGCAAGACTTAACTTTATGACTCCCTCACCCTGTCCATCAGCTTCCTGCATTGTAAACCATGCTAGCTAAGCAAGACTTAACTTTATGACTCCCTCACCCTGTCCACCAGCTTCCTGCATTGTAAACCATGCTAGCTAAGCAAGACTTAACTTTATGACTCCCACACCCTGTCCATCAGCTTCCTGCATTGTGAGCCATGCTAGCAAAGCAAAAACTTAACCCTTTGACTCCCGCACCCTGTCCACTAGCTTCCTGCATTGTGAGCCATGCTAGCAAAGCAAAAACTTAACCCTTTGACTCCCTCACCCTGTCCAGTAGCTTCCTGCATTATGAGCCATGCTAACAAAGCAGAAACTTAACCCTTTGACTCTTGCACCCTATCCACCAGCTTCCTGCATTGTGAGCCATGCTAGAAAAGCAAAAACTAAACCCTTTGACTCCCTACCCTGTCCACCAGCTTCTTGCATTGTAAACCATGCTAGCAAAGCAAAATCTTAACCCTTTGACTCCCTCACCCTGTCCACTAACTTCCTGCATTGTGAGCCATGCTAAGCAAAGCAAAATCTTAACCCTTTGACTCCCTCACCCTGTCCACCAGCTTCTTGCATTGTAAACCAGCTAGCAAAGCAAAATCTTAACCCTTTGACTCCGCACCCTGTCCACTAGCTTCCTGTATTGTCAACCATGCTAGGAAAGCTAAAACTAAACCCTTTGACTCCTTCACCCTATCCACCAGCTTCCTGCAGGAAGCTGGTGGATTGGGTGAGGGAATCAAAGGGTTAAGTTTTTGCAGTTGGGGGATAAGGTGCTGGAGCCAAAGGGTTAATCCTTGACTCTTTCAGTCAGTCTACCCACATGCCTCGGGAAGCTGCTGGGTAGGCCGAGAGAATCATAGGGTTAACATAAGAGTAACAGCACATCGCAGCAGAAGTTTGCTATTGGTGCACTCTTTTTTTTTTGTCTTTCTTTTTTTGTCCTATTTCAATTCCTTCACTGCCCCAGCTGGAAAAATCTCTGGGCCAAAAGTGCATGTTATGCGCCTTAACAGGGACATTTTCTGGGCTGGTGGCATGAAGCTTCTTAACCCTTTGACTCCCACAACCTATCCACCGACTACAAAAACTTAATCCTTTGACTACCTCACCTTATCCACCAGCTTTCTGCAGGAAGTTGGTGGATAGGATGATGGAGTCAAAGGGTTAAGTTTTTGCTTTGCTAGCATGGCTGACAATACAGGATGCTGGTGGAAAGTATGTGGGAGTCAAAGGATTAATAATTTTTGGAGTGAAATATAATGGGGAATACTTTGAGATTGCTTGAAAGCAGTTTCCAATATCTATCAAATTAGTGTGCAAAAACATCGGAGTTATGAGACCCGACTGTATGGTCCCAGTCTTCCCATTGAAGTTGATGAGCTCAGCTGTGTGGTCCCCCATTGAATTTGAGAGCTCAACTGTCTGGTGGTCCAGTCTCCCATTGAAGTTATGAGACCGACTGGGTCCAGTCTTCCTGAAGTTGATGAACGACTGTGTGGTCCCAGTCTTCCCATTGAAGTTGATGAGACCCGACTGTGGTCCATTTCCATTGAGTGAGAACCGACTGTGGTCCCAGCTCCTTGAGTGATGAACCTCGTATGGTCCCAGTCCCATTGAAGTTGATGAGACCCGTCTGTGTGGTCTCAGTCTTCCCATTGAAGTTGATGAGACCCGTCTGTATGGTCCCAGTCCCATGAAGTTGAGAACCCCTGGTGTCTCAGTCTTCCATTGAAGTTGATGAGACCCGACTGTGTGGTCCAGTCTTCCACAAGTTGATGAACCACTGTGTGTCCCAGCTTCCCATTGAAGTTGATGAGACCCGTCTGTATGGTCCCAGTCTTCCCATTGAAGTTGATGAACCCGTCTGGTGTCCAGCTTCCATGAAGTGAGACTCAACTGTGCGATCCCAGTCTTCCCAATGAGCCCGCAGTTCACACAGCTCTGGGTAGGAGCTTGTTGGGGCTGAGTTTGTTTTAGGACTGATGGGGATTCAAACCCACAGCCTTCCAGTCATAGTCGAGTGTGCTAACCACTACGCCACATCGACTGGTGCCAAGTCTGAATGTTGTCATGCGTGGGGAGTGTGTGACTTATTGGATAATGCACTCACTTAAGATGCAAGAAGACCAGGTTCGATTCCAGCTTAGACAGGGAGGATCCCCCCCCCCTGCTTTTTCTTTCTGCAAGGCCTTGATTAATAGTCTTGATGCTAGTCTTTTTGATGAGACAGGAAACCAAGGTCCCATGTGCTGCAAGTTTCTCATGCATGATATAGAACCCTTGGCAAAAAAAAAGGGTTGTTCCAGGCGTGTCCAGTCTCATAGGTACACACACACGTGCGCGCACACACACAACACAACACACACACACACACACACACACACACACACACACTCAAAGCACACACACACACACTCAAAGCACACACACACACAACACAACACACACACACACACACACACACACATCAAACACACACACACACACACACACACACACACACACATACACACACACACACACACACACACACACACACACACACACACACCACTCACTGACATAAAAAAAAATTGGGGCTGCATTGTGGCAAGGCATTTTCCTCATTGAGAACAGCCTGAATTTCACACAGTCAGTACTAAATCCCCTGTGACAAAATGAAATAAGAGACCAAAATACTAAATGCCAACAGATGTAATTTCTTCTCGTTTTAGAGATGAAAGTCGTGAAAATATAAATATTAATGTTAATTAATTTCTCCTCATGAGATGACAAAGTCGTGAAAATCTGAATGTGAATGTTTTCAGGCCTGTGAACTGTTTCTGAAGAATCGCAGTGCGGTGATTCGCTACAACATACGTCAGCTGAAGTTCGAAGGGGCCACAACTCTCTACATCCGTTGTCTGTGCGACGTTTTCTTCTCCAGTCTGTGTGAAACCGCTAATGAGTTTCTCCGCGCTTTTCCCGATCACTACGGCTGTTATTCTGGTGAGTGGGGGGAAGGATAGGGGTAGATCTCCTATATCTGTGTGTGTGTGTGTGTGTGTGTGTGTGTGTGTGTGTGTGTGTGTGTGTGTGTGTGTGTGTGTGTGTGTGTGTGTGTGTGTGTGCGTGTTTGTGTAGATATGGATGGGAGTAAGGTGGTGTACGTATGTTTGCTTGACCAATTGACATGTGGAAATAGATTTTTAGTATCCTTCGTTTTTCATTGATTCTTTAACAGTAATAAGAAACTCTTGGAAGAGCTGGACAGCGGAAGATCCTTAGAGGAGAAACCACTGTCAAGTAAGTTTTTCGGCCCGGTCCCCAACTCCTGACACTCTAAGGGGGCCGGGCCACATCCAGGTCAAGACTCCTGGATGCCCCTCTGTTGTCGCCATTTTTGTTTGTTTGTTTGTTTGTTTTTTTTTTGTCCTCCTCCGGGAATCGATCCCACACATCTAAGTGGTCAGGTTTCTCAAGTCAAAGTCATCCTTGTGACGGATATCTTGACCACTTGGCTATCAGTCTACCAGCAACATATGGGGAAACTTTAAGCCTTATGAAGTTAGTTCACTTTTGTTCACCAGCAACATATGGGGAAACGTTTAGCCTTATGAAGTAGTTCACTTTTGTTCACCAGCAACATATGGGGAAACTTTAAGCCTTATGAATTAGTTCACTTTTGTTCACCAGCAACATATGGGGAAACTTTAAGCCTTATGAAGTAGTTCACTTTTGTTCACACCAGCAACATAAGGGAAACTTTTAGTCTTATGAAGTTAGTTCACTTTTGTTCACCCCAGCAACATATGGGGAAACTTTTAAGCCTTATGAAGTTCACTTTTGTTCACCAGCAGAACATATGGGGAAACTTTAAGCCTTATGAAGTTCACTTTTGTTCACCAGCAACATACGGGAAACTTTAAGCCTTATGAAGTTCACTTTTGTTCACCAGCAACAACATTGGGGAAACTTTAAGCCTTATGAAGTTACTTTTGTTCACCAGCAACAACATATGGGAAACTTTTAGCCTTATGAAGTTCACTTTTGTTCACCAGCAACAACAATGGGAAACTTTTAGCCTTATGAAGTTCACTTTTGTTCACCAGCAACATACAGGGAAACTTTTAGCCTTATGAAGTTTACTTTTGTTCACCAGCAACATACAGGGAAACTTTTAGCCTTATGAAGTTTACTTTTGTTCACCAGCAACATACAGGGAAACTTTTAGCCTTATGAAGTTTACTTTTGTTCACCAGCAACATATGGGGAAACTTTTAGCCTTATGAAGTTCACTTTTGTTCACCAGCAACATATGGGGAAACTTTTAGCCTTATGAAGTTCACTTTTGTTCACCAGCAACATACGGGGAAACTTTTAGCCTTATGAAGTTAGTTCACTTTTGTTCACCAGCAACATACAGGGAAACTTTTAGCCTTATGAAGTTCACTTTTGTTCACCAGCAACATACAGGGAAACTTTTAGCCTTATGAAGTTTACTTTTGTTTACATTTTATGAGGAAAGGGGGATTTGGAGCACCTGGTCACAACAGGAAAGCTGGAGGGAAAGAGAGCACCAGGTAGACCCAGGGAGAAAATGCTGGACGGACTTGCAGAGTGGCTGGGGACAAGGAGGGTGGGGGAGATGCTAGGGGCAACGAGAGATAGAGACAGATGGAAGTCCATGATCGCCAACGCCATGCGGCAAGGCACCTGATGATGATGATGATGGGGTATAGGATAGTAACTGTACTTCTAAAAAGTGGTCTCACAACACTACAATAAATCTGTTAGGCGAGCAGGGGCGCCATAACTTCAACCACTGAAGTCCTGGAAGCAGGGGACGGATGAATTAGGAGGCGAAGGCAGAATACTGCTCAACAATTAACTTCAACTTCACGGTCGTGGGCAGAAGATTTCCAAGGAAACAATGGCCATAACACATGCACAGTATGTGCACTGCACTTAAGGGAGCTAACAGCAACCCACCTCAAGTATGTTTGCCAAAAAGTGCACATGATGGCACCAAGAAAAGAAAAAAAATGTTTGGAGACTCATCATCATCATCATCATCATCAGGTGCCTTGCCGCATGGCGTTGGCGATCATGGACTTCCATCTGTCTCTTTCTCTTGTTGCCTCAAGCATCTCTTCCACCCTCTTTGTCTTCAGCCACTCTGCAAGTCTGTCTAGTGTCTTCTCCCTGGGTCTACTCGGTGCTCTCTTTCCCTCCAGCTTTCCCGTTGTGACCAGGTGCTCCAGTTCCCCTTT
Organism: Monoplex corrugatus; assembly: GCA_030674185.1. NCBI lineage: Eukaryota > Metazoa > Mollusca > Gastropoda > Littorinimorpha > Ranellidae > Monoplex > Monoplex corrugatus. The sequence goes on along the minus strand of JAPXFY010000032.1, from coordinate 29,837,662 downwards.
CCTCATAAAATGGCCTATAAATATTGCCTGCCTTTTCCTGATCTTCCTTATGAATGATCTTCTTGTGTCTGCCTCCATCAAGACTGTCTCATTTGTTTTCTTTGCTGTCCATGGAACTCTCAACATTTTTCTTAGAAACCACATCTCGACTGCCTCAATCTTGTTCTGGCTTTGCTTGTTGACTGTCTATGCCTCACAACCATATAACAGTATTGGTTCTATATAACATTCAAGAACTCTCTTCCTGATGTTAATTGATAGGCATTTGTTGGTGAGAATGCTTTTCATCTTTTTGAATGCTGTTTTGGAGACTACCGTGGGAAAAACACCACTCCCCTACACCCTCTGGGGTATAGGAAAACCTTTCTATTTTTGATGGACAATGTTTTCAATGTGTGCAGCCTTTGTGATCTGGGCCAAGCAAGAGCTGGAGAGTTTTGTGAGCATTTTCCGCCGCCAGGTGTTTGAGAGCAAGGCCAGTCTCACCACTATCGCAGAGTGCGTGCAGCTTGCCAAGGTTCACTGTGCTGAGGTGAGTCATCTCCCCTTCCTTCCTTTCCCAAGAAAATGAAAAAATTCGACTGAGACAGTCAGCTGTTTGTCAGTCTGTTGATCTCTCGTAGCAGACATCGAAACTTCAGGAAGGGAGATAAATCCGGTATCATTTTCCGCTAAAGTCACTTTCGGTGTTTTTTGTTTGTCAGACGCGGCTTCTTTTCAGAACTGATTGCTAAACTTTTAAGAGTGTGACCATGTCTTGAGACAGTATTCCAGAGACAGGGTCTGCCGCAGCAAAAACGTTTGACAACGACTGCAGAAATAAACGGTGTTGGGAGTGGATTTCACGAAAAATTGATGTCATGGAAATGAGCATATGGCTTTGAAAATTAGCAGAGGCTGGCATAGTCTACTGTGTCTTTTGCTGCTGTGAAGTCAATTAAAATATCTATAGTTGAGCAGGCATCCACAAACTTTCAGACCAGTTCAAGTCAAAGAAGCACCAGATGAGGCAGAAAACAGCAAAGAACCTTGAAGCTGTTCAGTTTGCGGTCCCAGTCTTCCCAATGACTCCACAGCTTGCTTATTTCTAAGTAGGAGCCAATTAGGGCTGAAAAATCTCAAAATCTTTTTTAGTGCTTTGCCATTGTAACTGGTTTGATGTAGAAAGTAGCTCACACATATCCCCATTCTACCAAAAGACTTCAGACCCATGTAGTTATTAATATTATACTCACCTGTCTCACCTGTCAGCGTCACTGAGTTTGGTGGTGGCTGCTGCACACTTACACAACACAATCACCTTCCAGGCTGCTCTGTCTTGACTTTTGTGGACAATGTCTTGAATATTTAGGCCACTGATGCTGGTTATGCGCTCAAAGTGTGAGATTGGAGGTCTGCCTTTTTTCCTTTTTGCCACTGTTTTTCTTTGAAAGATGGTTGCCATGAGGTCTGTGTTCTTGCTGCGTGACACATGGCTGGTGTATTTTAGTCTTCTCGTTGACGTCTGCTAGTAGTTTTCTGATGGTAGTAGTTATTGTTATTGTTATTATTCTTGGACAGTTGAGCAAGATGGGAGTGGACCTGGAGTTCTCCCTGGCCACCATGATGGACAGCCCCATACACCAGGTCATCGAAGAGACACAGGATCAAATGGTGGAAGGCATTCGCTACAGAGCTCAGGTCTGCCTGTCTGTATATCTGTCTGTCTGTCTGTTGTCTGTCTGTCCCTGTATTCCAGGTCATCAAAGAGACACAGGAACAGATGGTGGAAGGCATTCACTACAGAGTTTAGGGTGTGTGTGTGTGTTGTGGTGTGTGTGTGTGTGTGTGTGTGTGTGTGTGTGTGTGTGTGTGTGTGTGTGTGTGTGTGTGTGTCTGTGTCTGTGTCTGTATGTGTGTCTGTCTGTCTGGGGGTTTGATCACGCCTGGGTACCTCCTGCCTGGTAGGTAAAGGGTAGGTGGAGGAGAGTTTTTTGATGCATGCAGACCCTTAAGTACCTGAACCCTCTTCGTGAGGATACACCTGCAGAACATCAAGTCTCACCTGTCTCACCTGTCAGCATCACCAGGTTCGGTGTTGGCCGCTACACATCTGGATGCCACCATCTCCCTTCAGGCCACTCTGTTTTGACTTTTGTGGACAATTTCTTGAATATTTAGGCCACTGATGTTGGTTATGTTCTCAATGTATGAGATCGGAGGTCTGCCTTTCTTCCTTTTTGCCACTGTTTTTCTTTGCCAAAGATGATGTGAATCATATTCGTATTCCATTTTTTTATGTTGAAATGGAATTTACCATGTGAAACTTGAGCTGCTCTCCCCGTTCAGAGCGCGTCGCTGCAATGCAGCGCTATGCAGGGTTTTTAAAAATTTTTTTTAACCAAAACATCAGAAAGGCAAGAAGGTTAACCTTTGACATCCGCAGCCTATCCACCAGCTGCAGAAACTTAGTCTTTTGACTCCCTCACCCTGTCCACCAAATTCCTGCAGAAAGCTGGTAAATAGGGTGAAGGAGTCAGAGGATTAAATTTTTGCTGTTCTATCATGGATGACGAAGCGGGATGCTAGTAGATAGAGTGTGGGAGTCAAGGGGTTAATTGACTTTCAAGGAGAAAGGCCTGGGAAATTAACCTATCTCTCACGTCAGTGTCTAATGGTTTATGGAAACATAAAAACACCCACTGAAGACAGAGTATGCAGATTATGCAACAACATACTACCTGCATAGTGTGAGCAAAACAGTGTGGGACCATGCATCTGAGAAAATTCGGAATGCTTAATGAAAATGAAAACATCCACAAAATTTTTTTTGAAGTAGGTGGAATTATTCATGTGCGATGATAAAATCCCCCTTACATGAATTCTCAGTAGCTGGTTCGTCAGACTGAAAATCACACCAGTTTCTGTTGTGTTCTTGCAGGATGAGCTATGGCGACCGATGAATCTCGGGACGAGGGACGAATGTGAGAAATTTGTTGCAGAAATGAAGAACTTGGGCTTTGACATCAAACATTTGTTTTTGGTGAGTTCTGTGGACATAGAGGGTGTGGGATGTGGGTGGGGGGGTTGAGTTTGTGTGTGTGTGTGTGTGTGTGTGTGTGTGTGTGTGTGTGTGTGTGTGTTTTGTGTGTGTGTGTGTGTGTGTGTGTGTATAATGGGCATGGAATATGTGTGTTTTTGTATGTGTTTGTGTAGTTATGAGTATGTGTGTGTATGTGTGCATGTGTCCTTGTATACATACATGCATACATGTCTACAATGTATATAGACAGCTGGTGGATAGGGTGAGGGATCAAAGGGTAAAGTTTTCGCAGTTGGTGGACAGGGTGGGGGAGTTAAAGGGTTAAACAAACAACAACAACAACAACACAAACAATAAATCTGTAAATTAGAAAGTCAAGACATCACCAGTTGGTAGGGTTTATGTACAGGCTTATGTCATATACCATGGTGAGGCTGGATCCCACCGTCACAGTTTCAGTTTCGGTTTCTCAAGATAAGGTCTCCGCGCTCGGAACGAATTCCATATGCACTAACGTCACGGGTGCCATGTGTATGGTGGTCATGACACAAGCCTTAAGCCTGCACATAACCCATGGGCTGGCCAGGTCCTAGGCCCTACCTAGACTGTGTTTACCTAGTCTCTATTTTATACTGGCCTTTTATCAGCCTATCACTGACATAATCTTGGTTACATGTAAATGACATGTGTATCTGTGTATCTTATCTGCAAAAAAAACAACATGAAATATAAAGTAAGTAAATAAATAATTAAAGGTCTGAATCACAACACAACTAGCTATTCTGTATAAACTTTCTGGCAGAAAGCTCCCCCCCCCCCCCCCCCCCTAGTCAACACACAAAGCCTCAGCTGTCTATCAAGTAGAGAAGACAATATTTTCTTTTCTTACCATCACATGGCATTTGTGGTGTTTGTGCTTGTGGACTCATCCAAGCTGTGCACCACTGTCTTGAGAAAACTAAAACTGACCGTCCTCTTTTTTTTTCTCCTTTAGATGGCTGCTTTGTGTCACTGACGTCCACCACGGTGCAGTTTGCCAAATCCAGCCTGACCTTGGCAGACGACCTTCTGCGACTGTACACCATCGAACTGGAGTCACTCATTGCCACCGCCTTGGTGACGGTCTTCACCGCCCAGATGTCACAGTTCCAGAATGCACTGAAGACGGACAAGTTTTCTTCAGAGGTTGGGAAAAATTACAAACATTTAGTTAAAAAAATGAAATTGGAAAAAGAAAAGATAAAATATACAAATAGGAATATTTTACCATTTATGGTTTTGTTGACATATTCACAGGGGACTTTTTTGTTTTGTTTTTTGTTTTTGTTTATTGCTGTGTCTTCTTGGTCGCATGTATGCATGTCACTCTGGTTTTTTTGGCTCCACTGTGTTGCTGCACAATCAGCATAGTTAGTCCTGCTGTGGAAGTATTAAATGCTTCAGATCTTTTCTTTTATAGTTGAAGTTTTGTATGTTTTGAAGCGGTCATAGTCCTGATACGGCTCTACACTGTCGGTGGGCTTTAAACAACAATAACAATAACAATCTTTACCATTTCAGAAAAAATACTAACATCGTTATGACTTATGGTTAAAATGTTTCATTAGCAGAACGAACATGGACGGATTTCTGTTTCAGAAAAACACCATCGTGAAGAGCGCCCATTTTGTAGGAGAGAAAGTGATCGGCCGGATCTTCAGCAAGTACCAGCAGAACGACGTGACCTTGCCTCAGCAACTACAGGCCGTACAGATGAACTTCCGCCAGATCAAGTGACTTCCTCCCCCGGCACTCACCGTCCCGTCAAAAGTCAGACACACTTGCCAGTTACAGAAACATATGTAATTTACAGAAACACATGCCATTTACAGGAACACATGCCATTTACAGAAACACTTGCCATTTACAGAGAAACATGTAATTTACAGAAACACATGTCACTTACAGAAACACATGTCATTTACAGAAACACATGTCATTTACAGAAACACATGCCATTTACAGAAACACATGCCATTTACAGATAAACATGCCATTTACAGATAAACATGCCATTTACAGATAAACATGTCATTTACAGAAACATGCCATTTACAGAAACACATGTCATTTACAGAAACACATGCCATTTACAGAAACACATGCCATTTACAGAAATGCATGGCATTTACAGAAACACATGCTATTTACAGACGCGCATAGCATTTACAGAAATGCATGGCATTTACAGAAACACGTGTCACTTACAGAAACACATGCCATTTACAGACGCGCATAGCATTTACAGAAATGCATGGCATTTACAGAAACACGTGTCACTTACAGAAACACATGCCATTTACAGACGCGCATAGCATTTACAGAAATGCATGGCATTTACAAGAACACGTTCACTTACAGAAACACATGTCACTTATAGAAACACATGTCACTTACAGAAACACGTGTCATTTACAGAAACACATGTCATTTACAGAAACACATGTCATTTACAGAAACACATGCCATTTACAGAAACACATGTCACTTATAGAAACACATGTCACTTACAGAAACACGTCATTTACAGAAACACATGCCATTTACAGATAAACATGCCATTTACAGAAACACATGCCATTTACAGAAACATGTTATTTACAGAAACACATGCCATTTACAGAAATATGTAATTTACAGAAACACATGCCATTTACAGAAACATGTCGTTTACAGGAACATGTCAGTTACAGGAACACAAGTCAGTTACAGGAACACATGTCATTTACAGGAACACATGTCATTTACAGGAACATGTTGTTTACAGGAACATGTCAGTTACAGGAATACACGTCAGTTACAGGAACACACGTCAGTTACAGGAACACATGTCATTTACAGGAACACATGTCATTTACAGGAACACAAGTAATTTACAGGAACACAAATTATTTACAGGAACGCATGTCATTTACAGGAACACATGTCATTTACAGGAACGCATGTCATTTACAGGAACGCATGTCATTTACAGGAACACATGTCATTTACAGGAACGCATGTCATTTACAGGAACACAAATTATTTACAGGAACACATGTCATTTACAGGAACGCATGTCATTTACAGGAACGCATGTCATTTACAGGAACGCATGTCATTTACAGGAACACATGTCATGTACAGGAACTCTGCTCTGTACCTCCAGTGTATCAACATTTTTAGCACAGAAATTCAGAGAAGACCATCAAACACAATTTGGAGGAGAGGCAAAGATAAATGATGATAATAAGTCAGTTTTGTGCAGCTTTGTTCTCCGAACTTTTTTTTTTTATAAGTTCATTGCACTCAGGAAGGTTACCTTGTGCTCATCTATTTTTTTTCGTCCCATTTTCTACACCACTTTAATGGCCACAGAAGATGAAATTGTTTTTATTATGCAGTGATGATGATGTTGATGAGGATGATAATCATGATGCTATGGAGTTCCATCTAGGATTGAGACTGCGTGACAGGACTGTTCTCTATGCTTACTATCATAATATATCCTGGCGTCAACCAGGCCTGAGTGATACAGACACCTGCGGCGTTGGTCAGAAGATTTGAGCAATACCCTAAATGACGCATCCGTGAAGTGGATGAGACTAGACTGTGTAGTCTCAGTCTTCCCAATGAGCCCATAGCACGCCCAACTCTGGGTAGGAGCCGGTTAGAGCCAAAAAATCCCACTATGATTTTTGAAGGTACTGATGGGGATTCGAACCCCCAACCTTCCAGTCAGTAGTCCGTTGCGTTAACCACTACACCATGGCGACTGGTTTGTTCTCTGAACTTACTTGGACCCACTGCGCCGTAAACATTTTACATAACACTGAATGCAATATATACAAAAGGACAAGCATAATTATGTAACCTGATGAATATGGTCTTGATTGAGAATTACTGGATACAGACAAGTTTTGAACTCGACCAGTCGCTAAGGTGTAGTGGCTAGCGCAACGGACTACCGACTGGAAAGTTGTGGGTTTCAATCCCCATCAGTCCCTTCAAAAAACTCATTGTGGGATTTTTCGGCTCTAACCGACTCATACCCAGAATTGGGCGTGGTATGGGCTAATTGGGAAGACTGGGACCACATAGTCAAGTCTCATCCACTTCATTGAGGGTGTTGCTCAAATCTTCTGACCAGCACTGCAGGTGTCTGTGTCTCTCAGGCCTGGTTGACGCCAGGATATCTTACGATAGTAAGCGTAGAGTACAGTCCTGTCATGCAGTCTCAATCCTTGATGGAACTCCATAGCATCATGATAATCATGGACATCATCATCATCGCATTGTAAAAACTGTTCAGCTTCTGTGGCCATTAAGGTGGTGTAGAAAATTGGACAAAAAAGAAAAAAAAAGAATTTTTTTTTTTAACTCAGAATTTGCTGTCGCAAGTATATTTACAAGTTGGTGTTGAGTGAGAGGCTGTTATGCTGAGTTATCTCCAAATTCATTCACAATAAATTAAAAGTTCAAAGGTAATGTTTTGATCTATTGTCAGTTTGACCAAGCAGCCAATAAAGTTTATCGCTGCTGAGGATTTTGACATCACTGAAAGTTGAATGTTCTTAGTTTTGGCTTAATGAATATAAAGATACATGTATACAGCCTCATCTTTTTCAGAACAAGATTTGCAGCCATTTTAATTCAGAACTGTTGAGGAGATGAGAAAGAAATGAATCTCATTAGCAGTTGGCTTTAGTTTGTTTTTAAGATAGAAATTTGACAGTCATGCTCTTTATTCTATTTTATTATTCTGATACAAAGTTTATGAGGTTTCTGTTCATCTGCTACTCTCAACAAAAAATGGAAAAAAATATAAAGAAATCACCTGTAACACCCAGCATGCACACGTCTGAAAACATGACTGCCATAATGGTGGGGTAAAAAAAAACAGCCATGTACTTGGTATTGTATATTCGAGTGCACATGGTAATTGCAGTGGAAAAAAAAATTGCCATGTCTATCAAAAGTTATAAGGAAGAAAAATGGTTACTTGGCAGAATCATCGTTACCTGTAGGTTTTGTATTTTATGTGTCACTGACTGACAAATAGTTCAAATCGCTGTAATAATTGTTCACTCAGTCTCACTTAATGACTGAGATAGATTACTGTGGCTAGTGTATTGAAGAGTTTGTTCAGGAAGGGCTCATCTCTCTTGGGCAATTCCATAAGTGCTCCGCCCAAACCTGACAGGTTCTTTGACCTTTTCACAAAATTGTGTACACTGGCAAAGTCTTGAAAACAGTTGTGGCTCACCTGAACGTTGAACCCATGTCCACTGCCTTTATCTGCATGCACTCTGGCCATCTGAGCTAAAGGGATCTTAGTCAGAGGGCTTAGTAGAGTCTGTCCTATGTACGTTGGATTAGAAAAGGCAACCATTGAACTCAACTGGCACATCTTCAGTGACGGATGGTGATTTGATATTGACGACTCCTGTGGCTGGTGTGACACTGGTGTGTTGGAGAGCCAGTGGTCTGGTGGTTATTTTTAGACTTTGTGGTTCACTGGTGTGTTAGAGCTAGTGGTCTGGTGGGTTTTTTTTAGACTTAGTGGTTCACTGGTGTTTTACAAGCTAGTGGTCTGGTGGGTTTTTTTTAGACTTAGTGGTTCACTGGTGTTTTACAAGCTAGTGGTCTGGTGGTTTTTTTTAGACTTAGTGGTTCACTGGTGTGTTAGAGCTAGTGGTCTGGTGGGTTTTTTTTAGACTTAGTGGTTCACTGGTGTGTTAGAGCTAGTGGTCTGGTGGGTTTTTTTTAGACTTAGTGGTTCACTGGTGTGTTAGAGCTAGTGGTCTGGTGGGATTTTTTTAGACTTTGTGGTTCACTGGTGTGTTAGAGCCAGTGGTCTGGTGGGTTTTTTTTTAGACTTAGTGGTTCACTGGTGTGTTAGAGCTAGTAGTCTGGTGGATTTTTTTAGACTTAGTGTTCACTGGTGTTTTATGAGCTAGTGGTCTGGTGGGTTTTTTTTAGACTTTGTGGTTCACTGGTGTGTTAGAGCTAGTGGTCTGGTGGTTTATTTGAGACTTGTGGTTCACTGGTGTTTTACGAGCTAGTGGTCTGGTGGGTTTTTTGAGACTTGTGGTTCACTGGTGTGTTACAAGCTAGTGGTCTGGTGGTTTATTTGAGACTTGTGGTTCACTGGTGTGTTACAAGCTAGTGGTCTGGTGGTTTATTTGAGACTTGTGGTTCACTGGTGTGTTACAAGCTAGTGGTCTGGTGGTTTATTTGAGACTTGTGGTTCACTGGTGTGTTACAAGCTAGTGGTCTGGTGGTTTATTTGAGACTTGTGGTTCTCTGGTGTGTTACAAGCTAGTGGTCTGGTGGTTTATTTGAGACTTGTGGTTCACTGGTGTGTTTTTTTTAGACTTTGTGGTTCACTGGTGTTTTACAATTAGTGGTCTGGTGGTTTATTTGAGACTGTGGTTCACTGGTGTATTGGTAAGCCAATGTTTTTTGTTTTTTTGTTTTTTGTTTTTTCTGAAAACCAGTGTGTCGCTAGTGTGTTGGGAGGGCAAGTAGTTTGATGGGAGTGTTGAAGATGAAAAGGTTTGATGGTGTGATGGAGAGCCAAAGTAAGTAGTGTGATAGAAATGCCACAGAGGTGATGCATAAAACAGAACAGTGCACGTAAGTCTGTATCTGTGATACAGCAGACAGACCTTCAACATACAAAATCTTGTGATAGAGCAGAAGGGTGCTTAAAGTATAAAATCTTCAGATTCTCCCAAGTATCGGTTTTTCTTTCTGGCCATTTTGATTGTTGGGAGGAGAGAACATTTCAGTAACTAACAATGGTGCCAGTAATGTTTGTGATGTACGATTGCAGATTGTGTAACTGTTTATGTCAGTTTGGGAAAGAGTGTTAGCCTGACAGAATCTAAGCAGTGCAGATGTATGGTTTCGTATTGTATAGCTGTTCGTGTCTGTTTTTTGAAAGGGTTTGGGTGTGTATTTAGTTGAGATATTCCACTCAGAAAAAGTTTTCAAAGAATTGCGATGGATGTGTGAGTAGGCCTACTAGGCTTTTTCAGTGTTTCTTTGAAAGAAATCAACATTGAACAAAAATCTGTTTATCTTTTCACTCCCTCACCCAAATCACCGGCATTCTGCGGCTTTGTAGTTTGAGATGGAATCATTGCACTCAGTCAGTTCCATACGAGCTCTGCCTGAGAGGAAATCATTGCACTCAGACAGGTCCATACGAGCTCTGCCAGAGAGGAAATCATTGCATCCAGACAGTTCCATACGAGCTGTGCCAGAGAGGAAATCATTGCATTCAGACAGTTCCATACGAGCTGTGTCAGAGAGGAAATCATTGCATCCAGACAGTTCCATACGAGCTCTGCCTGAGAGGAAATCATTGCATCCAGACAGTTGCATACGAGCTCTGCCTAAGAGGAAATCATTGCATCCAGACAGTTCCATACGAGCTCTGCCTGAGAGGAAATCATTGCATCCAGACAGTTCCATACGAGCTCTGCCAGAGAGGAAATCATTGCACTCAGACAGTTCCATACGAGCTCTGCCAGAGAGGAAATCATTGCATCCAGACAGTTCCATACGAGCTCTGCCAGAGAGGAAATCATTGCATCCAGACAGTTCCATACGAGCTCTGCCTGAGAGGAAATCATTGCATCCAGACAGCTCCATATGAGCTCTGCCTGAGAGGAAATCATTGCATTCAGACAGTTCCATACGAGCTCTGCCAGAGAGGAAATCATTGCACTCAGACAGGTCCATATGAGCTCTGCCAGAGAGGAAATCATTGCACTCAGACAGTTCCATATGAGCTCTGCCAGAGAGGAAACCATTGCTTTCAGACAGTTCCATACGAGCTCTGCCTGAGAGGAAATCATTGCATCCAGACAGTTCCATACGAGCTCTGCCAGAGAGGAAATCATTGCATCCAGACAGGTCCATACGAGCTCTGCCTGAGAGGAAATCATTGCACTCAGACAGGTCCATACGAGCTCTGCCTGAGAGGAAATCATTGCATCCAGACAGTTGCATACGAGCTCTGCCAGAGAGGAAATCATTGCACTCAGTCAGTTCCATACGAGCTCTGCCAGAGAGGAAATCATTGCACTCAGTCAGTTCCATACGAGCTCTGCCAGAGAGGAAATCATTGCACTCAGTCAGTTCCATACGAGCTCTGCCAGAGAGGAAATCATTGCACTCAGTCAGTTCCATACGAGCTCTGCCTGAGAGGAAATCATTGCATCCAGACAGTTCCATATGAGCTCTGCCTGAGAGGAAATCATTGCATTCAGACAGTTCCATACGAGCTCTGCCAGAGAGGAAATCATTGCACTCAGACAGGTCCATATGAGCTCTGCCAGAGAGGAAATCATTGCACTCAGACAGTTCCATATGAGCTCTGCCAGAGAGGAAATCATTGCTTTCAGACAGTTCCATACGAGCTCTGCCTGAGAGGAAATCATTGCACTCAGACAGTTCCATATGAGCTCTGCCTGAGAGGAAATCATTGCACTCAGACAGGTCCATACGAGCTCTGCCAGAGAGGAAATCATTGCACTCAGACAGTTCCATACGAGCTCTGCCAGAGAGGAAATCATTGCACTCAGACAGTTCCATACGAGCTCTGCCTGAGAGGAAATCATTGCATCCAGACAGTTCCATGCGAGCTCTGCCTGAGAGGAAATCATTGCACTCAGACAGTTCCATACGAGCTCTGCCAGAGAGGAAATCATTGCACTCAGACAGTTCCATACGAGCTCTGCCCAATCTGTCATCTGTTATCTGGTGGGACTCCAGACGTCAGATCTAGAGCCCGTGGCTTTATCAACTGTTCTTCACAGAGCAGATTTGATACATCACACTACGCGGAATGTGTTGCATTTTGCATGCATGCTTCATGTGTCTTTCCTTTATAATTATATTTGCTATTATTAGTACTCTTAAATTGAGTCAATCGGCGACTGTGATTTAAATGTGATGTGTATATTCTGTGTGTTTGGTGCATCGTTCATCCTGTGCTTTAACTCTTTCACCACTTTTGGCAATTTGGTAATTTCATGATAATAATAATAACGATAATAATAATAATAATAATAACAATAATAATAATAATCATCATCATAATAATATTCATAAGTAAATATTAATAACAATGATAATAATAGTAATAATAATATTAATAAGTAAATAAATAAATTAATAATGATGATAGTGATCATAACTACAATAATATGATAATGATTTAGAGAGCCTTCCAACAGGGAAATGCCACTCAGGACTTCAGGCAATGTTTAATATAAACAAAATGATAAAAATATTGAATACTGATCTCACACACAGGCACACACATGCACGCACACACACACGCACAACCACCACCATCACCATCTCCTCCTCCACCACCACCACCACCAACGTCACCACCAGTCATCTTAATACTGTTCAGAACTGATGTATCTGTCAAAGTTAAATTTTCAGATGAGAATGTGACGCAGCCTCAATCCAAATGGAACACCTCAGCATTATCAGACTCTATGCAATTATGTGTTCTATTCATCATTTTCTTAACTCTTTGACTCCCTCATTCTATCAACCAGCTTCCTTAATTCCCGCACCCTATCCACAAACTGCAAAAACTTAACTCTGACTCCCTCAGGAAGCTGGTTGATAGAATGAGGGAGTCAAAGAGTTAAGTTTTTGCTTCACGAGCATGGTCGACAATGCAGGATGCTGGTGGACAGGGTGCAGGAGTCAAAGGGTTGACCATCACGGTGCGGGAGTCAAAGGGTTAAGAATTCAACATGCTCACACAAAACAAAACAAATAATGTACAAAACATATACAGTTTATCATATCTTCTTTCAACATTTTCAGACAGTTTGTTTTTCATGCATGCATGCCTCCATTGATTTTGGGTAAATTTCAAAGAGAAAGAAATAGAGAATATTACCATCATGTGAAATCCAAAACAAGTGCGACTGCCCATGTTCAAGCAAACAGGAACCAGAAAAACACGAAAATAGAATCAGAACGCGTAATTAATACAAGACGAAGACAGGCGCAGAACTGTCCTGTATTAAATACACGTTCTGATTCCGTTATGGGTAAGTTGGCAGTTGCAATGTCACTGGCATTTTTACTTGTATGATGTGAGACAAAAGCCCTACACGGCAGACTTCTTAAAGAACCTCTCCGAGACATCCCTCCTGTTGCAATTTTTCAGTTTTGACAAAGAGATTTCAGCTGATATGATTTTACGGCTGTTTTTCTTTATTTGCATTTTAGATTTGTAAGCTTAATGGTGAGCATGGTTTTTAACTGTTGTCTTTTATCTTAACCTGGTTGTCGTTTTTGACATGGTGTTAGCCCTGATATGGCTCTAGTAGTCGGCTGGGCTGTAAGCAATATGAACTGAACTGAACTGGCATTTTCAAAGTCATCATTTGCTGGTAACTGTGTTTTACAATCATCAAAGTATTTATCGTCATATTTAGAGGGTCAGGATCAGCATCAAATCCTTCCTAATAACCTGTTGCAAAGTGTGAACCTTGCGTGCTCTCATTTTGCTTGAGGGAAATTAGCACTGACTTGCTGCAAAACAAAGAGCTTGCTCTATTATCAGGAATTCTACAAGGTTAACATTCTAAGGGAAGTAATTAGGCACAGGAGAATGATGAAGCTAAAATCAGGAGTAGTCTCTCTGGATTGAACCCTGTTTAGTGGCCACAAAAGAAGATGGATAAAATAAAAAGTTTCTGCAGATGCTGTGGCTTTTGCACTTCATCTTGGATCATTTGAGCGCAGAAGCTTAACTATCCAAGCAGTGTGGATGAATTAATCCTTTGACTCCCGCACCGTATCCGCCAGCTGTAAAAACTTAACTCTTTGACTCCCTCACTTTGTCCACCAGCCTCCTGCAGGAAGCTGGTGGATTGGGCGAGTGAGTCAGAGTTACGTTTTTTGCTTTACTAGCTTGGCTGACAATGCAGGATGCTAGTCGACAATATGTGGGAGTCAAAAGGTTAGAGATCATGTAGTGTAAGTCGTGTTTACAATTTAGAAAATATTGTCTTCACTTGGTTGATAAGACAGTTGACCATTTGGGCATTGACTGGGGATGGTGGTGGCTCTGTCATGTGAGACGAGTTTATTATACAGAATAGGTAGTTTTGTTGTGATTCAGACCTTTAAGTATTTATTTATTTACTGTATATGTATGTTCCTTTTTTGAAGGTAAGATACATGCATACACATGTCATTTACATGTAACCAAGATTATTCCAGCGGTAGGCTGACAAAATACCAGTATAAAATATAGACTAGGTAAAACATAGTCTAGGTAGGGCCTCAGGACCTGGCCAGCTCATGGGTTTATGTGCAGGCTTAAGGCTTGTGCCATGATCACCATACACATGGTACCTGACGTTAGTGCATATGGAATTCGTTCCAAGCGCGAGATGTCATCTTGAGAAACTGAAACTGAAACTGAAGTGGCCAGTGGCTGATGGAACATGAAAACACGCAGCATGCATACCCACCAGAGATGGAGTATGCAGACTGTGCAGCAACTTACCTCATCTGCGCAGCATGAGCACAACGACGTGCATAAAATCGAAACGTTAAAAAACGGAAAAAATTATAGTGCTGCCTGGTTGGAAAAACAGTGGTGAAAGGGTTAAAGGTGAGAATTATGTAGATTGGTGTGCATTTGTGCGCACGATTGTGTGAGCGTGCTTTTGTGTGTGTGCATTTTGCTTATTTGGAGATGAGAGAGGGGGATTTTAGGTTGGTTTGTTTTTAATCCTTCGACTCTTGCACCTTTCTAACAACTGCAAAAACTTAACCCTTTGATTCCCTTACCCTGCAGGAAGCTGGTGGATAGGGTGAGGGAGTCAAAGGGTTAAGTTTTTGCTTTGATAGCATGGTTGACAATACAGGATGCTGGTGGACAGAGTGTGGGAGTCGGAGGGTTAAGTGTTATTATTTTTGTTGACCCTACAGTTCCATGTAAAAAAACCAACTGATTAGAATGTTTGATTATTGTTCTGGTATGTGTGGATATGTACCTCTGTGTATTTGAAATGAATCTTGCGTCAAGTATTGATGTACCATTTGGTTATAATAATAAAATTCCATGATGTTATGTGTACTGTTTGTTTGAATGATGAAAGGACATTGTTTTTGTGTGTCTTTTTTGTGTGTGTCTTTTTATGTCTTATCACAACAGATGACAACTTCTGGCTGCATATTCCCCAGTAGGGATGCTGGGGGCTCTTTCAATATAAATATCCCCACCTTCTAGAAATTCTGCGCTAGAAATTTTTTCCCTATCATTTTCTGCCTTGCTGGCCCATTCACCTTATGTGCTTGATAAAGTCTTACATATTTTGTCTTAGGATTAATAATTGGGTACAAGTGTTAAGTGCGTTTTTGGCTCTAGGGAGATGAGATATGCGGAAGCAATTTTAGGTAATTTAAGCCCTTTTTATATTTGTTTTAGTGACCTTAGTTATGTTCAAATTTGTATTCAGGTGTGTTTTTTAAATCCCCTATGCGATAAATTGAACGAAGTGGTCAGCGCCAGGGGCATCTCCTTAGATTATGTGCGCGAATGCATTGGTATGTGTACTTAATTTTCTTTTTGTTTTGTGTTTGTTTTGTGTAAGACTTTATCAAACACATACAGGTGAATGGACCAGCAAGGCAGAAATTGATAGGAAGAAATGACAGAAAGCAAAGGAATAAGGCAGAAACAAGGAGAGTGACAGAATAGAAGACATTTCCAGCACAGAATTTCCAGAAGGTGGAGATATTATTTATACTGAAAGAGCTGCTGGCATCCCGCACGTGGTTCCACTAGATCTTAAGTGATAGTCTAACTGCTAGTCTATTGGACGAGATGATAAACCTAGGTCCCCTGTGCCGCATGCACTCTGCACACGTTAAACATCCCAGGGCAACTAAGGAGTTGTCCTTTATAACATTTCTGTTGCGAAATCCACTTTCATATGTCGGCAGATACACATCCATAATGGAAAAAGAAAACAAGTGGAAAGCGCTGCTTCTCACTTTCCCCAGGAAGAGCAGAGAGGAGCAACAGCAGCTCAAACTTCTCACTGTAAATCCATCGTGACCAAAGAATTAACCCCTTGACTCCTGCACCCTATCCACCAACTGCAAAAACTTAACCTTTTGACTCCTTCACCCTATCCATCAGCAGCTTCCTGCAGGAAGCTGGTGGTAGGGTGAGGAAGTCAAAGGGTTAAGTTTTTCCTCTGTTAGCATGGTTGACAACAATGCAAGCTGCTGGTGGACTGGGTGCGGGAGTTAAAGGGTTAAAAGAATGAAAAGACAGAACAGTTATGTAGATATACACACTCTTTGTCTCCCTGTTGTCTGCATGCGTAGGCCTATATGTACACACACTCACTCTCTCACTTGGCCCCCCCTCACTCCCCCCCCTCTCACACACACGTACACATGCTTAAATCATGTACACCGATTGTCTCTCTTTCATACACATTTAATGAATATAATGACGACCTGTCAATTTCTACAAAAACAAATGTTATCACTAACACTTTCACAACATCATGTGATTATGCAGGCTACACGTTATGATACACACACACAAAAATATCAATAGTAATTGCACAGCGAGAGTTTGCACACAAAACACATGTACAAAAATATATACTGGTTTCCAGGTATATAACTAACATCAATTTACCTGCCACAATGGTGTCTCACAAAAGGAATAAAGAAGGTAGACATACCATTCTGGTCAATAACCCTTGAATGTAAAAAAGACATTTTGGAAGGTAATCCTTGAATGTGACCCACTGAGTGGACCTAAAAGAAGGCCAGTGTCCTTTTCAGGATGACTTGTACAAGTTTTCTCTGGGTTTTCAGCTCGTCGAGTATGCTCATGTCACTCAACCCCCCCCCCCCCCCCCCCCCCCCTCTGCAGCCTGTCTCCGCTCGGAGGGGAATCACATGGTTATAATATATAATTGTATATGCTATGCTCTCTATAATTTTCCATTGCTTTTATTGCTTTTATTCTTTCTCCCCATTTATAGCCATGCGTGTGTGTGTGTGTGTGTGTGTGTGTGTGTGTGTGTGTGTGTGTGCGCGCGCGTGCGTGTGTTGTGTGCGTGCGTGCGTGTGTGCGTGCGTGTGTGTCTGCTTCAGCGCTTAGATTTGATTTTATCAAGATTTTGCGCTATATAAATATTGTAATTATTAATTATTATTATTCTTATTCTTGTCTTTCCAGCTCATTCTAAAGAGACATCTATAGATCCACATTTAAGTTGAATTTATTTTCTTCATGTTTTTCTTTGTAGGGTCTATCCTTCAGCTCCGTATGTCATGATGGTCCAGATCAGACATCTCATTATTTTCATTTTTAATTTTGTGAGTGGAGCTACCAAGGCCTAAAAAGAAAGCACAGAGTGTAGCATTTTGACAGCTTAAGTGCAGCATTCCAAACTGAAGTGTAGCACTTCTATGCAATATCGCCAAAGCTTATGTGGGGACTAAGCAGACTAAAATCTCGCAAGTTATCATGTGGGTTTGATTTGACCTTCAAACATTCAAACTGGCCAACAACAGGCTGGGTAAGAGAAGAAGATAGTTTCCTCTGAAAATTGGCCAGGGTCCAGGGGCAACGTCCCTGCTGAGGGTAAAGCCCCCAGAAGCTGAAGAATTTCTGTAATTTTGAGGCATTATGGATGTATTTCCTGATGGCAAATACAATAATTCAGTAATATTTCCACTGAAAATTTTTTTTTCCCCTCTGAAACTAAAGAGTTCATCCGCTGAAATTAGTGGATCCACTGAGAGTTACCCAGCCTGCAACAAAAAGAACAATCAATGAGGCAGCAAAATCGTGACTACCTAATACAATTTTTCTTCCATTTTTTCTTCCTCCCTTTACTGAACATGCCCCTCCCCCCTTTATTATTTTTTTTATGAAATAAATTTACAAACTAGAGATCTACGTGGCACAGTTCCATGTTCATTTAGCCTGCGGAGGCGGTTTTTTTTGTTTGTTTGTTTGGTTTTTTTTTTTTTGCTGCACAGCATTTCACTGCAAAATGTAGCAGCGTAGCATTTTCAATGAAATCGTAACATGCCTTGTCAAAAGTGTAGCACTTGGCAGCTCTGATTCATCCCTTAAGGGGCAATCACAATAATTGAATTACTCACCTATACCTCAGAAGCCATGTGATGGACAAGGTCCAAAATACTCATCACATAATCCAAAACAAGTGTGACCACCTGCATTCAAGCAAACAGGGACAAAAAAACCCTCCCAAAAAACAAAAACAAAAACAAAAAAACACACACACAAAAAGAATCAGAACGCATATTTAACACAACCAGACAAGACAGGCGCAAATATTTGGCCAACTGGCCTTTGTCAAGCATAAGATCACAAACAAACAAACACCAAATACAAAAAGTACGAGAAAAAGACAAAAACTTCCCAGCAGCTTTGTCCAGTCTTTTTCTCCTAATTTTTGCATCTGGTGTTTGTTTGTGATCTTAGGAAGCTGGTGGACAGGGTGAAGGAATCAAAGGGTTAAGTTTTTGCTTTGCCAGCATGGTTGACAATGCTGGATGCTGATGGACAGGGTGCGGGAGTCACAGGGTTAAATACGCGTTCTGATTCTTTTTTCGTGTTTTTTCTGGAATATGACATATGCTATCACACTGCACACACACCCTAAACACTGGTATAGTCTTGCAGTCCTATCTAGTGTACAGACTATCAGTTCAACACATATGATAGAACAATGATTCCAGATCCTGAAAATGCTCAAAAATGCTCAAAATACGGGTCACAGACCTTGAATGATGTTGTGAATCTTTTGTGGAAGACAATGACCCCTTTGTCAAAGCAAATCACGTTTTACAGATGTACAAAAAAATACACCAACCAGGGTATAATGCAGACACGTGCATAAACACAGAAATGCTGATTGTGTTAAATACGAAACTAATCACAGTCCACAACCACTACAAAAACATTCACTTCAATCCACACGAACTATGCTACAGAACACAACATTTCATTCAGGCAAAGTCTGAAATGGGTGGCTTCTATAGTAGCAATGTAGAAACAAACGACAGCTACAGATTTCACTGCTGTAGTTACATCAGTAGATCACAGGAGATTGTTTAAAACAAACAAACTAAAAATCTGAAAGCTGAGTTTTGATAATATCAAAGACACATGTACTGTGTACTGGCTGTCAGTCCATCAGCTGTTTTGTTCAAATGTGGCAATCTCAAAGTAAAAAAACAAAATTAAAAAGAAAATAAATAAAAGTTAAAAAAAAAAAAAAAAAAACCAGAAAAGAAAGAGGGGCTGGATTTCAACAGAGCCTGCAAATTGATGTAGTAACCTATTACACGTTATGTACAAATACAATTGTGTGTGCATGTGTGTGTGTGTGTGTGTGTGTGTGTGTGTGTGTGTGTGTGTGTGTGTGTTGTGTGTGTGTGCGTGTGTGTCTGTATGTGTGTATGTGTGTGTGTGTGTGTCTGTGTGTGTCTGTATGTGTGTTTATATGATGCATTGTATGCATGTGCGACTGTTTCCATGTGAGAGAGTAACAGAGAGAGAGGGAGAGAGAGAGAGAGAGAGAGAGAGAGAGAGAGAGAGAGAGAGAGAGACAGACAGACAGACAGACAGAGAGACAGACAGACAGAGAGAGACAGACAGACAGAGACAGAGAGAGAGAGAAGAGAGAGAGAGAGAGAGAGAGAGAGAGAGAGAGAGAGAGAGGATGGGTATGGGGAATTTTCTGATCATTTTTCACCACAAACAATTAAATAAAAATCAAGAGTGAAACTAAACAATACTGGAAAAGATTCTCATGGTCGAATATTTTTTGCAGTCCTAATTATCTCCCTGATATTGTTCTTCAGATGAATCTATCAATCATACATATTTGTCGAACAAAATATTATGCATAATATCATATTATAAACAACACATGTCATATTATAAACACACCACTGACACCAAGAAGGTAGAGGTGGAATGTGGAAGTTATAAATCATCACAACAAAGGACAGTTTTGATCGGATCTTTCGCTGAGCATCCCAAATCTTTTTACATGTTCACAACGCCATAAAATATGTTGACTACTATCTCTTTACTGCAAATTACATTGATTCTGCCACAACATATGCTGAATAGCCTACTATCTCTTTACTGCAAATTACATTGATTCTGCCACAACATATGCTGAATAGCCTACTATCTCTTTACTGCAAAATATTATCTCTTTACCGCAGATTACATTGATTTTGCCACAACATATGCTGAATAGCCTACTATCTCTTTACTGCAAAATACTATCTCTTTACCGCAGATTACATTGATTTTGCCACAACATATGCTGAATAGCCTACTATCTCTTTACTGCAAAATACTAAACTGCAAAATACACTGATTTTGCCATAACATATGCTGAAATGCCTACTATCTTTTTACTGCAAATTACATTGATATTACCACAACATTCGCTTAATACTATCTCTTTACTGCAAAAAGTACACTGATATAACAATTTTCCTTTCTTCAATGTTACATTTGCTGCTTATATACTGTGGACAATACGCTTCTGAAACCCTATTACTTTGATCTCCCAGATTTTATGGATTATATAGAGTACTTCAGACAGGGAATTTCTGTGTTAATATTTTTCCTCTTCATTTGGAGCAATACTTCAGCAATTTTAAAATATCGTGTAATTACTAAAATATCATAATACATCTCGCTCTCTTCCTAAAGTAAACTGAACAAATTATTTTCAGAGGAAGAATAAGATCAAGAGCAACGCTAACCTTAATCACAATTTTTGCATATCAGAGGAATCTTTTTTAAAATGATTGTATAACACTTTATAAAGACAAGGGCTGGAAATCACTTTTAGTTTGTTTCTCAAGATGACATCTCCGTGCTGGGAAGGAATTCCATATGCACTAAAGTCACAGGTGCCATATGATGGAGAGGATCCAGAATGATCATGGCACAAGCCTTAAGCCTGCACATAAATCCACAAGCTGGCCAAGTCCTGAAGTCCTACCTAGATAGTCCCATAACCCTGGGGTCGTAGGGGAGTGAGGTGGCAAGAAGGCTAAACGGTCTTCAAGGGTGAGACCAGGGAAATCAACCTATCTTTTCCAATGTTTTATTCCAAGGCAGCCAGGCAATGCCCTGTTCTTCATGATTTTCAGCTGCTGTGGGATCTTTAATGTGCGCAGCCAGAAGGCACATGGGCCTAACTCGTTTTTCGTCTCCTTCAGAAGGACTAGACATTCAGTTCGATTTTCCAGTCAAACTGAAGAGAAAAGTTGAGGCCTGCACGGGGAGCAAACTCTGGAATCTGAATTCAGTTACTGGTAGGTGAATGTCTGAACCATTCTGCCACTCTTCTGATTGCCACTCTTGCGATCAGACAGAAATGGAGAATCTTCACTTCTGCCCTAAATGCGAAAGGCATTATGGGCAGTTAAAAAAGAAGGTAAATAAAATAAAACCATGAAAATCCGTAAAAGCACAAATTTTAAGGAGATACAAGCACGCAAGTAATATTAAAAAAACAACAACCTTCTCCTAGCTTTCCTTGTGCATGATGCATATGTTTCTATTATTCTCTATCAGTGTCATGTTATGTGCTATGAATGATTAATAGTTCTTTTTTGCAATGGTTCATCAATGTACGATCTGAATGAGAAGAACCTTTGCAAAGTTTGTGTATGTGTGCGTGTGTGTGTGTGGGGGGGGGGGGGGAGGGTAAATATACATATATATATACATACATATAAATAATGATACATACTTATATGTATACTATCTATATATATATATCTATATATATCTATTTATATCTATCTATCTATCTATCTATATATACATATACATACATACAGATATAGATATGTATGTATGTATCATTATGTATATATATATATATATATATATATATATATATATATATATATATATATATATATTATGTCATATTTGATACATTTCTGACCACACAGTACTACTGACTTTGCTTCCCTTGTACTGAGTAATTTTGAATTGCAGTCAACGCTACAGGCTGCGTCATATGAAATCCTCTTACATGTTTGTTTATGAAGGGATCTGCTTAACCCTTTGACTCCCACACCCTATCCATCAACTGCAAAAACAACCCTTTGATTCCCTAACCCTGTCAACGTCACCCTTCCTATAGGAAGCTGGCGGATAGGATGAAGGAGTCAAAGGGTTAAGTTTTTTTGCTTTGGTAGCATAGCTAACAATGCAGGATGCTGGTGGACAGGGTGCTTGAGTCAAAGGGTTAAAACTTTATGAAACTGAACAAAAATGATTGCTTGATATATTATGCAACTGTCTACAGCATAACAAAATATGAATATTAAGCAACTGTCTATAGCATAACATGAATATTATGCAACTGTCTACAGCATAACAAAATATGAATATCAAGCAACTGTCTATAGCATAACAAAATATGAATATTAAGCAACTGTCTATAGCATAACATAATATGAATATTATGCAGTTGTCTATAGAATAGCAAAATACATGAATATTTGATTTGAATAGCAAAATACATGAATATTTGATTTGAATATATTAGTAGACCATGTTTACATACAGGCCCATACTGGCATCATAAGTTTTTTTTTTCCTTGTGGTGTTCAAAAACAGTGAACAATCATCAAAGCCACAACCGTCTGATACATCACTGTTACTTCTTTCAAAAATATCACCACTGGATATGACACCAAAATCGCTATCAGAGTCATTGCTTGAATTTGCTGGTGTCCACAGCACTAAATTCGTCTATGAAGATTTCTTTCGTCAAGCGCTTTCAATGTGGTGCAAAAACTCAGCTTGCCATGATTTCGAATGAACAAAAGAACATTACATTTACAGAAAATTCAGAGAGTTGTCTCCCCCTGAAATTCTTGCACAGAGAAATTCTACCTTCTGTTGCCCTTGGCAGCAGCCCAAACCAGAATTGGGAGTCATTATCAACAATTTGTGAGTTGCAGTCCACAGGTGGAATTTTCTGTGGCGGATATGTCAGCTACAATCAGAAATGTGTTGAGTCTACTGGAGTATTTACCATGGAGTCGTGAATGGATTACATATTGCTGGAGTGAAAATATTCAATTCTATGCCAGTATATGTATAATATCTCGCTAAAGTTTAGAACATTGGTCAAAGAAATACGGTTACATTTCCTAGTAGCAAATTAACTTTTAAAAAAGTTTGTCTAAACCAAATCTGACACATTAAAAGGACACAAGAGCCAAGTTTAATAAAGCAACCTCCACAGCCCACACACTTTAACCCTTTTACTCCCACACCCTATCCACCCAGCTGCAAAAAAATTTTCCCTTCGACTCCTGACCCTATCCATCAGCTTCCTGCAGGCAGCTCGTAGATAGGGTGAGAGAATCAAAGGGTTAAGTTTTTGCTCTGCCAGCTTGGCTGACAATGCAGGATGCCGATGGG
This sequence comes from Monoplex corrugatus, assembly GCA_030674185.1. Classification (NCBI taxonomy): domain Eukaryota; kingdom Metazoa; phylum Mollusca; class Gastropoda; order Littorinimorpha; family Ranellidae; genus Monoplex; species Monoplex corrugatus. The sequence goes on along the minus strand of JAPXFY010000032.1, from coordinate 29,814,074 downwards.
CAGGGTGCGGGAGGCAAAGGGTTAAATTAAACAGGGATATACAAGAAAGAAGGCACAGCAGACAGGCCACTAAGAACTTTAACTCTTCGACTCCCTCACCCTTTCCACCAGGTTCTTGCTCAACCCCTTTGACCCCCTAATCCTATCCACCAGCTTCCCGCAGAACTTTTATTTTCAAAATCAAAATCAAGCATGCTCCACTGTGATTGCTAAAAAAGTTTATGAGCATCAATAATATAATCAAGAATGCAAAGTCCAGCAGAATGGACAGGGTGAGGAAGTCGAAGGGTTCATCTGAAGCAGATCTGAAAAACCTAAACCAGAGTTACATCTTCTGCTTCTTTTCGGGACGGGACACGCCAAAGAGGATCCCGGCTGTGGCGACGATGGCGCAGAGGACGGCCATGCCAGTGAGGAAGTTGTCTGCCTGGTCACTCTTGCTCAGTCCGTAGCGGCACCACGAGGCAAAGTGTTCACAGTTGTCGAACAGAACGTTGTACCCTACACGCCCGATCTTCTCCAGCGCGTTCTTGAGAATCTCCGCTTTTGGCAGGGGTCTGAAAAAAACCAACAAGACAAGATAATCAAGCCACCTTAACAGTCTGTATTCTCATACAAAATATTTTTTTTCTTAGAATATCCAGATTCTGTACTTTTTAAGGTCACTGTAACTGTGAAGATGCATCAGATGATGTAAAACTCGACATGAAGCAAAGAAAATGGCAGCGTGAATTTGCGGCTGTTTTTTTTGTTTTCCCTATACCCAGTATTCCCAGTGAAGCAGAAAAACATATCAAAACTTATCAAAGACATCCAAAACAAGTGTGACTGCCCGCGTTCAAGCAAACATGAACCAGAAAAAACATGAAAAAGGAATTAGAACGCATATTTAATAAAACCAGACAAGACAGGTGCCAATTTTCGGCCAACTGGCCTTTGTCAAGCATAAGATCACAAACAAACAAACATCAAATACAAAAATTAGGAGAAAAAAGAAACTTCCCTGCTGCTTCGACCAGTGTGAGAAAAAGACTAAACCCTCTAAAATGACATCACAATGTGTTTGTGAGGTTCTCGCAGACGACCGCAACAGCTGGATAACCACTCTCAAGAAACAGCTGCGGATTGGTGAGGACAAACTGTCAGCTGCTGCAGCAGAAAAGAGATGAAAGCCAACAGACCAGCATCAGCATACACATGTGACCGCTGTGACAGAGACTGCCTCTCTCGCATTGGTCTCTACAGTCACAGGCGACGCTGCTTGGACTAAGCAGACAGCCCATCTAGACATTAGAACGGATGTACTTCACGGCTGCATTTTCCCAACCATTCTGACACCCTTTAGTTGGTACCTTTCTGTCAGCCAGCATCGCTTGGAAGTGGTATTTTTAGCCAGGCAGGTTTGACCAAAATCCATCTCTGAAGCGCGTCTTGTGCTACAGCAATACTGACAAAGAAGGAATCTGAGTGCGGTTTTCTGTATGTTTTGTGAATTTGTGTAATGATCGAGAATTTTTTCATCACTTTACCTGGATGCATTCAGTGCTGTGAATACTCATTGTTCTGAAGAAGTGATCATTACTTTGATGCATCACCTTGTCTTTGAGTTTTAGTAGAAATTACTAATGTGATGATTGACTCATATCTCCAGGTGGTTGTTGTTTGTTCAGTATAAAGTGAGATTATTTTCGTAGTAGTGGCGTAAGTATAGTGCAAGTTACAATCTTCACATGTTTTTGTCCATTTTGGCATGGTCAGACTAGTGATCTTCAGTGCTGTCTGTGTGTGTGTGTGTGTGTGAGTATGTGTACTTGTGTATATATATATATATATGTGTGTGTGTGTGTGATGTGTGTGTGTGTGTGTGTTTATGTGTGTGTGTGTTTGTGTATGTGTGGGTGTGTATGTGTGGGTGTGTGTTTGTGCATGTGTATATGTGTGTGGGTGTGTGAGTGTGTGTGTGTGTGTGGTGTGTGTGTGTTGGTGTGTGTTTGTGTATGTGTGTGTTTGTGTATTTTGTGTGTGTCTGTGTGGGTGTGTGTCTGTGTATGTGTGTGTGTGCGTGTGGTGTGTGTGTGGTGTGTCGTGTGTGTGTGTGGTGTGCGTGTGCGTGTGTGTGTGTGTGTGTGTGTGTGTGTGTGTGTGTGTGTGTGTGCGTGCGTGCATGCATGTGATACCAGTCTTTCTTTATGTATTATGCTCTGTGTTATAAATGTGTAATATACAGTAAGCCTTGGAAAATAGAGCTGTCATTGTTGTTGTTATTGTTGTAAAAAGCCCAGCCAAATGCGTACAGCCATATCAGGGCTATCATCGTTTTCAAACACACAAAACTTCAACAGCAAAAAAAAAAAAAAAAAAAAAAAAAAAAAAAGTACACATATCAATGCATTCGCGGACATAATCTAAGGACATGCCCCCGGCGTTGACCACTCCATCTAATTTATCGCACATGTGTATTTAAAAAACACACCTGAATACAAATTTAAACATCCTCAGGACACCAAAACATATATAAAAACAGGCATACAATACTTAAAATTGCTTCCGCATATCTCACCTCCCCAGAGCCAAAAATGCACTTAATACATGTACCCAATTATCAATCCGAAGAAAAAGTTCATAAGACTTTATATCAAACACATACAAGTGAATGGACCATTAAGGCAGAAAATGATAGGTAGAAATGACAGAAAGCAAAGGAACAAGGCAGAAACAAAGAGCGACAGAAAAGAGGAAATTTCTGGCACATGATTTCCAGAAGGTGGGCATACTATTTCTACTGAAAGAGCCCCCAGCATTCCCACGGGAGGAGAAAATAGAGCTATACATGACATGCATAAGCTGTCAAAAGTTTGATTAGATAAATACTTACCTAAATTTCTTATCCTTCATATTGTTCTTCTTGGCCTTGGTGCCAAGAACGACATCCCAGAAGTTCTCCACCTTGACCAGGGCCTTGCCAAAGCGCTGACCGCTGATTGTAAACAGGTGACCAGAGTCAAACTGTCCATTGATGCCGTCATTCTCATCTCCCGATAGGTGCACAACTTTCTCGTTACCTGTTCCAAACAATGTTTTTTTTCTTGAATGCTTGTGTAAGCACCGTTTATCCCACACTGCGCTGCGGTTATGTTACTGAGCAGTCTGCATACTGTGAAACTTCACCCTTTTGACTCCCTCACCCTATCCATCAGCTTCCTGCAGGAAGCTGGTGGATAAGGTTGAGGGAGTCAAAGGGTTATGTTTTTGCTTTGCTAGCATGGTTGACAATGCAGGATGCTGGCGGACAGGGTGCGGGAGTCAATGGGTTAAATACAGTGGAGTCCATCTATAACAAACCTGCCTACAACAAATTTCCACAGAAACTCAGTGAAAGAGCCACCATCCCCCCCCCCCCCCCATCCCCACGAGGTGAGGGAGGGGGAAGTGGGGGAGGGGGGCAGAACTGACTATGGTTAAGCAGAAATGGAGAGGACACAGGCATCACCCTCATAATGCTCGTTCAAAGCTGGGGTCTCTAGCACCTAACTCCCTACAATCTCACAGACAGCACCCAACTCTCTACAATCTCACAAACAGCACCTAACTCCCTACAATCTCACAGACAGCACCCAACTCTCTACAATCTCACAGACAGCACCCAACTCTCTACAATCTCACAGACAGCACCACACTCTCTACAATCTCACAGACAGCACCACACTCCCTACAATCTCACAGACAGCACCCAACTCTCTACAATCTCACAGACAGCACCACACTCTCTACAATCTCACAGACAGCACCCAACTCCCTACAATCTCACAGACAGCACCCAACTCTCTACAATCTCACAGACAGCACCCAACTCTCTACAATCTCACAGACAGCACCCAACTCTCTACAATCTCACAGACAGCACCCAACTCTCTACAATCTCACAGACAGCACCACACTCTACAATCTCACAGACAGCACCACACTCTCTACAATCTCACAGACAGCACCCAACTCTCTACAATCTCACAGACAGCACCCAACTCTCTACAATCTCACAGACAGCACCACACTTCCTACAATCTCACAGACAGCACCAACTCCCTACAATTCTCACACAGCACCCAACTCTCTACAATCTCACAGACAGCACCCAACTCTCTACAATCTCACAGACAGCACCCAACTCTCTACAATCTCACAGACAGCACCACACTCTCTACAATCTCACAGACAGCACCCAACTCTACAATCTCACAGACAGCACCACACTCTCTACAATCTCACAGACAGCACCCAACTCTCTACAATCTCACAGACAGCACCCAACTCTCTACAATCTCACAGACAGCACCACACTCTCTACAATCTCACAGATAGCACCCAACTCTCTACAATCTCACAGACAGCACCCAACTCCCTACAATCTCACAGAGAGCACCCAACTCTCTACAATCTCACAGACAGCACCCAACTCTCTACAATCTCACAGACAGCACCACACTCTCTACAATCTCAAAGACAGCACCACACTCTCTACAATCTCACAGACAGCACCCAACTCTCTACAATCTCACAGACAGCACCCAAATCCCTACAATCTCACAGACAGCACCACACTCTCTAGAATCTCACAAATAGCACCCAACTCTCTACAATCTCACAGACAGCACCCAACTCTCTAAATCTCACAGACAGCACCCAACTCTCTACAATCTCACAGACAGCACCCAACTCTACAATCTTACAGACAGCACCACACTCCCTACAATCTCACAGACATCACCACACTTTCTACAATCTCACAGACAGCACCCAACTCTTACAATCTCACAGACAGCACCCAACTCTACAATCTTACAGACAGCACCCAACTCTCTACAATATCACAGACAGCACCCAACTCTGAAATCTTACAGACAGCACCCAACTCTACAATCTCACAGATAGCACCCAACTCTACAATCTCACAGACAGCACCCAACTCTACAATCTCACAGATAGAACCCAACTCTCTACAATCTCACAGACAGCACCCAACTCTACAATCTCACAGATAGCACCCAACTCTCTACAATCTCACGGACAGCACCACACTCCCTAAAATCTCACAGACAGCACCACACTCCCTACAATCTCACAGACAGCACCTAACTCCCTACAATCTCACAGACAGCACCCAACTCTCTACAATTTCACAGACAGCACCCAACTCTATAATCTCACAGACAGCACCACACTCCCTACAATCTCACAGACAGCACCCAACTCTCTACAATCTCACAGACAGCACCCAACTCTATACAATCTCACAGACAGCAACACACTCCCTACAATCTCACAGACAGCACCACACTCCCTACAATCTCACAGACAGCAACACACTCCCTACAATCTCACAGACAGCAACACACTCTCTACAATCTCACAGACAGCACCACACTCCCTACAATCTCACAGACAGCACCACACTCCCTACAATCTCACAGACAGCACCCAACTCTCTACAATATCACAGACAGCACCTAACTCCCTACAATCTCACAGACAGCATCACACTCCCTACAATCTCACAGACAGCACCACACTCTCTACAATCTCACAGACAGCACCACACTCTCTACAATCTCACAGACAGCACTACACTCCCTACAATCTCACAGACAGCACCCAACTCTCTACAATCTCACAGACAGCACCCAACTCTCTACAATCTCACAGACAGCACCCAACTCTCTACAATCTCACAGACAGCATCACACTCTCTTCAATCTCACAGACAGCACCACACTCTCTACAATCTCACAGACAGCTCCACACTCTCTACAATCTCACAGACAGCACCACACTCCCTACAATCTCACAGACAGCACCCAACTCTCTACAATCTCACAGACAGCACCCAACTCTCTACAATCTCACAGACAGCACCCAACTCTCTACAATCTCACAGACAGCACCCACTCTCTACAATATCACAGACAGCACCACACTCTCTACAATCTCACAGACAGCACCCAACTCTACAATCTCACAGACAGCACCCAACTCTTACAATCTCACAGACAGCACCCAATCTCTACAATCTCACAGACAGACCACACTCCTACAATCTCAGACAGCACCAAACTCTACATCTCACAGACAGCACCCAACTCTCTACAATCTCAGACAGCACCACACTCCCTACAATCTCACAGACAGCACCACACTCCCTACAATCTCACAGACAGCACCACTCTCTACAATCTCACAGACAGCACCACACTCCCTACAATCTCACAGACAGCACCCAACTCCTCAATCTCACAGACAGCACCAACTCCCTACAATTCACAGACAGCACCAACTCCCTACAATCTCACAGACAGCACCACACTTCCTACAATCTCACGGACAGCAACACACTCTCTACAATCTCACAGACAGCACCACACTCCCTACAATCTCACAGACAGCACCCAACTCTCTACAATCTCACAGACAGCACCCAACTCTCTTTAATCTCACGGACAGCAACACACTCTCTACAATCTCACGGACAGCAACACACTCCCTACAATCTCACGGACAGCAACACACTCCCTACAATCTCACAGACAGCACCACTCCCTACAATCTCACGGACAGCAACACACTCCCTACAATCTCACAGACAGCAACACACTCCCTACAATCTCACAGACAGCAACACACTCTCTACAATCTCACGGACAGCAACACACTCCCTACAATCTCACAGACAGCAACACACTCTCTACAATCTCACGGACAGCAACACACTCCCTACAATCTCACAGACAGCAACACACTCCCTACAATCTCACACATAGCACCTAACTCCCCACAATCTCAGAGATAAATAACTCGTCACGATCATCAGGTGCCTTGCCACACGGTGTTGGCGATCATGGCCTTCCATCTGTTTCTATCCCTTGTTGCTGCAAGAACATCTTCCACCCTCTCCTGTATTCAGCCACTCTGCAAGTCCATCCAATATTTTTTTCTTTTTCATCTATTCATTTTTTTTAACAACTACCTGTGCCTTTTCACACGTTCCTCATGAACCTACCTATGTACACGGCCCAATGTGAATAGGATCCTCTTGGAAACTCAATCAGGTCGCCAGGTTCCATCTGAGCAAGTTCAGTCTCGTTATGTCTCCGTACAGACATTGCCATTGCCGCTGCCATCCTGCATTAAACTGAAAGCAAAATCAAGATTCAAGCCACAATATTTAACGAGTTTTAAGAAATATATGGAAGTATATTTTATAGCATGGTTCTTTGAAAAACCCATGTCCTATATTGGTCTCAATCGGCACCGGTTCCTGCTTCTGTGGGATGAATTCTTCTGTACCTCAAAACGATCTCATGTATACATCAAAACAATCTTATGTATACCTCAAAACGATCTGATGTATACCTCAAAACAACCTTATGTACACCTCAAAACAATCTAATGTATACCTCAAAAAACCTTATGTACACCTCAAAACAACCTTATGTATACCTCAAAACAATCTTATGTACGCCTCAAAACAATTTTATGTATGTCTCAAAACAATCTTATGTATACCTCAAAACAATCTTATGTGTATCTCAAAACAATCTTATGTATACCTCAAAACAATCTTATGTATACCTCAAAACAATCTTATGTGTACCTCAAAACAATCTTATGTATACCTCAAAACAATCTTATGTATACCTCAAAACAATCTGGAGATAAACTAAAGACTGTTGCTTGGTAAACATTATTATAGTTACATGGAGATCATTTGCTCCAGCCAAGATAGGAGCTTTTGCCAAGTTTCATTCCTTTTCTGTTTCAATCCTGGGCATTTTTTCATCACAAAAAACAAAACAAAACAAAAAAAAAAACCTTCTCCGAAACCAGAAAAAATAAAAACAGAATCAGAGCGCATATTTAACACAACCAGACAAGACAGGTGCAAATTTTCCGCCAACTTGCCTTTGTTTGTCAAACATATACATAAGGTCAGAAAAGAACAAATAGCAAACACAAAAATTAGGAGAAACAAGACTAACACTTCCCTGCTGCCTCATCCAGTGGGAGAAAAGGATTAAAAATCTTCTCCATTCACAATAATTTGTAAGCTGATTGCTTATAACCAGGCTGGGTAAGAGAAGAAGATAGTTTCCTCTGAAAATTGGCCGGGTTCCAGGGGCAACTTCCCTGCTGGGGGTTTCGCCCCCCAGAAGCTGAAGAATTTCTGTAATTTTGAGGCATTATGGATGCATTTCCTGATGGCAAATACAATAATTCAGTAATATTTCCTCTGAAAAACAAATTTTTTCCCTCTGAAACTAGGAGTTCATCCGCTGAAATCAGTGGATCCGCTGAGAGTTACTCAGCCTGTATAACATAAATCTGCCTAAAAAACAAATTGAAGCTTATTGACTGTTATTCTTGTTGTTACTTAAAGCCCAGCTGACAGCGCGGAGCCATATAAGGGCTATATAACGACCTCAAAAAGTACACAATACCTCACTAAAGTAAAAAGAAAAAAAGAAAAGAAAATTAAGAACACATCTCAATGCATTTATGCACATACTCTAAGGATATGCTCCTGGAATTGACCACTCTGTCCAATTTATCAAAAAGGATTTAAGAAACATACAGTTGTAAACATAAATAAGGACACTAAAAGGAAGCATAAATGTATATAAAAACAGGTCTGTTCCATCAACTGTAAGAATATGATGGGACGTACATTTCTTGTGATAGATAGGACAGGGACAGCAATGAGGACCAGAGTTAACCCCTTCACTCCCACACCCTGTCCACCAGCATTCTGCTTTGTCAGCCATGCTAGCAAAGCAAAAACTTAACTCCTTGACTCCCTCATCCTATCCTGCAGGAAGGTGGTGGATAGGGTGAGGGAATCAAACGGTTAAGTTTTTGCAGTTGTTGGATAAGGTGTGTGAGTTAAAGGGTTAATACTCTGACTCCCGCATCCTGCCCATCACTCATCAGCACCCTGCATTGTCAACCATGTTAGTAAAGCAAAAATTTAACCCTCTGACTCTCTCACGCTATCCACCAGGGTGAGACAATCAAAGGGTTAAGTTTTTGCAGTTGGTAGACAGAGTGCGGGAATCAAAGAGTTAAGTAACATGTGAGCACCCAGGTCCAATGTTAGCAGAAGGGGAACATGCCAGAGACACTGGCCTCAAGATTTCCAGAGCAAAGGTTTAAATTCTGACCAAGAAGAAGACTAATTGAGTAATTCCCAGGAAAAAAAAATGCTTAAGTCATCTTTAAAAAGAGATGTAGGACACAAACAGCCTAGAGCATCAAGTACACAACAGATTAAAAGTCCTGTAAGCTATGTGAGTGTACGATGGCTTGTGGAAGTACACAAAGACATCCAGTATGTACACCCATCAAAGATTTAATACTGTGCAGTCAATGCAGCAACATGACCAAGCACAGTGTGGGCTTAACAAATATGCATACATGAATCTTACAAAACACACCTCAAAATGGGGGGGGGGGGGGGGGGGGACATACACACACACTTAATACACACATACATACATGCGCTGACACACACACACATATTCACACATGCACACACATATTCACACACACACACACACGCATGCACATATGCACATGCACAGACATACACAAGCACACACACACACATACACTCACAAAAAATACATGCTCACACACACACACACACTCACATACACACATACACATACACACACACACACACACACACACACACACACACACATGCACACACTTTCCTGGCTATTTTTGCCATCAGCGAATTTATTTCCCTTTTCCTTTTCTTTCTCTTTCCTTTTCTCTCTTTTCCTGTTTAGTGCACTTAATTTTAGCAGGCTATCTGGATCTTTTATAGAACTGTACGAGTGTACCTAAGTCTGTTGGCTCTGTACTTTATCAGTTTATGTGTACTTGATTCAATGATTCTATGAACGGTTGGTGCAGAATTTGTGTGTTATCATACAAATAACAAACCAGAAAATTTGTTGCGCCCGTTTATTCCACCATATTGTTCCAGAGCCTCCCTAATCCATGGGGCCAGACTCTAGATGTGTATTTCAGTTACTGGGTTAGTTCCCTTGCAGTTGCACTGTATACGCGGTCTTCGGTATAGACGCTACATATCAGGATATGACAAAGTCTTATTGCCTTGAGTTCAATCCTAGCTTGTTACAAAAACTGGCTTCAAAAACAAGTGTGACTGCCCGCGTTCAAGTAAACAGGATTCAGAAAAGCACGTGATTAGAATCAGAACATGTATGTAATATAATCAGAAAAGACAGGTGAGATTTTTGGCCAACTGGCCTTTGTCAAGTGTAAATGTAAGATCACAAATGAACAAACACCAAATACAAAAATTAGGAGAAAAAGGCTGCAACTTCCCTGCAGCTTCGTCCAGTGGGAGAAAAGGACTAATTTTTGTATATTTGATGTTGTGATCTTACATAAACACGCTTGACAAAGGCCGGTTGGCCGAAAATTCGCGCCTGTCTTGTCTGGTTATATTAAAATTTAAATATGCTTTCTGATTCTTTTTTCATGATTTTTCTGGTTTCAAAAACTGGCTTGTAGCTGCCAGCCTTAATGTTCCCATCATTCTGGTGGTGTTACTGTATCACAGATCCTATTCTCTCACTCCCTTTGTTCCCCATTTCAGGCGCACAGGGTTTTGCGTGGACTCAAGGAGTACAATCAACCTTCTGGAATAAACTGCAGATTCCAAATCCAAGACAAGTGCAACTGCCTTCGTTTAAACAAACAGGAACCAGAAAACAACATGAAAATAGCATCAGAACACGTAGTTTATACAGCAAGACAAGACAGGTGCAAATTTTCAACCAACTGGACTCCCCTCTCAGCAGTTCTTACCACTACACACGAACACATTTTGATTTCATTTTAGTCCTTTTCTCCCACTGTATGAAGCAGCAGGAAAGTTTCAGTCTTTTTCTCCTCATTTTTGTATTTGGTGTTTGTTCGTCTGTGATTTTACGACAAAGGCCAGATGGCTGAAAATTTGCTCCTGACTTGTCTAGTTGTATTAAATGAGTGTTCTGATTCTATTTTTGTGGGGTTTGTTTTTCACTGGTTCCTGCAGATTCTGAACTCTGCAGTGTTTTTCCCATCTAAATGTTGCTACCATGCAGAACATTGGTTAAGTATGATTGATCATGTGACTTTTTTGTTATGTGTGTGGGTCCCCTTTCTTACTGGCTGTGGCCTATATGAAAAAACAAATTCTGAAGACTGAAGTGTCCCATCTATCCTACCAGAACTGTGCAATCCGTAATTGTGTGCACATGAACTCACAACAAGGCAGTTATATCATGATGGGCTCCTTTGCTCTTTTAGTCTGTCAACTGGTATCTGATGACTATGTTTGCAAACTAGTACATTACTTTTAGTCTGTCAACTGGTATCTGATGACTAAATGGCATTACTTTTAGTTTGTCAACTGGCATCTAATGACTAAATTTGCAAGCTAGTGCATTGAACGTTTAAATCTGAGCAATTAACAGACAAAAAGAAAAAAAATTAATTTAAAAACAAAACAAAAAAAGTGTCTTTTTTTAATGACTAGATCCTGGGCTGACATGACTATATTTTGGATTCCTGTCAGCAACATAAAAGACAGACTGTCCTCATTGCTGCCCATCTTTTATAACTCCAATCATTCAGGTGACAACAGTGTAATTAGTACTTCACTTGTCCGGTTCACCATGCTCCACCCCCTCTATCATTTCACGATCTTGTCAGCACATTGTCTTTTACGCAAGCTCGAGGAGTCTATCACTAGTGTCAGGCAGGTTTAGGTCGACAAACACCTCTTGAATAAACTCCAAACCGAAACTCTTGAGCTGACAGATCGATTATGCGCACCTTGCCAGTTTTGCTATTTGCAATTTCTGTCAAGTAGCCTATATCCCTACCAAGTTAAACTTCTAGTTTTTCTGCCACTTAAAGTTTCTATGAAAAACATACGAAGTTCGTATTCATGTTTCGATCGTCTCACCTGTTGGGTGTCGCGTTTGTGACGGCTCCTGATCACCTGTAGACTAGGCCTACACCACAATGATCGAGTGACCACGTCTTGACTGCGATCTACGTAACTGATCTAGTCAACAACCTGACCCGTGCGACGATTACTTGTACAAAGGCACGGAAATAACATTCTTACACTTTCTCGGAAACACGTAATGTTTTGAAAGCTAAGCTGAATAGAATCTAAAAATAACCTTGCAAAACTTCCCCATTCCCCACAAGCTCAATCTCTTCTTTAGACTTAGTCCTGAATTTCCAGAACCACCCAAAATAGATAGATCTCGCTGTACGTTTACCAAAAAGTAAATTAATCCAGTTGCTTTAATGTTTAAATGAAGTGAAATCTCAATCTTGAATGGCAGCCCCTCTGTCAGGTTGTTCCAGAATACGCAGGTGTTGCAATCGACGGTGTCAAAGGATATATGTTCCCTAGTGCAGATCAGTGGCCAGATTTTCTAGAACTGGCTCTTGAGTAAGCTAACAGAAAAGACTGGAACAATATCGGTAGTCATGCTGATCTGAGCGATCGATCGCCATTATGTCGAAGGTCTGAATTCAGCACTGTCGTAAATAGGTGGAGATTCTTGCGATCTTCCAAGTTCACATCATCTGCGCTCTGTAGTCTCTCGTCATCATTCGTTTCGTTTCGTGACGCTCTTTGTTTTTTCATGTCTTTTCACACAAAACAACCAAATCATCGTAGAAAAATGTCCCTCCAGAGATAGTGGTCCCTCTAAGTGAAAAGGCTACATACGACAGCAGATCCAAAAGCCTTGTCAGTTAGCTACTATTTCTGAACTGTTTATGTTAAATACTTTTAACTTACATTATGATAGACACAGTCTTTTTGTTCTCACACTGGACGAAGCAGCAGGGAAGTTTCAGTCTTTTTATCCTACTGTTCGTTTGCGATCTTAGTCTACGCTTGACAAAGGCCAGTTGACCTTAGGATTGTAAGGACACAGTTGAACGGATCCTGCGGAATGATCTTGATGTAAATAAAGTGGCTGCCAGATGCATATATCTTTTGATTGATACCTCATCTGTTGACAGAAGGGGCGGGGGGGGGGGGGGGGTTAGAAAAAAAAAGAGGATTTAGAATTCTAAGCAATTGCTTGAGTGAGATGGTTGAGTCAGAGAGCCTAAAACAATTGTATGACATCCAAAACAAGTGTGACTGCCTGCTTTCAAGTAGTAGTAGTAGTAGCTGAGGGCTGGCTCGTAGCCTAGGCCTTCTGGCCTTTTAACGCCCTATCTTTTTTGTTTTATGCTTTCTTCTTCGGGGTCTGAAAAGCATGCCTTAATATTCATACTTGAGCAAATCTGCTTCAGTCTATTTTTTTAAATAAAATTTTGAATTCTGCGTCATCGTCCAGGAAATTTTTGAATTTGTTAATGCTGTTAGTAAATTTAATTTCAAAAGGAATTTTATTCCACAATTTAACAATTCTGTTAGAAAAACAAAACGCTCTTGTGTTAGTATTTCTGTGTTTAACAAATATTTTACCTTCAGCATTCCTTGTTATACTAGCTTGTGGAAAGGAAAAAAATGTTTCAACTGATAGCTTATCCATCCCATTCATTATTTTGTATACCTGTATTAAATCACCCCTAACCCTCCTACCTTTCAGTGAATGAAGTTTTAAAAACTTAAGCCTTTCTTCATAACTCACATTTTTACACTCTATAAGCAACCTAGTTGCCCTTCTTTGTACATTTTCAATCATTTTTGACTGTCTTATCAAATACGGATTCCAAACAACACTTGCGTATTCCAAATGTGGTCTAACAAAAGCCTTATACAACATTAAAAATGTATGTTTATTCATGTACAAAAATGTTCTTTTGATAATTCCTATCATTTGGTTAGCCTTATTTTTTACTCTTTTAATGTGCAGGTCAAAAGATAATTCACTATCAAATGTAACTCCCAAGTCTTTCTCCGTTTCACACACACTAATTTTCTGTACATCATTTCCAATTTTCATGAAATACTCTCGTCTAATATTCTTCTTACCAACATGCATTACATGGCATTTTGAAACATTAAAATATAAATTCCAAGTATCTGACCAGTTTTGTAGTATTAGCAAGTCCTGTTGAATTAAATTAACATTGGCAACCTTGTCATATAGTTTTGTATCGTCAGCAAAAATTTTGCAAGTACAGTGCAGTGAATCAGGTAAGTCATTTATAAATACTGTAAACAAGATTGGACCCAGTACACTGCCCTGAGGGATCCCGCTTTTTACTTTTGTTTCTTCTGATTCAGCATTTCCTACCATTACCCTCTGCTTTCGATCATACAAAAAATTTTGGATCCATTTGAGTGTATTTCCTGTAATACCATAAGATGCTAATTTTATGAGCAGTCTTTCGTGAGGTACAGAATCAAAAGCTTTTCTAAAATCAAGATACACGATATCAAAGGGGTTTCCATTGTCCATCATATTGGTGAAATCCTCCATAACTTCTAATAACTGGGTTACACAGGATCTTTTCCCTCTAAATCCATGTTGACATTTTGCATAAAATTTATTACTTTCAAAGTGAGAAATGATACAATCTCTTACTAGTGATTCCAGTACTTTACAAACAATACAAGTTAAACTTACAGGTCTATAGTTCCCAGCGTCACTCCTATTTCCTTTCTTAAACAAGGCTTTAACATCGGCTGTTTTCCAATCCTTTGGTAACTCACCTGATTCTAAGGACTTATTAAATAATATACAAAGTGGCTTTGCAAGTTCTTTACTTACTTCCTTTAGTATCCTAGGGGATATCAAATCTGGTCCTTTAGCTTTATTCGGGTTTAGTTCCTGTAACTTTTTTTCTACCGCAGTTGGAGTAACTCTGATATCACATAATGATATACCATTTGACTTTGAATTTTCTATTAAATCTGGTAATGTACTGATATCTTCTGTTGTAAAAACGCTTGCAAAAAATTTATTTAAAACTTCAGCTTTGTCTTTATCTGTAACAACCAGTTTTCCATCATTGGTTTTTAAGGGGCTAATACCTGTATTAACTTTTGTCCTTTCTTGTACATATTTCCAAAATTTTTTCGGGTTACTTTTACTTTCCTTAGCAATATTTTTCTCATACTCTTTTCTGGTTTTCTTCAACAATTTGGCACATTCATTTCTTACTGTTATATATCTATCATAATCACTACCTTTTTTGGTTCTCAAATATCTTTTATATGTATTATACTTCATTTTAATTTTCCTCAAAGCCTTTTTATCTAACCATATAGGTCTGAAATGTTTATAATTACTAACTTTAACTTTTGGGACACATTCCTCAACACCATCATTTAACACTCTTTTTATCATACCCCAAGCACTCTCAACATCCATATTGACCAAGTCACTCCAATCTTCATCCTTCACAATATTATTAAGTTTTCTGTAATCACCCTTATTAAAATCATACTTGTATTTGTCTACTATAGGTGCATTATACATTGAGACATACAATTTGAATTTCAATACGTCGTGGTCACTTTTACCAACCGGTTGTAAGTGCTCTATATCTGAGATTAAGTTTTCTTCATTTACTAGTACCCAGTCATCCAGAGAAGGAATTTGTCCTTTCCTTCTTCGAGTAGGTTCTGATACCTTTTGAATTAAAAATGCATCACGTACATTCTCAATTATTTTGTCACTTTTATCACCTCTCCACTCTCCATCCCAACCAACATTTGGAAAGTTAAAGTCACCAACAATACAAATCTTATCATACTTATTAAGTTTATCAGATTTTAAAACATCAAACAGCTTTTTGTCATTTTCTACTGTGCTTGTATTAGGACTTCGGTATATACATCCTAACAATACTTCTTCACCATTAGCACCACTAAAAGAGCACCACACACTTTCTTCAAGGTCTTCATTATTTAACTCTTCACATTCTCTTGCATTCAACCTTTTTTCAGTATATAATACAACTTTGACACAAACATATCAAAATTAGGAAAAGAATATTGATTCTCAATAAAATCTCTCACATTCTTCGGCTTGATTTCTGTCAGCCCAATCACTCTTGGTTTTAAATCATCTATGAGGGCCAAAAACTCATCTTTTTTGTTTAACAAACTATCAACATTTGAGTATACAACAATGCACTCTTCCTGAGTTACATGTTCACTTCTATTTACATTATGTACATGATCTCCTTTGTCGGTTCAATATGTAGCTTTCTCCCTCCCACTTCCTGTTGGCCCTTTCCCACCCTCTGCTCCTCTTGGCCTGGAACTCACAGTCACAATCTGTCCATTCCTGATTACTATGTTCTGTTCGCCCTCATCCCTTCTTCTAACCAGTTCTTCTCTCAGCTCTTTGTACTTTTGCCTCTGTTTGGGAGTATAGTCATGGTTGACATAGATTTTTTTTTGTCAGATCTGTCACTCCGGCATTCAGCTCAGGAGACTTTCTCACTACTTCTTTCTTCTTTTC
Organism: Monoplex corrugatus; assembly: GCA_030674185.1. NCBI lineage: Eukaryota > Metazoa > Mollusca > Gastropoda > Littorinimorpha > Ranellidae > Monoplex > Monoplex corrugatus. The sequence goes on along the minus strand of JAPXFY010000032.1, from coordinate 29,797,548 downwards.
CTCATTTGTCATGGTTACCTTCAACATCCTGGGCCTATTTCCTTCCACCTTTCCCAGTCTGACAGGCTCTTTCACATCATTGTCTTCTATCTTTGTCAGTTTTCCCAGAATCGTTTTGGCAGCCTTCAAGTCGTCTTTCTTCCTATCCTCTGCACTTTCTTCAGAGCTCTCTCTAACACCCACTATGATCACATTCATCTTTCTTTTTTCTTTCTCTTCTCTCTCCTCCATCGCCTCCTCAACTTTCTTACTCACTGCCTCATCGATTTTTTTGTCCAAACTTTCTCCTCCTAGCCCTTGCTCTAGATCCTTCACCTGTTTGGTCAGATCATAAACCATTTGCAATAGTTTGTCTAGGCGGACATCGGAACGCGATTGTATGTCCTGACTGTCCATGCATTTAAGGCAAACATACTGCACATTCGGGCAGTTCAGTGTATCATACATTTCGTCCTTCATCTGGGCACACTTCTGGTGTGTCCACTGTTTACAGACGAAACACTCAAGGTCTCTAGGTCCCTCGCTAGGGGTGTCGCACACCGTACATTGCCATGTACCTAATTCCTCTATTTTGCTCTTTCCTCTTTGCCCTTTCCCCACGCGACCCTGATTTCCACCTCTACCTCCACGACCCCTGCAGGACATTTTAGTTTAGCCTTCTAAGTAATAAAAACTACAATTGTACTAACTATTGAGCAGTATACTTACAGCCTGACAAAAACTTTGGTTAGTAATGAAAAAACGAAAACCGAAACTGTGAACGTAAGTAAGAGTGAATACTGAGTACTGTGCGTGCTCCAACAACACAACACTGTTGCTATCTAATAAAATCCTGGAAGCACGTTCTGGCTATCAGCAGCACTGACAGTCTTCACTAATATAAAAGCAAATATGCACAATCTTTCACAAGTTTAAATAATATATAGGCCTAATATGACTTCAATTTCCCTAATTTCCTAACGCTGAACTGAAAAACGCCGCCATTTTCCGGCATGAAGCAAACATGAACCAGAAAAAAAAAACAACATGAAAAACAAAAAAGAATAAGAAAGCTTATTTATAATACAACAAGACAAGACAGGCGCAAATTCACGGCCAACTGGCCTTTGTCAAACGTAAGATCACAAACAAACAAACATCAGATACAAAAATTAGGAGAAAAAGACCGAAACTTCCCTGCTGCTGTGTCCAGTGCTGCTCTCTTCAGCCTTTCTCTCCTAATTATTGTATCTGGTGTATGTTTGTGGTCTTACGCTTGACAAAGGCCAGTTGGCCGAAAATTTGCGCCTGTCTTGTCTTGTTGTATTAAATATAAGTTCTTATTCTTTTTTCGTGTTTCTTCTGGTTCCTTGATAGTGTGACGTGATCACTATAGAAAATGAGGATTACCTTCCATAGAATCCTGAACAAACGGTCCAATCAAATGAACGGGCACTCAATGACAAAACACCGGTTATACGGAAACATGTTTTCAAAACCGGAAGATACTTTTCTCCATTTTCTTCAACTCCCAATGTTCTGTATGGGTCTATTATCATCATCATCATGTGTCCTGCCGCATGGCGTTGGTGATCATCGCCCTCCATATGCATCTATCCCTTGCCGCCGCAAGCACATCTTTCACCCTCTCTGTCCTCAGCCGCTCTGCTAGTCCGTCCAATATTTTCTCCCTGGGTCTACGTGGTGTTCTCTTTCCCTCCAGCTTTCCTGTTGTGACCAGGTGCTCTAATTCCCCTTCCCTCATAAAATGGCCTATAAATGTTGTTTGTCTTTTCCTAATCTTCCTTTGTGACAAATGCGCCGTTATCATTTTCACATTGTTTTACTGTAAGAAGGTGTTTTGGTTCATTCTATATTCTTTAGCCTTTATATATAGAATAGGTCTATAGCCATGTTTAACTCAACCCTGCTAGTCTCTTGTCTCTTGTTCTTTTGCTGCAGGTTATTGATGACGCATTCTCCTGAGGGGAATCACATTGTAATATATAATTGTATATAATATGCTCTCTATAATTTTCCATTGCTTTTATTCTTTCTCCCCATTTATAGCCATGCGCGTGTGCGTGGCGCGTGTGTGTGTTGTGTGTGTGTGCGTGCGTGCGTGTGTGTGCTGTGTTCAGCGCTTAGATTTGATTTTATCAAGACTTTGCGCTATATAAATATTGTAATTATTATTATTATTAATGAACGTCATCGTCATGACGAAAAATAAATCTAAAATAGATGTAATAACGAATGCTGGTGAGTGTGCGGGCTTGAGACTTGGGAGCTGTCTGGTCTCTTTGGTTCATGAGAGAGCCACATCTGTATAAAAGTCCGGTTTGAGGGGTGGATGCCTGATCCAGCCCCTGATCCTAAGCTGTTAGGACTCTACTGTGTACCTGAGCGTGTCCGGTTAATGCGCCTATGTGATTTGTCCTGCTCCCTGGGATTTGTGGTAACGGAGAATTAGTTACCTGAAAACGTTTAAACTATTAACTGTGAGAAATGACATAAACTGAAATCGTCTATGCAGCAGGGAAAATTGTGTCGTCGGAGGAAACACATGTTTATATACAGTGATGAACTGAAGGCAGAACAAGGATATCGATGCCGTGAAACTTAAATTGTGAGAGCTGTCCAGGAAGTGTTTGTGCAGTGAAGGATTCCTTGTGAGGGGACTGTCTGGGAGGGAAGGGTGGCTGAACTGAATAACTGATTACCTGCCTTCCATTGCACGGTGGACGTTGAACATTTATCTCTTTATTTCCTTATGTTTGTTGATCTGGCTGAATAGAGATGAACTGAGGGTTCTTGATTGGATATAAAATATTGAAATATCAGCTTACTGTTCTGTGATGTTGAATATGGTGAAATGTGATTGGATTGTTATATATTATAAGTGTTCATTGGTCTTTTCTATTAATGTTGAACATTGTGAAATGTGATTGGATTGATACATATTAAAAGTGTTCATTGGTCTTTGCCCGCTAAGTCCAAGATTGTCAATCTGCTGTCTTGTTTGCAGAGGTGGATGAGGTGATTGAATGGATGGTTTGTGTGATTGGGGAAAGCACATACGGTAGAACACGCACCTACACACACACACACACACACTTTACATCATTCCTCTAGTCTTCTGTCTTTCATTCTCTTTCTGTCAGTCACTCATAAACCGACTTCTGTAACATCCTTATCAATGATCTTCTTGTGTCTGCCTCCATCAAGACTGTATGGTTTGTTTTCTTTGCAGTCCATGGAACTTTCAACATTCTTCTTAGAAACTACGTTTCGGCTGCCTCAATCTTGTTCTGGCTTTGCTTGTTGACTGTCCACGCCTTACAACCGTATAACATTATCGGTTCTATACAACATTTAAGAACTCTCTTCCTGATGTTAATTGACAGGCATTTGTTGGTAAGAACGCTTTTCATTTTCTTGAATGCTGTCTCGGCTTGGACGACTCTGCTGGCTAATTCTGA
>JAPXFY010000032.1:29779087-29784087 GCA_030674185.1 Monoplex corrugatus | reverse complement strand
GACTGTCTCGTTTGTTTTCTTTACTGTCCATGGAACCCTCAACATTCTTCTTAGAAACCACATCTTGGCTGCCTCAATCTTGTTCTGGCTTTGCTTGTTGACTGTCCACGCCTCACAACCGTATAACATTATCGGTTCTACATAGGATGTATACATACATACATATATACATACATACATACACACATACATATATACATACATACACACATACATACATACATACATACATACACACACACATACATACATACATACATACATACATACACCATACATACAACATACATACATACATACAGCATAATACATACATACATACATACATATACATACATACATACATACATACTACATACATACATACATACATATAGTAAATTTGTCTGGTCCTGGGGCTTTTCCAGGTTTCATATTTTTCAATGCTGCTCTAACTTCATCTTTCATTATTGGTGGTCCTTCAACGTTCTTTCATGTGATGTGTTCTTCGTTTCTGTCATTGTCAAAAAGGTCTTTAAGTTACTCTCATCTATCTAATATTTTGTCTTTTTTCTGTAATAATCGTACAGTCTATATATTTTAAGCAACCAGTTGATATGGACGTCTTTTTCCAGTGGCCAATTTCTAAACCTCGATGTCACTAACGTCATTCAGAGCACTGAATTTTTTTAAACATATACATTAAATTTTGATGTTATTTCTGATTTGTTTTCTTCTCTTCAGTTTCAGCCTAAATCTTCCCATTAGAAGACTGTGGTCACTGTTGCAGTCTGTGCCTGGTAATGTTTTTACTACCAGTGAAGAATTTCTAAATCTTTTGTTTAGACAGGATTTAATCAGTTTGATTTCTTGTGCTGTCTCCTGAATTCACTCTGTCCATTTTCAGTCCGATGTGTGGGACTGACTCCAACCCTTCTCATGGTCCAATCTGCATGAGCTGCGACTGTACAGTGCCCAAAGGAAATCCCGCTCGACGTGATGAGGGAAGGAAGGACAATTTTACCTGTTAGCACACCCTTCACTTTAGCATGAGTGTGAGTGTGGGTGCGCGTGTGTGTATGTGTGTGTGTGGGTGCGTGTGTGAGAGTATGTGCGTGTGTGTGTGTGTGTGTGTGTGTGTGTGTGTGTGTGTGTGTGTGTGTGTTTGTGGGTATGTGAATGTGTGTGTGTGTGTTTGTGGGTATGATGAATGTGTGTATGAGTGTGCGGAGGTGTGTGCGACTCTGTGTCTGTGTGTGTGTGAGTGTGTGTGTTCGTTCGTTGCTTGATTTAACGTCTTTTCACTATAAGTGATATTAGACGGGGAAAAATGGCATGGAGGATGAAATAAGGGGGGGGGGGGGTGTGGAGGGGAGAGGGGAACAGAGTAAGGGACGTAAAAAAAATTAAAAGGAAGCGGCAAGGTCTTAAGAAAAAGGATATGGATGAACAGAGAAATGAAACTAGAACAACGCTAACATCAATAATGTAAAAGAAAAATCGTCATAAAAACAAAACAAAACAAAAATAATCATAATTATAATAATAATCTTAAAGTAACGCATTAACAGGACTGTGAACCAATGATTCTGAAATTTTAACTAACAAAACTTGATCCGATATTACTTCTTTAAAATGCGTTTCAAGATAGTTTCCTTGTGTAAACGTCTTTGGTAAAAAGGAACGAAGCTTTCTGCAGTAAAACAAACAGTGATACAATGTGAATTGTTCGCCACAAATACATAAAACGTTGTTACAATATTTTGTTTTCAAAGCGTTCAGTTGAATGCGAAAATATGTCATAACAATTAATCTCAAATGATATAACGAGGAATACTGCAAATTTTTACAGATATTTTGAACTGAAAGTTTGATTCTTTTTTGAGACACAAATTTTTCATTTAAATGTTCATGAAATCGAATCCATGATGCTAATTCTAGCGAGTTGTAAGCTTCTTTTACCGAGGTGTTAACATGTAATTCTATGGAATTTTCAGAATGGAGGGCACCGGATTTAGCTGCTCTGTCAACTACGTTGTTGCCATGAAGACCAACATGAGAAGGCACCCAGCATAAATTGATTTCCGAACCATTTATCTTTAAACAATGTATTAGATGATTTGCCTCAATAATTAAGTCAGGTCTTGTGTCTGTATCAAAAGACTGTAAGGCATATAATACAGATTTTGAATCAACAAAGAGAACTACTTTGAATGACACAGGCCGAAGGCTTATTAAATAATGCAACGCTTGAACAACAGCGACCAATTCTGCTGTATATATAGATACATTTGCCCCAATGAAAAAAGACTTTTTAATGTTAAATTTTGGAACATAAAAGGCTGCTCCAGCGCTCTGGTTTGCTAAGACTGACCCATCGGTAAAAATGTGGAGGTGGGTACTGTACTTTTCATCGATGTGTTCACAAGCTGTGGATAGCGTAATGTTGACATTATCATCTTTTTTAACTTTTGCATAATCGAGATCAAATGTGGCATTTAGCATTTCCCATGTAGGGATAGGCGTTATCGTTGGTTTCTCAGCAATTTCATCCATTGTTATGTTGGACTGTTTGATCAGGCCAGATATGTAAGTTGCGGCTGTAATTTGTGATGAAATGTTTTTTGCTCGTTTTGGAAAGTCAGTATCAGACCTGATCTTAATTTCTTTGCTCACAAAATTATCCACTTGTGAAGTAGTTCTAATTGCAAACTTTGCTGTAGCTAACTCACGATGGTTGTTTAAAGGTAGAATTCCAGCAACTTTGTACGTTTCCAGAGTAGAAGCATGAGTTGGTACACCTAGTGCAATTTTAAGACTTTTGCAGTCCAAGCTCTGAATCTTTTTTAGTAAATATTTGGGTGCATTGAAGAAAACTTCTTGCGCGTAGGATAATTTAGACCTGACCAGCGCTGTTGACAGATGAATCAGTACATTTGTATCCATTCCCCAGGGTAATTTGCTTATTATCTTTAGAAAATTTAAGGTTTTTCGCGCTTTTGTTAAAATATAATCAAAATGGACATTCCAGCTTAATTTGGACGTGATGTAAACTCCCAGGAATTTTACGACCTGTTTGTAATTTAACACTTCACCAAGCAATTTGAAAATAGGCAAGTTATTTGAGTTACCACCAGGATCAAACAGCATCATGTTAGTTTTTTCTGCTGACAACGACAGCCCATTTTCTAACATATAGTTTCCAAGATTATCAAGATCAATTTGATACAACTTCCTGATGTAATTTCGCGTTCTCTGTGGAGTTGTCTTTTTTAAAGTGATATTCATCCAAGTACATATATCATCAGCGTACTGTACTAAAACAACACGATTTGAAAGAGCTTTAGGAAGATCCTGTATAAGGATATTAAATAAAATAGGTGCTATCACTGAACCTTGTGGAATCCCCATGTCGAGGCATCGTGAAGAAGAATAACTAGCTCCCACTCTTGCCTGAATTGTTCTATTAGCTAAAAAAGATTTAATGTAATTGAACATATTGCCCGATAAACCAACAGATTTTAGCTTGAACAATAAACGTTTATGCCAAACTTGATCGTAAGCTTTTTTCACATCAAAGAAAGTAGCTAAAACACTTTTTCTGCGGGCAAACTGTTGTTTGATCTGAGTTGTAAAGTTTAACTAGGTGCTCAACTGCGGATCTTCCTTTTCTAAAACCTGCCTGGTTTACCGGAATAACGTTATTTTTATCACAGTAGTGTAAAAGTCTGTTTAAGACCAATCTTTCCATTAGTTTGCTTGTGTGGGACGTTAAAGCAATAGGTCTGTAACTGTTTTTATCGGTTTTCGATTTTCCTGTTTTTAAGATTGGTATAACTATAGACTTTTGCCAGATTTGTGGCACAGTTCCAGTAACCCAGCATTTCTGCAAAATTTTGTGTAGGAAAATAAGGTAGTTTTCAGGGAGATGTTTAATCATTTCAGTCGAAACTGCATCAACACCTACCGAACTCTTTTTGTTGTGTAGAGACAGTACTGTGTTTTTTAGCTCTTCTAAGGTGATTGGAGAATTAAACCAGAGATCATTCTGTGGTACTGGATCAGTGTAGATTGGGTTGTAATCTTCCATTTCTCTGTGATGTTTGCAGTCAGGAGATAAACCTTCAACTTTACTGTTTTTGGCGAACAGATCCACAAAAGTTTCTGCTTTGTCCATGTCTGAAGGAAATGTGTTACATGTTTCAATCATTATCGGACACCTAGGTAAGTTGGTTCCATCCTTCATTTGTTTCATTTTCGTCCAGACTTTATGGAAATCTTTGAAATCTGAAATTTCTTTTGTGCAGAATGATGCCCAATAATCTTTCTTTGCTTCAGCAATGATTTTGTTACATTGGATGTTAGCTTTTTTCATTTCGACATGATCCTCAGGTTTCCGGCTTTTGATGTAGATTTTGAATTTCTCCCTTTTATATTGAACTGCTTTCTCACATGCCTCTGTCCACCAAACATTACCCAATCGATTATTTGATCTAGAAGATTTGAGTTTCGGAATCGATAGGTCTGCAGCGGCTAAAATTGACTCTTGGAATTTAGAAAACATAATGTCTACATTTTCACTTTCATAATGTCTGTAATCTTGATTAGCTAGAGCAGTTCGAAATAAGGACCAGTCAGAACGCTTGTAATTATATTTTGGAATAATTTCAGGAGAGCTGTCTTTCATCCTGATGTTTTTGTCAGTTATGGTTATGATGATAGGTAGGTGATCGCTTCCCAAAGTGTCTCTGTGAGTTTCCCAGGTACAGGATGGTGCTAATTCTGGTGAGATTAGAGACAAATCGATGGCTGTCGCCCTGTGTTTGGAAACATCAGGGATCCTAGTGACACTACCATCATTTAGAAGGTAAAGCGAACTATCAACGATATTTTCTACCAAACGATTGCTCGTAACAGTAGAACAGTTCTTTTCCCAAAATGGGGAGTGGGAATTAAAGTCTCCACCTATTAGCCATTTACCACGCTGCTGATCTTGGATAGTGCGCAGCCATTCTGTGTTG
>JAPXFY010000032.1:29764087-29774087 GCA_030674185.1 Monoplex corrugatus | reverse complement strand
TTTGTTCCAGGAGAGTGGACCAGAAACAGGGAAGGCTCGTGGACCATAGGTATTGAGCTTAGTGCGTGGAAAGCGAAAAGTAAAAAATCGGAGGCAGAGCGGAGGGTACGTGAGGGAACACAGATCTCAAGTAGGCTTGACAGGTAATCGGGGGCTGCGTTATTGAGGCTTTTGTAGCACATGGTGTCTAGTTTGTACTGTATGCGCTTTGATACAGGGAGCCAGTGAAGTTGTGCCAGGAGAGGGGAGATGTGGTCAGCTTTTTTCTTTTTTAGTACAAGGCGTGCAGCACTGTTTTGAATGCGTTGTAGGATGTGAATGGTGGAGGCGGGATGACCAGACAGGAGTGAATTGCATCGATTAGGAACTGAGCCCATCCTACCCTCTGGAACCCTGTCATAAAAACATCATCCATCCTGTGTGGTTCCCTGCCATCTGCCACAGTTGAAAAGCTGACCATTGCATTGACTTTAGAAAGCTTTTTTTATGAATCCAGATTGTCCTGACTGCTCTCTGTCTGTCTCTGTCTCTCTGTCTGTCTGTCTCTCTGTCTCTGTCTCTCTGTGTATCTCTCTTTCTTTCTTTCCCTCTCTCTCTTTCTTTCTTTCTTTCTTCATTCATTCTTTCTTTCATTCTCTCTCTCTTTTTCCCTCTCCCTCTCTTTCTCTCGCTCTCTCTCCTTCTCTTTCTCCTCTCTCTTTCTCTCCCATCTTTCTTTCCTCTCTTTCTCTCTCTCTTTTCTCTCTCTCTTTCTCTATCTCTCTTCTTCTTTCTTCTTCTTTCTCTCTCTCCTTCTCTCTCCTGTCTCTCTCCCCTCCTGTGTGTCTTGTCTCTCTCCCCTCTCTTTCCTCTCTCTCTCCTCTCTCTCTCTCTTTCTCTCCTTCTCTCTCCCACTCACTGTCTCTCTTTTCTCTCTCCTCTGGAATCCTGTCCTAAAAACATCATCCGTTCTGTCTGGTTCCCTGGCATCTGTCACAGTTGACAAGTTGAACATTGCATTGACTTTTGAAAGCTTTTTTTCTCATGCCAGAACGTCACGATAGTCGAAAGGTTAAGTTTTTGCTTTGCTAGCATGGTTGACATAACAGGATTCTGGTGGACAGGGTGCGGGAGTCAAAGGGTTAAGGTTTGCTTTGCTAGCATGGTTGACATAACAGGATTCTTGTGGACAGGGTGCAGGAGTCAAAGGTTAAGTTTTTGCTTTGCTAGCATGGTTGACATAACAGGATTCTGATAAACAGGGTGCAGGAGTCAAAGGGTTAAATGTTTGCTTTGCTAGCATGGTTGACATTACAGGATTCTGATAGACAGGGTGCAGGAGTCAAAGGGTTATGTTTTTGCTTTGCTAGCATGGTTGACATAACAGGATTCTGGTGGACAGGGTGCAGGAGTCAGAGGGTTAAAGTTTTTGCTTTGCTAGCATGAATGACATAACTGGATTCTGGTGGACAAGGTGCGGGAGACAAAGGGTTAAATGTTTGCTTTGCTAGCATGGTTGACATAACAGGATTCTGGTGGACAGGGTGCGGAGTCAAAGGTTAAGTTTTTGCTTTGCTAGCATGGTTGACATAACAGGATTCTGGTGGACAGGGCGTGGGAGTCAAAGGGTTAAGGTTTGCTTTGCATAGCACTTTGCAAACTTGATTCTGTAAACCAGCGTCACGATAGTCGAAGGGTTAAGTTTTTGCTTTGCTAGCATGGTTGACATTACAGGATTCTGGTGGACAAGGTGCAGGAGACAAAGGGTTAGAAGAACATCCATCAGCAAACGCAGGTGGGGAGAGAGAGAAGACAGGAGAAGGAAAGAAGAGTAGAGAAGAGAGAGAAGAGACAGACAGAGAGAGAGAGAGAGTGAGAGAGGGAGAGAGAAGAGAGAGAGAGAGAGAGAGAGAAGATGAGAGAGATTGAGAGAGAGAAGACGAAGAGACTGAGAGAGAGAGAGAGAGAAATAGAAAGAGAGGGGAGAGAGAGAGGAGCAGAGAGAAGAAGAGAGAGAGAGAGAAAGAGAGAGAGAAGAGAGAGAGAGAAAGAGAGAGAAGAAAGAGAGAGAAAGAAGAGAGAGAGAGAGAGAGAGAGAGAGAACAGAGAGACAGAGAGAGAGACAGAGACGAGACAAAGAGAGAGAGAGAAAGAAGAGAAGAGAAACAAAAAGACAGAAGACAGACAGAAGAGAGGACAGAGAGGGAGAAATCAGAGAAAGACAATGATGTAGAAGAGAAACAGAAGAAGAAGAAGATAGATAGACAGAAGAAGAGAAGAGAGAGAGAGAAGAGAAGAGAAAGAGAGAGACAGACAGAGACACAGAGAGACACACAAGACAGAGAAAAGAGAGAGAGAAGAGAAGAAGAAGAAGAGGCAGAGAGAGAAGAAAGAAGAGAGAAGAGAAAGCAAACAAAGAACACCTGAAAAGAAAGAAGGAGAAGAACAAGACAAAAGAAACACTCTACTCACCGATAAACAAATATCTGCTTCATCGCTCAAAGAGCAAAGACACAAACACAAACACCACCACCACCACACACACCCCACACACACCACCACCACAGCAACAACAACAACAAGAACACAGAAACAAAAACATAAGCGTTCAGATAAAGCAAAGACACAAAGCAACAAGACGAAACAAAGAAACAACAACAGAAAACAGATCACAAGCAGTAAAACCAACAGCAGTAAATAACTACACAAACCACAACCCTAAAAGCAGCGTCAGAAACAGACAAGAAATGCATGCCTCTGTCCGCTTCCAAAGATCAACTTGATACATTCAACAACAACACAAGAAGAAGAAAGAGAGAGAGAGAGAGAAGAAGGAGAGCAAGAAAGACAGAGGAGAGAGAGAAAAGAGAGAAGAGAGAACTTAGACAAGAGAGAGAAACAGACAGAGAGAGATGATCGAGTCGTCAGAGAGAAGAAAAGACAAGAGGACAGGAGAGACAAAGAACAGAAGCAGACCGAAGACAAACAGCAGAGAGAGAAGAAGACAGAGAGGAGAGGAAGAGAGGGAAGAGAGAAAGAGATGAAGAGAGGTAGAGAGAGAGAGAGAAAGAGAAGAGAAGAGAGAGAGAAAGAGAGAAAGAAGAGAGAGAAAGAGAAGAGAGAGAGAAAGAGGGAAGAGAAAGAAGAGAGAGAAGGGAGAGGAGAGGAGAGAGAGAGAGACAGAGAGACAGATAGATAGAGAGAGAAGGACAGAGAGGGAGAAATTCAGGGAGATAGATAGATAGATAGATAGTTAGACAGATAGATAGATAGGTAGATAGATAGATAGCTAGAGAGAGAGAGAGAGAGAGAGAGAGAGAGAGACAGAGACAGAGAGACAGAGAGACAGAGAAACAGAGAGAGACAGAGGGACACACAGAGAGAGCAACACAGACAGAGAGAGAGAAAGAGAGACAATGACAATGACAATGACAATGATGCTTTATTTTCCAACGGTAAAAGCTATTGGCTAGAAGCCATTTTTCAAACTTGCTGTTGCTATTATATACACATGACATTTATTTACAGTAACAAGTACAGCTTAAGGAAAATACATGTTGAATACTAGAATTAAGATAACATTACAATGAAATCAAGAAACGTACACAGTCAGCACTAAGAGATAGATAGATAGATAGATAGAGAGGTAGATAGTATAGATAGATAGATAGACAGGTGAGCAGGTAGATAAATTAATGAATAAGTACATGTAAGTAAGTAAATAAAGAAAGAAAGATAATGTTGATAGTGATAATAATAAAAATAAGACGAAGAAGAAGAAGAAGAAGAAGGAAGAGGAGGAGGAGGAGGAGGAGAGGAAAACAAAGTAAACAAAATAGTAATAAGATAAAACAAAATAAAATGAAATAGAGGGAGAAGAAACATTACATGTGAAAAAATTATAGAAGATAAATCAAGCGTCAAATAGACTAATGTTCTTACAATCAAATCAAAGAAGATGAAATCAACTTGCTGTCAAAGAGAGAGAGAGAGAGAGGCAGAGAGAGACAGACAGAGAGACAGAGAGACAGACAGAGAGACAGAGAGACAGAGAGAGAGAGAGAGAGAGAGAGAGGGGGGGGAAGAGAAAGGGAAGGAGAGAGGGAAAGGGATAGATAGATAATAATAAAAAGATAAATAGGTAGATAGATATATAGATAGACAGATAGATAGATAGATAAATAAATAGATAAATAGATAGATAGATAGATAGATATACATATAAATAGATAGAGGGGGAGACAGAGAGGGAGAGAGGGGTAGAGAGAGGGTAGAGAAGAGAGAGGAGAAAGAGAGAGAGAGAGAGACAGAGAGAGAGAGAGAGAGAGAAAGATACAGAGATAGAGACAGAAGAGAGAGAGAGAGACAGAGAGAAAGAGAGAGAGAGAGAGAGAGAGAGAGAAAGATACAGAGATAGAGACAAAGACAGAGATAGAGACATAGAGAGAGAGAGAGAAAGAGATAGAGAGAGAGAGTGAGTGAGTGAGTGAGTGAGTAACAGAGAGAGAGAGAGAGAGAGAGAGAGAGAGAGAGAGAGAGAGAGAGAGAGAGAAAGAGACGAGGCACAGAGAGAAAGAGATAGGGGAAAGAGAGAGAGAAAGAGAGAGAGAGAGAGAGAGAGAGAGAAAGAAAAGAGAGAGAGAGAGACAGAGACAGACAGACAAGTAGACAGACAGACAGACAGACAGACAGACAAATAGTCAGGCAGAGAGGGAAAGAGAACAAGACCAACAACACATTTTTATTTACGAAGGTATGAAATAAGCAAAATGTCTGCTTTTTAAATTTTTTTTTACTTCCAACCCTCCCCAAAGAGGGTCTATACATCACACTACACATAAACCATACCTAAGATACTCCAACAAAGCAATCATTACACTTTCAGTCAAAGAAATACATTTTGAAGAGAGAGAGAGAGAGAGAGAGCGAGAGAGAGAGAGAGAGAGAGAGAGAGAAACAGACAGACAGAGACAGACAGAGACATAGACAAAGATAGACAGACAGAGGACAGAGAGAGACAGAGTGAGAGAGAAGAGAGCAGAGACAAGAGAGAGACAGAGAGAGAGAGACAGAGAGAGAGAGAGAGACGAGCAGAAGAGAGAGAGAGAGAAAGAGAAAGAGAGGAAAGAAAGAAGAGACAGAGACAGAGACAGAGACAGAGACAGAGACAGGACGAGAGACCGAATATACGTACACATTTTTATGTATATTGCTTTTGTTTAATCCCTCCTTTAGGGCGGTCATATTCCGTGTTCGGAGGTGTGCGCTTTGGTTGTTTTCGTGTTTCCATGTACCATCGAAAACCTGACATGACTTACAGGATCTTTAACGTGCGTATATGATGTTCTACGTGCGTATGTATACGAAGGGGGTTGAACCACTAACAGATCTGCTCTTATGTTAATCTGGAAGAGAGGAAAAAAAAAACTGCATCCTTTACCCACCTGAGAGTACACAAGCAGACTCGAACCTAAGCCTCCTAGTCTGAAGACCAGAGTCCTGACCGCTTGTCTTGGTTCCCTTGAAACTGTACTCTCAGACCACAGTGACCTTCTCCTGTTCACTTTCCCATACATGGGGATGGCGGGGGCTCTTTCAGTATAAATACAGTAGTATCCCCACCTTCTGGAAATTCTGGGCCCCAGTAGCTCAGTTGGTTTGGGCGTCTGATTCACATGCTAATGGTTGTGGGTTCGAATCCCGGGATGCGCAATATTAAAACTGACCTTCACACTGTCCCATCTTAACATCATTGTTGTTCTGGTGGTGTCAATATGGGATTAGATAAGCTCCCCTTTCCCCCACTTCCCTGGGATGGTTATCCCCGTCGGCTACGAGTACATCACCTGAGGTGGGTGTCGACGTAAAAACTGAACCAACTCAACTCAGCTGGAAATTCTGTGCTTTTCTGTCATTCTCTTTGTTTCTGACTTACGCCTTTGCTTTTTTCTGTCATTTCTTCCTATTATTTTCTGCCTCGCTGGTCCATTCACCTGTATGTTTTCGATAAAGTCTTACGTACTTTCTCTTAGGATTGATAATTGGGTACATGTATTAAGTGCATTTTTGGCTCTAGGGAGGTGAGATATGCAGAAGCAATTTTAGGTAATTTAGGCCCGTTTTTATAAATATTTTAGTGTTTTTAGTTTTATTTAAATTTGCATTCAGTGTGTGTTTTTTTTTAAATTCCCTGTGCAATAAATTGGACGGAGTGTTCAACGCCTGGGACATCTCTTGAGATTATGTGCGCAAACGCATTGATAGTGTATTTAATTTTATTTACCTTTTTTTCCCTGTTGTATGTTTCGGAACGGTTTAGACCTGATATGGTACTACGCAGTCGGCTGGGCTTTAAACAAAAATAATAAAATAAGAAATAACTTTCCCGTACACCATCCCCCTGCCATCGCTTCACAGACACCGACGACAAACAATATTTGTCATGTGAAATCACAACTCAGTAGAAAATGTACACAACGCTCGCGATGACTTCAAAAAGGATTTGGCCTGACCCCTTGGTAATCTTCACTCAGACTATAATATACCAGACTTTTTCCTGATCCCCATTTCCATTCCAGCAATAGTAATCAGTTTTAGTACTGTCTGCGACTAATCACTGTTCTTTAACCCTTTGACTCCCTCACCCTACACATCAACTGCAAAAACGTAACCCTTTGACTCCCACACCCTACACATCAACTGCAAAAACGTAACTCTTTGACTCCCTCACCCTACACATCAACTGCAAAAACGTAATCCTTTGACTCCCACACTCTACACATCAACTGCAAAAACGTAACCCTTTGACTCCCACACCCAACACATCAACTGCAAAAACGTAACTCTTTGACTCCCTCACCCTATCCACCAACTGCAAAAACGTAACCCTTTGACTCCCTCACCCTATCCACCAACTGCAAAAACGTAACTCTTTGACTCCCTCACCCTACACATCAACTGCAAAAACGTAACTCTTTGACTCCCTCACCCTATCCACCAACTGCAAAAACGTAACCCTTTGACTCCCTCACCCTATCCACCAACTGCAAAAACGTAACTCTTTGACTCCCGCACCCTACACACCAACTGCAAAAACGTAACTCTTTGACTCCCTCACCCTACACATCAACTGCAAAAACGTAACCTTTGACTCCCTCACCCTATCCACCAACTGCAAAAACGTAACCCTTTGACTCCCACACCCAACACATCAACTGCAAAAACACCCTACACATCAACTGCAAAAACGTAACCTTTGACTCCCACACCCTACACATCAACTGCAAAAACGTAACCCTTTGACTCCCACACCCTACACATCAACTGCAAAAACGTAACCCTTTGACTCCCTCACCCTACACTTCAACTGCAAAAACGTAACCCTTTGACTCCCACACCCTACACTTCAACTGCAAAAACGTAACCCTTTGACTCCCTCACCCTATCCACCAACTGCAAAAACGTAACTCTTTGACTCCCTCACCCTACACATCAACTGCAAAAGCGTAACTCTTTGACTCCCTCACCCTATCCACCAACTGCAAAAACGTAACCCTTTGACTCCCTCACCCTATCCACCAACTGCAAAAACGTAACTCTTTGACTCCCGCACCCTACACACCAACTGCAAAAACGTAACTCTTTGACTCCCTCACCCTACACATCAACTGCAAAAACGTAACCTTTGACTCCCACACCCTACACATCAACTGCAAAAACGTAACCCTTTGACTCCCACACCCTACACATCAACTGCAAAAACGTAACCCTTTGACTCCCTCACCCTACACTTCAACTGCAAAAACGTAACCCTTTGACTCCCACACCCTACACATCAACTGCAAAAACGTAACCCTTTGACTCCCACACTCTACACTTCAACTGCAAAAACGTAACCCTTTGACTCCCACACCCTACACATCAACTGCAAAAACGTAACCTTTGACTCCCACACCCTACACATCAACTGCAAAAACGTAACCCTTTGACTCCCACACCCTACACATCAACTGCAAAAACGTAACCCTTTGACTCCCTCACCCTACACTTCAACTGCAAAAACGTAACCCTTTGACTCCCACACCTACACATCAACTGCAAAAACGTAACCCTTTGACTCCCACACTCTACACTTCAACTGCAAAAAACGTAACCCTTTGACTCCCACACCCTACACTTCAACTGCAAAAACGTAACCCTTTGACTCCCACACCCAACACATCAACTGCAAAAACGTAACTCTTTGACTCCCTCACCCTATCCACCAACTGCAAAAACGTAACCCTTTGACTCCCTCACCCTATCCACCAATTGCAAAAACGTAACTCTTTGACTCCCTCACCCTACACATCAACTGCAAAAGCGTAACTCTTTGACTCCCACCCTATCCACCAACTGCAAAAACGTAACTCTTTGACTCCCTCACCCTATCCACCAACTGCAAAAACGTAACTCTTTGACTCCCGCACCCTACACACCAACTGCAAAAACGTAACTCTTTGACTCCCTCACCCTACACATCAACTGCAAAAACGTAACCTTTGACTCCCACACCCTAACACATCAACTGCAAAAACGTAACCCTTTGACTCCCATACCCTACACTTCAACTGCAAAAACGTAACCCTTTGACTCCCACACCCTACACTTCAACTGCAAAAACGTAACCCTTTGACTCCCACACCCTACACTTCAACTGCAAAACGTAATCCTTTGACTCCCACACCCTACACATCAACTGCAAAAACGTAACCCTTTGACTCCCTCACCCTACACATCAACTGCAAAAACGTAACCCTTTGACTCCCACACCCTACACTTCAACTGCAAAAACGTAACCCTTTGACTCCCTCACCCTACACATCAACTGCAAAAACGTAACCCTTTGACTCCCACACCCTACACATCAACTGCAAAAACGTAACCCTTTGACTCCCTCACGCTCAGACCTTTAATCATTTATTTATTTACTTCATGTATATGTTCCTTTTTTTGAAGGTAAGATACACAGATACACATGTCATTTATATGTAACCAAGATTATTCCAGTGATAGGCTGATAAAATACCGGTATAAAATAGATACCAGGTAAAACATAGGCTAGGTTAGGGCCTCAGGACCTGGCCAGTTCATGGGTTTACGTGCAGGCTTAAGGCTTGTGCCATGATCACCATACACGTGGCACGCTGTGACGTTAGTGCGTATGGGGATTCGTTCCGAGGGCGCAGACGTCATCTTGAGAAACTGAAACTGAAACCGTTTGAAACATGACGATCTATTCTCTCGGTCAATCATGGCGTAAAGCTGCTGCGCAAATTAACCCTTTGGCCCCCACACCCTATCCGCCGACTGCAAAAACTTAACCCTTTGATTCTCTTACCCTATGAAGGAAGGAAGCTGGTGGATAGGGTGCGGGAATCAAAGGGTCAAGTGTTTGCTTTGTTGGCACGGTTGGCGATGCATAATGCTGGTGGATAGGGTGCGGAAGTCAAAGGGTTAAGTTTTTGCTTTGCTAGCATGGTTGGCGATGCATGATGCTGGTGGACAGGGTGCAGGAGTCAAAGGGTTAAGTTTTTTGCTTTGTTGGCACGGTTGGCGATGCATGATGCTGGTGGATAGGGTGCAGGAGTCAAAGGGTTAATTTTTTGCTTTGTTGGCACGGTTGGCGATGCATGATGCTGGCGGACAGGGCGCGGGAGTCAAAGGGTTAATTCAGAGTCCTGTTTTTCGAAGAGACGACGGAGGGAAGTTTGATACAAATGTAATCTGTCATTATGTTTTCAGTCCCTCCCCGTGGGAATGCCGGGGGCTCTTTCAGTATAAACAGTATCCCCACCTTCTGGAAATTCTGGGCTAGAACTTTCCTCTTTTCTGTCACTCTCTTTGTTTCTGCCTTGTTCCTTTGCTTTCTGTCATTTCTTCCTATCATTTTTTGCCTTGCTGGTCCATTCATCTGTATGTGTTCGATAAAGTCTTATATACTCTCTCTTAGGATTGATAATTGGGTACATGTATTAAGTGC
>JAPXFY010000032.1:29744087-29754087 GCA_030674185.1 Monoplex corrugatus | reverse complement strand
AATTACATTAAATCTTTTTTAGCTAATAGAACAATTCAGGCAAGAGTGGGAGCTAGTTATTCTTCTTCACGATGCCTCGACATGGGGATTCCACAAGGTTCAGTGATAGCACCTATTTTATTTAATATCCTTATACAGGATCTTCCTAAAGCTCTTTCAAATCGTGTTGTTTTAGTACAGTACGCTGATGATATATGCACTTGGATGAATATCACTTTTAAAAAAGACAACTCCACAGAGAACGCGAAATTACATCAGGAAGTTGTATCAAATTGATCTTGATAATCTTGGAAACTATATGTTAGAAAATGGGCTGTCATTGTCAGCAGAAAAAACTAACATGATGCTGTTTGATCCTGGTGGTAACTCAAATAACTTGCCTATTTTCAAATTGCTTGGTGAAGTGTTAAATTACAAACAGGTCGTAAAATTCCTGGGAGTTTACATCACGTCCAAATTAAGCTGGAATGTCCATTTTGATTATATTTTAACAAAAGCGCGAAAAACCTTAAATTTTCTAAAGATAATAAGCAAATTACCATGGGGAATGGATACAAATGTACTGATTCATCTGTCAACAGCGCTGGTCAGGTCTAAATTATCCTACGCGCAAGAAGTTTTCTTCAATGCACCCAAATATTTACTAAAAAAGATTCAGAGCTTGGACTGCAAAAGTCTTAAAATTGCACTAGGTGTACCAACTCATGCTTCTACTCTGGAAACGTACAAAGTTGCTGGAATTCTACCTTTAAACAACCATCGTGAGTTAGCTACAGCAAAGTTTGCAATTAGAACTACCTCACAAGTGGATAATTTTGTGAGCAAAGAAATTAAGATCAGGTCTGATACTGACTTTCCAAAACGAGCAAAAAACATTTCATCACAAATTACAGCCGCAACTTACATATCTGGCCTGATCAAACAGTCCAACATAACAATGGATGAAATTGCTGAGAAACCAACGATAACGCCTATCCCTACATGGGAAATGCTAAATGCCACATTTGATCTCGATTATGCAAAAGTTAAAAAAGATGATAATGTCAACATTACGCTATCCACAGCTTGTGAACACATCGATGAAAAGTACAGTACCCACCTCCACATTTTACCGATGGGTCAGTCTTAGCAAACCAGAGCGCTGGAGCAGCCTTTTATGTTCCAAAATTTAACATTAAAAAGTCTTTTTTCATTGGGGCAAATGTATCTATATATACAGCAGAATTGGTCGCTGTTGTTCAAGCGTTGCATTATTTAATAAGCCTTCGGCCTGTGTCATTCAAAGTAGTTCTCTTTGTTGATTCAAAATCTGTATTATATGCCTTACAGTCTTTTGATACAGACACAAGACCTGACTTAATTATTGAGGCAAATCATCTAATACATTGTTTAAAGATAAATGGTTCGGAAATCAATTTATGCTGGGTGCCTTCTCATGTTGGTCTTCATGGCAACAACGTAGTTGACAGAGCAGCTAAATCCGGTGCCCTCCATTCTGAAAATTCCATAGAATTACATGTTAACACCTCGGTAAAAGAAGCTTACAACTCGCTAGAATTAGCATCATGGATTCGATTTCATGAACATTTAAATGAAAAATTTGTGTCTCAAAAAAGAATCAAACTTTCAGTTCAAAATATCTGTAAAAATTTGCAGTATTCCTCGTTATATCATTTGAGATTAATTGTTATGACATATTTTCGCATTCAACTGAACGCTTTGAAAACAAAATATTGTGACAACGTTTTATGTATTTGTGGCGAACAATTCACATTGTATCACTGTTTGTTTTACTGCAGAAAGCTTCGTTCCTTTTTACCAAAGACGTTTACACAAGGAAACTATCTTGAAACGCATTTTAAAGAAGTAGTATCGGATCAAGTTTTGTTAGTTAAAATTTCAGAATCATTGGTTCACAGTCCTGTTAATGCGTTACTTTAAGATTATTATTATAATTATGATTATTTTTGTTTTGTTTTGTTTTTATGACGATTTTTCTTTTACATTATTGATGTTAGCGTTGTTCTAGTTTCATTTCTCTGTTCATCCACATCCTTTTTCTTAAGACCTTGCCGCTTCCTTTTAATTTTTTTTTACGTCCCTTACTCTGTTCCCCTCTCCCCTCCACACCCCCCCCCCCCCCTTATTTCATCCTCCATGCCATTTTTTCCCCGTCTAATATCACTTATAGTGAAAAGACGTTAAATCAAGCAACGAACAACGAACACACACACACACACACACTGCCATCTGAATCTATCTTACCTCATTCTTAAAAAACAAAACAAACAAACAAACAAACAAACAAACAAACAAACAGACAAACAAATAAACAAACTCTCTTTAAGCTAAAGAGGATAAGGAAAATCCCGAGAAAACCCCTCAGAACGTGCAATCCTGAGTGTCAAGGGAATTCAGTTAATCCCATCAAAGTATTTACAAGCTTTTTGTTGCCCATAATTCCTCACGACCTCGCCTTACAGATGAAACGTGCTTGCATTTATAAGGAACACGCACGCACCCACATACACCCAAGGCCACGCGTATTCCGTTCTCTAACTCCATGTTTTTACACCACTCCGAATGCATTCCATCATTTATCAATACAGGCCAGCGAAGCATCGGTGGTCTAGTGGTAGAATACTCGCCTGCCACGCGGGTGACCCGGGTTCGATTCCCGGTCGATGCATTTTTTTTTATTTAGTGGGCCGTTAGCTCAGCTGCTAGAGTGCTATGCTTATAACGCAGGGGTTGTGAGTTCAACCCTCGAACGGGTCTTTTTTTTTTATATATACAGACTGGCGGGTCTATGATTAAAGGAAATATTGTCTACACCGTGTTGATAGGCAGTTGACGCGTCGTGCATTGACTGGGGCGGGGGGCTTTCTTAGTTTCTGTGATGTGAGACGAGTTTATACTGAGTGGCTAGTTGTGTTGTGATTCAGATCTTTAATTCTTTGGCTCCCGCACCCTATCCACCAACAAATGCCTATCAGTTAACATCAGGAAGAGAGTTCTTGAATGTTATATAGAAACGATGATGTTATAATTTATGGTCGTGAAGTGTGGACAGTCAACACGCAAAGCCAGAACAAGGTTGAGGCAGCCGAGATGTGGTTTCTAAGAAGCACGTTGAGAGTTTCATGGACAGCAAAGAAAACAAACGAGACAGTCTTGATGGAGGCAGACACAAGAAGATCATTGATAAGGAAGATTTATAGGCCATTTTCTGAGGAAAGGGGAATTGGAGCACCTGGTCACAACAGGAAAGCTGGAGGGAAAGAGAGCACCAGGTAGACCCAGGGAAAAATATTGGACGGACTTGCAAGGTGGCTAAGGACAAAAAGGTGGATGTGCTTGCGGCAACAAGGGACAGAAACCTGTGGAGGGCCATGATCGTCACCGCCATGTGGCAAGACACTTGATGATGATGATAAGGAACATGCACACACCCGCATACATGCAAGTACACACGTATTCTTCTCTCTAACGCCATGTTTTACGTGTCGGGCCCCAGTAGCTCAGTTGGTTGCGCGTCGGATTCACATGCTAATGGATGTGGGTTCGAATCCCGGATAGCGCTATATTAAAACTGGCCTTCTCACTGACCCATCTTAACATCGTTGTTGTTCTGGTGGTGTCAGTATAGGACTAGATAAATCACCCTTCCCCCACTTCCCTGGGATGGTTATCCCCGTCGGCCATATCATCCGAGGTGGGTGTCGACGTTAAAACCGAACCAAATCAATCTATCATGTTTTACGCCACTCCGAATGTATTTCATCATTTATCAATACAGGCCAGCGAAGCATCGGTGGTCTAGTGGTAGAATACTCGCCTGCCACGCGGGTGACCCGGGTTCGATTCCCGGTGGATGCAAGTTTTTTAAATTTTTTTATTTAGTGGGCTGTTAGCTCAGCTGTTAGAGTGCTATGCTTGTAACGCAGGGGTTGTAGGTTCAACCTTTGAACGGGTCATTTTTTTAATATACAGACTGGCGGGGCTATGATTAATTAAGGAAATATTGTCTACACCGTGTTGATAGGCAGTTGACGCGTCGTGCATTGACTGGGGCGGGGGGGGGGGGGGGGGCTTTCTGTGATCACAGTGATGTGAGACGAGTTTATACTGAGTGGCTAGTTGTGTTGTGATTCAGATCTTTAATCCTTTTGGCTCCCGCACCCTATCCACCAACAAATACCTATCAATTAACATCAGAAAGAGAATTCTTGAATGTTACATGGAACCGATGATGTTATATGGTTGAGAGGCGTGGACAGTCAACAAGCAAAGACAGAACAAGATTGAGGCAGCCGAGATGTGGTTTCTAAGAAGAATGTTGAGAGTTCCATGGACAGCAAAGAAAACAAACGAGACAGTCTCGATAGAGGCAAACACAAGAAGATCATTCATAAGGAAGATTAGGGAAAGACAAGCAACATTTATAGGCCATTTTATGAGGAAAGGGGAATTGGAGCACCTGGTCACAACAGGAAAGCTGGAGGGAAAGAGAGCACGAGGTAGACCCAGGGAAAAATATTGGACGGACTTGCAGAGTGGCTGAGAGGACAGAGAGGATGGAAGATGTGCTTGCGGCAACAAGGGACAGATACATATGGAGGGCCATGATCGTCACCGCCATGTGGCAAGGCACTTAATGATGATGATGATAAGGAACACGCACACACCCGCATACATACAAGTACACACGTATTCCTCTCTCTAACTCCATGTTTTACGCCACTTTGAATGTATTTCATCATTTATCAATACAGGCCAGTGGAGCATCGGTGGTCTAGTGGTAGAATACTCGCCTGCCACGCGGGTGACCCGGGTTCGATTCCCGGTCGATGCAAGTTTTTTTTTTATTAAGTGGGCCGTTAGCTCAGCTGTTAGAGTGCTATGCTTGTAACGCAGGGGTTGTGAGTTCAACCCTCGAACGGGTCTTTTTTTTATATATACAGACTGGCGGGGCTATGATTAAAGGAAATATTGTCTACACCGTGTTGATAGGCAGTTGACGCGTCGTGCATTGACTGGGGCGGGGGGCTTTCTCAGTTTTTGTGATGTGAGACGAGTTTATACTGAGTGGCTAGTTGTGTTGTGATTCAGATCTTTAATTCTTTGGCTCCCGCACCCTATCCACCAACAAATGCCTATCAGTTAACATCAGGAAGAGAGTTCTTGAATGTTATATAGAAACGATGATGTTATAATTTATGGTCGTGAAGTGTGGACAAACAACACGCAAAGCCAGAACAAGGTTGAGGCAGCCGAGATGTGGTTTCTAAGAAGCACGTTGAGAGTTTCATGGACAGCAAAGAAAACAAACGAGACAGTCTTGATGGAGGCAGACACAAGAAGATCATTGATAAGGAAGATTTATAGGCCATTTTCTGAGGAAAGGGGAATTGGAGCACCTGGTCACAACAGGAAAGCTGGAGGGAAAGAGAGCACCAGGTAGACCCAGGGAAAAATATTGGACGGACTTGCAAGGTGACTAAGGACAAAAAGGTGGATGTGCTTGCGGCAACAAGGGACAGAAACCTGTGGAGGGCCATGATCGTCACCGCCATGTGGCAAGACACTTGATGATGATGATAAGGAACATGCACACACCCGCATACATGCAAGTACACACGTATTCTTCTCTCTAACGCCATGTTTTACGTGTCGGGCCCCAGTAGCTCAGTTGGTTGCGCGTCGGATTCACATGCTAATGGTTGTGGGTTCGTATCCCGGATAACGCTATATTAAAACTGGCCTTCTCACTGACCCATTTTAACATCATTGTTGTTCTGGTGGTGTCAGTATAGGACTAGATAAGTCACCCTTCCCCCACTTCCCTGGGATGGTTATCCCCGTCGGCCATATCATCCGAGGTGGGTGTCGACGTTTAAACCGAACCAAATCAATCTATCATGTTTTACGCCACTCCGAATGTATTTCATCATTTATCAGTACAGGCCAGCGAAGCATCGGTGGTCTAGTGGTAGAATACTCGCCTGCCACGCGGGTGACCCGGGTTCGATTCCCGGTCGATGCAAGTTTTTAAATTTTTTTTTATTTAGTGGGCCGTTAGCTCAGCTGTTAGAGTGCTATGCTTGTAACGCAGGGGTTGTAGGTTCAACCTTTGAACGGGTCTTTTTTTTTTATTATACAGACTGGCGGGTCTATGATTAAAGGAAATATTGTCTACACCCTGTTGATAGGTAGTTGACGCGTCGTACATTGACTGGGGCGGGGGGCTTTCTGTGATATGAGGCAAGTTTATACTGAGTGACTGTGATGTGAGACAAGTTTATACTGAGTGACTGTGATGTGAGACAAGTTTATACTGAGTGACTGTGATGTGAGACAAGTTTATACTGAGTGACTGTGATGTGAGACAAGTTTATACTGTGTGACTGTGATGTGAGACACGTTTATACTGACTGTGATGTGAGACAAGTTTATACTGAGTGACTGTGATGTGAGACAAGTTTATACTGACTGTGATGTGAGACAAGTTTATACTGAGTGACTGTGATGTGAGACAAGTTTATACTGAGTGACTGTGATGTGAGACACGTTTATACTGAGTGACTGTGATGTGAGACAAGTTCATACTGAGTGACTGTGATGTGAGACAAGTTTATACTGAGTGACTGTGATGTGAGACAAGTTTATACTGAGTGACTGTGATGTGAGACAAGTTTATACTGAGTGACTGTGATGTGAGACAAGTTTATACTGACTGTGATGTGAGACAAGTTTATATTGAGTGACTGTGATGTGAGACAAGTTTATACTGAGTGACTGTGATGTGAGACACGTTTATACTGAGTGACTGTGATGTGAGACAAGTTTATACTGAGTGCCTGTGATGTGAGACACGTTTATACTGAGTGACTGTGATGTGAGACACATTTATACTGAGTGACTGTGATGTGAGACACGTTTATACTGAGTGACTATGATGTGAGACACGTTTATACTGAGTGACTGTAATGTGAGACACGTTTATACTGAGTGACTGTGATGTGAGACAAGTTTATACTGAGTGACTGTGATGTGAGACAAGTTTATACTGTGTGACTGTGATGTGAGACAAGTTTATACTGAGTGACTGTGATGTGAGACAAGTTTATACTGTGTGACTGTGATGTGAGACAAGTTTATACTGTGTGACTGTGATGTGAGACAAGTTTATACTGAGTGACTGTGATGTGAGACAACTTTATACTGAGTGGAGTGACTGTGATGTGAGACATGTTTATACTGTGTGACTGTGATGTGAGACAACTTTACACTGAGTGGAGTGACTGTGATGTGAGACAAGTTTATACTGTGTGACTGTTATGTGAGACAAGTTTATACTGTGTGACTGTGATGTGAGACAAGTTTACACTGAGTGGCTGTGATGTGAGACAAGTTTATACTGTGTGACTGTGATGTGAGACAAGTTTACACTGTGTGACTGTGATGTGAGACAAGTTTATACTGTGTGACTGTGATGTGAGACAAGTTTACACTGTGTGACTGTGATGTGAGACAAGTTTACACTGAGTGGAGTGACTGTGTTGTGAGACAAGTTTACACTGAGTGGAGTGACTGTGATGTGAGACAAGTTTACACTGAGTGACTGTGATGTCAGACAAGTTTACACTGAGTGGAGTGACTGTGATGTGAGACAAGTTTACACTGAGTGGCTGTGATGTCAGACAAGTTTACACTGAGTGACTGTGATGTGAGACAAGTTTACACTGAGTGGCTGTGATGTCAGACAAGTTTACACTGAGTGGCTGTGATGTCAGACAAGTTTACACTGAGTGGCTGTGATGTCAGACAAGTTTACACTGAGTGACTGTGATGTCAGACAAGTTTACACTGAGTGGCTAGTTGTGTTGTGACTCAGGCCCTTAACTCTTTGACTCCAGCACCCTATCCACCAACTACAAAAACTTAACCCTTCGACTCCCTCACCCTATCCACCAGCTTTCTGCGGATAGGGTGAGGGATCAAAGTGTCAAGTTTTTGTTATGCTAGCATGGTTGGCAAAGCAGGAAGCTGATGGATAGGGTGAGGGAATCAAAATGTTAAGTTTTTGCTTTGCTAGCATAGTTGGCAACGCGGGACGCTGGTGGACAGGATGCGAGAATCAAAGGGTTTAGGAAATATTGTCTACACCGTGTTGATAGGCAATTGACGCATTGTGCATTGAATGGTTTTTTGTGTGTGTGTGTGTGTGTGTGTGTGTGTGTGTGTGTGTGTGTGTGTGTGTGTGTGTGTGTGTGTGTGTGTGTGGTGTGCGCGTGCGCGGGGGGGGGGAGTGGGGGTGGTGGTGCTTTCTGTGATGTGAGACGAATTTATACTGAGTGGATAGTTGTGTTGTGATTCAAATCTTTAATTGTTTACTTATTCATATCATGTATCTGTTCTTTACTTTGAAGATAAGATACACAGATATACACGTCATTTACATGTAACCAAGATCGTTCCAACGATAGGCTGATACAATACTAAAATAAAAATGTAGACTAGACAAAACATAGGCTAGGTAGGACCTCAGGACCTGGCCAGCTCATGGGTTTCTGTACCTGCCTAAGACTTGTGCCATGATCACCATAACACATGACACATGTGACGTAAGTCATCATCATCATCATCAGGTGCCTTGCCGCATGGCTTTGGCGACCATGGACTTCCATCCATCTCTATCACTCGTTGTCCCTAGCATCTCACCCACCCTCCTCTTCCCCAGCCACTCTGCAAGTCCGTCCAGCATTTTCTCCCTGGGTCTACCTGGTGCTCTCTTTCCCTCCAGCTTTCCCGTTGTGACCAGGTGCTCCAAATCCCCCTTCCTCATAAACTGGCCTATAAATGTTGCCTGTCTTTTCCTAATCTTCCTTATGAGTGATCTACTTGTGTCTGCCTCCATCAAGACTGTCTCGTTTGTTTTCTTTGCTGTCCATGGAACTCTCAACATTCTTCTTAGAAACCACATCTCGGCTGCCTCAATCTTGCTCTGGCTTTGCTTGCTGACTGACCACGCCTCGCATCCGTACAACACCTTTCAAGAAGATGACAAGCATTCTTACCAACAAATGCCTATAAATTAACATCAGAAAGAGGGTCCTTGAATGTGACGAAAGTGCATATTGAATTCACTCTGAGCACAGAGACGTCATCTTGAGAAACTGAAACTGAAATTGAAACTGAAACTCAAGGTCGCTTTCACAAAGAAGAAGGTTCGGTCGAAATAAAACAAAGTCTATTGAGATAAATGGTAGACTGTCCATCATCATCATCAAGTGCCTTGCTGCATGGTGTTGGCGATCATGGCCCTCCATATGTATCTATCCCTTGTTGCCACAAGCACATCTTCCACCCTCTCTGCCCTCAGCCACCCTGCGAGTCCATCCAATATTTTTGCCCTGGGTCTACCTGGTGCTCTCTTTAATTCCAGCTTTCCTGTTGTGACCAGGTGCTCCAATTCCTGTTACAACTGGTAGACTGTTACAAATAGTGAAAACAGATTCTAAATATTGTCAGCAGTTCTTGAGAAAGAGTTTTTCTTGCACACTTTCCTCAAGAAGTGCTCGGTTTGTTTGCACTGTGAGACCTTGAGCTTGGCACTTTGTCTTCAAAATTTTATGTATTCGTGACTCCTTAACGATTCACAACTTTTCTCTTGTATTTGGTAAAGACCCGCCGAGAAAAAAGCTGAGAAAATCTTACTAACACATTTTGGTGATTCACACACAGACACACTCAAAAACACATGCACACGAACAGACAGTCAGACAGACAGACACACACACACTCACACACACAACACACACACACAGACAGACAGACACACACACACAAACAAACACCTGCGTACACACAAACATGCACCCACGCATGCACACACACACATACATACACATACACACACGCACACACACACACACACACACACACACACACACAAACACACAAACACACAAACACATACATACACACGCACAGACAC
>JAPXFY010000032.1:29731587-29736587 GCA_030674185.1 Monoplex corrugatus | reverse complement strand
GAACACATCATGGAGAAGCAGCATCAGCTCCACCACCACCACAACCACTAATTTGTTCTAGACAGACTTTTATTCCCACACTCTGTGAAGATCTGCCGAGGGTCGTTCTCTCGGGAGGGGCGGGAAACAGACTGTTAGTAGGCGTGACGGAGGTGAGGATAGGATAGAATGGGGGTGGGTATATGAAAAAATTTATGGGCCATTTTATGAGGAAAGAGGAATTAGAGCACCTGGTCACAACAGGAAAGCTGGAGGGAAAGAGAGCACCAGGAAGACCCAGGGAAAAAAATATTGGAATGACTTGCAGAGTGGCTGAAGACAGCGAGGAGGGAAGTAGTGCTTGCGCAACAAGGGATAGAAACAGATGGAAGGTCATGATCGCCAACGCCATGCGGCAAGGCACTTGATGATGATGATGATGTAGAAATAGGGACGGGGCGTTGAAATCTCCTCAGTCACGTCGCACCTCATGAGATTCATCCATCCATCCATCCATCCATCCATCTGTCCATCCATCCATCACATCCATCCACATCCATCATCATCCATCCATCCATCCATCCATCCATCCATCCATCATGTCGGGGGCATCATTCTTGATGGTAGCCACTGATGCACTCCCCGTCAGCTGTCTCCATCCCTTTCGAAAGTCTACAGTCCTTATGTAGATTTCACCTTTCGGCAACTTCGTCACTTGGCTATGTTCTCTACATAGGAAGTCGGCGGTCTTCCTTGTCGTCTCTTGCCCTCCATTTTGCCCTGGGCCACAGTCTTCATTACATGGCAGCTCTGATGTCTCATAGCATGACCAAAGCATGAGACCCAAGGGACAAAATAACAATGGGGACATAACGATACTGAAAATCTGACGTCATCCCGCAGATATGATGTCCAGGCTCAGTTTAATTCGTTCTTAAGAAATTATGGCAGATTCATTGACATCATCCTGGAACAAAAATGTCAGATTGCTTGACGTCATCCTAAAGAAACGACGTCACACTACATAGACGGTCATTCTGAAGAAATAACGTCTGACTCAGTTCATTTCACCCTGTGAAAAATACTGACGTCATCCTGAATAAAAAAATCAGGTTTATTGACGTCATCCCAAAGAAATTACGTCAGACGACAATAACGTCATCCTGAAGAAATGATGTCAGATTCATTGACGTCTACCAACCCCCCCCCCCCCCCCCCCGCAGTCTGGTGGAAAACCAAGGATTATAAGAAACACTGAGATCGTGTGACGTTATCAATTAAAAAAACTTACATCCTACGCATGAATAAATCATCGCTTTCCTAATGGGATGGAAACGAGGCCACAAATAGAACACGCACACTTTCCTCTGAAGGGAGAGCACCCAGGGAATTTTGGAGGGAAATGAAATTCTACAAAAGAGGAAACCATTAGCTTTCAAGCTGGGCTTGCTATGCAAATGGGGGGGTCAAAAAGTGACGTCGAAGTCTGAGTGTCGACTGTCAAGGGACTGGTGTTGAATGCTTTTACAAAACCACAAGCTTTTGTACATTTTCTTCTGATCCAAGTTAATAAGGTCCGCTTTTGATCATCAAACGAATGAATTGTGTATTATGTCACAAAAGAAGGGTGACTATACGATTTTTACTATTTCTAAAGACATTGAGACAAAAATTGCAATTCTATCATCTCTCAAAATTTCATTGCTTCAGTCTGTAGAAGAGAATGCCTGATTGAAGTTATATTTTATTTTATTTTATTTTATTTTATTTTATTTTATTTTATTTTATTTTATTTTATCTATTTTATTTTATTTTATTTCATTTTATTTTATTTCATTTTATTTTATTTCAGTTTATTTCATTTTATATATCATTTTCACTACTGTTTATACTTCTCATCTACCCCGTATATGTTCTGTCTTGTCGATGTGTGTGTGTTTGGTCAGTTCAAAAATAAAAGACTATGTCAATCTTGAACATAAGATCAATATATTGTATGTACTTCTCTCCTCTCTCATAGTTGTGTGTAGGGTAGTTGCAGAGTATAAAGGTAGGCTTGGGCGCTCCTTTTTTTGAGGAGTGTTCTGAGCTTACTGTTTTTGTCCTTTGTGTCTGCTTCTATGCTAGCTGAATGGGTAGCGCAGACTGTGTTGGATTTGAGAAGTTCTATACAACATGGGAGACAATTCTCAAGAGTCATGTCCTTTGATTATATTATAAAAAATTCTCCCTGTTTCCCTCTTATTTCTTTGGTATTATTTTATTTTATTTTAATTTATTTTATTTATTTTGTTTTATTTCATTTTATTTATTATTTTTACTACTGTTTTAAACTTCTCATCTAGCTGCATACAGCAGCTTCATCTCATTGTAACACCTTTCGGAACAAGCGGATGGAAAAAAAGTATGTGTTTACATTACACTTTTGTTTTTGCCAGGTAAAGCGCAATGAGCATTCGTTAATGTGGACTGCTTATGTCATGTAACGAAATTGTCGTTTCCTCCACCTCATCATCATCGTCGTCGTCATCATTATCATCATCTTTGTCGTCGTCGTCGTCGTCATCATCATCATCATCATCATCTACTGGTGGTGTCAGTATAGGATTAGATACATTAAAATTGGCCTTCTCACTGTCCCATCTTAACATCGTTGTTGTTCTGGTGATGTCGGTATAGGATTAGATACATTAAAACTGGCCTTCTCACTGTCCCATCTTAACATCGTTGTTGTTCTGGTGATGTCGGTATAGGATTAGATACATTAAAACTGGCCTTCTCACTGTCCCATCTTAACATCATTGTTGTTCTGGTGATGTCGGTATAGGATTAGATACATTAAAAGGGGCCTTCTCACTGTCCCATCTTAACATCATTGTTGTTCTGGTGGTGTCAGTATAGGATTAGATACATTAAAACTGGCCTTCTCACTGTCCCATCTTAACATCATTGTTGTTCTGGTGATGTCAGTATAGGATTAGATGAGTTGAAACTGGCCTTCTCACTGTCCCATCTTAACATCATTGTTGTTCTGGTGATGTCGGTATAGGATTAGATGAGTTGAAACTGGCCTTCTCACTGTCCCATCTTAACATCATTGTTGTTCTGGTGGAGTCAGTATAGGATTAGATACATTAAAACTGGCCTTCTCACTGTCCCATCTTAACATCATTGTTGTTCTGGTGATGTCAGTATAGGATTAGATGAGTTGAAACTGGCCTTCTCACTGTCCCATCTTAACATCATTGTTGTTCTGGTGGTGTCCGTATAGGATTAGATACATTAAAACTGGCCTTCTCACTGTCCCATCTTAACATCATTGTTGTTCTGGTGGACTCCGTATAGGATTAGATACATTAAAACTGGCCTTCTCACTGTCCCATCTTAACATCATTGTTGTTCTGGTGGTGTCAGTATAGGATTAGATACATTAAAACAGGCCTTCTCACTGTTCCATCTTAACATCATTGTTGTTCTGGTGATGTCAGTATAGGATTAGATGAGTTGAAACTGGCCTTCTCACTGTCCCATCTTAACATCATTGTCGTTTTGGTGGTGTCCGTATAGGATTAGATACATTAAAACTGGCCTTCTCACTGTCCCATCTTAACATCATTGTTGTTCTGGTGGAGTCAGTATAGGATTAGATACATTGAAACTGGCCTTCTCACTGTCCCATCTTAACATCATTGTTGTTCTGGTGATGTCAGTATAGGATTAGATACATTAAAACTGGCCTTCTCACTGTCCCATCTTAACATCATTGTTGTTCTGGTGGAGTCAGTATAGGATTAGATGCATTAAAACTGGCCTTCTCACTGTCCCACATTAACATCATTGTTGTTCTGGTGGAGTCAGTATAGGATTAGATACATTAAAACTGGCCTTCTCACTGTCCCATCTTAACATCATTGTTGTTCTGGTGATGTCAGTATAGGATTAGATGAGTTGAAACTGGCCTTCTCACTGTCCCATCTTAACATCATTGTTGTTCTGGTGATGTCAGTATAGGATTAGATGAATTGAAACTGGCCTTCTCACTGTCCCATCTTAACATCATTGTTGTTCTGGTGATGTCAGTATAGGATTAGATGAGTTGAAACTGGCCTTCTCACTGTCCCATCTTAACATCATTGTTGTTCTGGTGTTGTCAGTATAGGATTAGAATCATTAAAACTGACCTTCTCACTGTCCCATCTTAACATCATTGTTGTTCTGGTGATGTCAGTATAGGATTAGAGTTGAAACTGGCCTTCTCACTGTCCCATCTTAACATCATTGTTGTTCTGGTGGTGTCAGTATAGGATTAGATAGGAACTGCCCTCCTTCCCATTTTCACTTTTGCGGGATGAAAGTTATCCCCCCCATATCATTAAAACTGACTTCTCACTGCCCATCTAACATCATTATCATGACAGTGATGTCAGTATAGATTAGATATTTGAAATGGCTTCCTCATGTGCCTCTAAACATCATTGTGTTTGTGTGGTGTCAGTAATAGATTTGATAGGCTCCCCTCCTTCCCCCACTTTTATGGGATGTTATCCCCGTCGCCATATCATCTAAGGTGGGTGCTGACGAAAACTGAAACTAATCTCAATCATTGAACCATGAACCAGGATCCCCAGTGATGCTTCCCCGCATGATATCTTTTGGGATGCGGACACCTACAATGTTGGCGGTCATGGCCAACCATCAGTCACGTTCATTTGTGTGGAGAGGACATACATGCGGCATGCTGGCTTGGTCAGAATGCCTCTTGACACAAGTTCTTTCAGGCAACACCGGGTCTGGCGAAAGCACTGATGGTGGAAGCTATTGATGCGGTTGCTCTTGACGGCATTAAGTTGTCCTTCTACCTGGCTGTGGTTATGGTTAGCGCCACAGACTACCGACAGGAGTTTAGTGGGTTCGAATCCCCATCACAGTCCCTTCAAAAATCATTGTGGGGATTTTTCGACTCCTACCGGCTCCTATCCAGAGTTGGGCGTGCTATGGGCTCATTGGAAAGACTGGGACCA
>JAPXFY010000032.1:29711587-29726587 GCA_030674185.1 Monoplex corrugatus | reverse complement strand
AGAATTATTTTTCTTCAGTCCTCGAATCTACACGCAGCAACTCCACAAATCTACAGCAACTTCTCTATCTCTGACAGCAGGCTTACACTTCAACTCTTCCAATCGCTCTCTCTCTCTCTACCCACAGTCACACTTTATTTATAATATCATGGAAAATTCCCGAATATTCTCGGCTTTTCCCTAGATTTTCAGCCAATCATAGTCACATTCTCGAACCTTTCCTTCTAGAATATTCTGAAGTTCTAGCCATTCACTGTACAGATTAAATTTGTTTACTATTTCCGGAACCTTCTCGAAAGATCTAAGGTATTCTACGTTTTTCTTGTCATTTCTAGATTGTTCCGAAGCATTCTACACATTTCCATACAACGAAATCAAACTTAAACATATATTGTCAGTGTTAGCATAAACCAAAACAAATATTCTCGATTCATTATTGAGTGAAACACAAACCAATCTTCAAGAACGAACAGCGGAAAATATCTGAATGAGAATATCTGAATCGACAGACACATTTTGACGTCACACTTCTCTTATCGGCCTTCGCACTTTCACATTGTTTCTCTTTTTGGAATGTAACAGTGTTCTAATTCCCCTTTCATCATAATCTGTCCTGTAAATGTTGTTTATTTTTACCTAATCTTTATTAATTATCTTCTTGTGTCTGCCTCCTTCAAGACTGTCCCGTTTGTTGTCTTTGCTGTCTATGGAACTCTCAACATTCTTCTTACAAACCACATTTCAGTTGCCTCAATTTTTGTTCTGGCTTTGCGTGTTGGCTGTTCACGCCTCATAACCGTACAACACTATCGATTCTATACAGCATTCAAGAGCTCTCTTCCTGATGTTAATTGATAGGCATTTGTTGGTAAGAATGCTTTTCATCTTCTTGAATGCTGTTTTGGCTTCTCGCTGGCTATTTCTGACGTGCGTCTGCCGTCTGGTGAAATGACTGTTCCCATGTGTTTAAACATACCAACTTTTGTCAATGTTGTGCCATTTGCGGTTATTCTGCGTGAAGGGATTTCTTGTTTTGTTTTGTTTTTTACTGATTACCTTGATTTCAGTCTTCTTGCTATTTAGCTCCAGCCCTTTACTTTTGCTTTCTATTTCTATTATATTCACAATCTTTTTCATTTTCTGCAATTAGAACGGTGTCATATGCGTAACAAACTCAGCAACAATCATAATCATCAAGTTCCCTGCCTCATGGCGTTTGCGATCATGGCCCTCCATATGTATCTATCCTTTGTTGCCACAAGCACATCTTTAACCCTCTCTGTCCTCAGCCACTCTGCAAGTCCGTCCAATATATTTTCCCTGGGTCTACCTGGTGCCTTTTTTCCCTCCAGCTTTCCTGTTGTGACCATGCGCTCTAATTCCCTGTCTTTTCCTAATCTTTCTTATGAATGATCTTCTTGTGTCTGGCTCCATCAAGACTATATCGTTTGTTTTCTTTGCTGTCCATGGAACTCTCAACGTTCTTCCTAGAAACCACATCTCGGCTGCCTCAATCTTGTTCATTCAGCAACTGTACACAGTGCAAATGCCCGCCACAGTTTGAGGCAACAACAAACTAGTGAGAAAAAAAGTGAAGGCCAAAATAGCGGATGACATTAGTAATGATTAGTATCGCTATTAGCTGAGATCAGGTTTCTATATTAGGCTCACATAAAATCGTCTCTGGTGTCAAAAGTACAGCTAAAAATAATCGCATTCGATTTAATGCTTAGTTAATGAATACAACTAAACCGCTATCAACGCAAAATTAGTTTAATCTTCGCGGCTTGAATGCGTCCATGAGACCCCGACCAAGCAGAACTCTGAAAATGTAGAAAATCTTCTGAACGACTATGAGAGTACCCAGCAAAAGTAAAAGAATTTTGGAAGAAAAGTATAAGGAAAATACATTCCTTTAATTCATGGAAGCAGTCTCGTTTGAGGAAAACTGGAGGGAAAGAGAACACCAGGTTAGACCCAGGGAGAAAATATTGGACGGACTTACAGGATGGCTGAGGACAGAGAGTGTGGGAGATGTGCTTGCGGCCATTTTATGAGGAAAGGGGAATTGGAGCACCTGGTCACAACAGGAAAGCTGGAGGAAATGAGAGCACTAGGTTAGACCCAGGGAGA
Source organism: Monoplex corrugatus (assembly GCA_030674185.1). Classification (NCBI taxonomy): domain Eukaryota; kingdom Metazoa; phylum Mollusca; class Gastropoda; order Littorinimorpha; family Ranellidae; genus Monoplex; species Monoplex corrugatus. The sequence goes on along the minus strand of JAPXFY010000032.1, from coordinate 29,724,454 downwards.
AAATATTGGACGGACTTACAGGGTGGCTGAGGACAGAGAGTGTGGGAAATGTACTTGCAGGGTCAAGGGATAGATACATATGGAGGGCCATGATCGCCAACGCCATGTGCCAGGGCACATGATGATGATGATGAATCTCCTGTAGTTCAATACTTATAAAACAAGAAATACTACCAGGGACCAGTTACAAGGTACAGTAAACGTTCCCATTGCTTTTTTAGTCCCATCCTCTACACTACCTTAACCCTTTGACTCCTGTACCCTGTCCACCAATTGCAAAAACTTTAACCTTTGATTCCCTCACCCTATCCTCCAGCTGGCTGCAGAAAGCTGGTGGATACGGTGAGGGAGTCAAAGGGTTAAGTTTTTGCTTTGCTAGCATGGCTGACGATGCAGGATACTGGTGGGCAGGATGTGGGAGTCAAAAAGTTAATGGCACATTTTTTACAATTCAACAGGTGAATGAGTTATTCAGTGAGGGCGTCAAAAGGGTTAAGGTTTTGCAGGAAACTGATGGGTAGGGTGTAGGAGTCAAAAGGGTGAAGTTTTTGCAGGAAACTGGTGGATAAGGTGGGTGAATCAAAAGGGTTAAGGTTTTGCAGGAAACTGATGGGTAGGGTGTAAGAATCAAAAGGGTGAAGTTTTTGCAGGAAACTGATGGATAAGGTGAGGGAATCAAAAGGGTTAAGGTTTTGCAGGAAACTGGTGGATAGGGTGAGGGCGTCAAAAGGGTGAAGTTTTTGCAGGAAACTGGTGGATAAGGTGGGTGAATCAAAAGGGTTAAGGTTTTGCAGGAAACTGATGGGTAGGGTGTAGGAGTCAAAAGGGTGAAGTTTTTGCAGGAAACTGGTGGATAGGTGAGGGCGTCAAAAGGGTTAAATTTTTGCAGGAAACTGGTGGATAGGGTGTAAGAATCAAAAGGGTGAAGTTTTTGCAGGAAACTGGTGGATAAGGTGGGTGAATCAAAAGGGTTAAGTTTTTGCAGGAAACTGGTGGATAGGGTGGGGGAATCAAAAGGGTGAAGTTTTTGCAGGAAACTGGTGGATAAGGTGGGTGAATCAAAAGGGTTAAGTTTTTGCAGGAAACTGGTGGATAGGGTGGGGGAATCAAAAGGGTGAAGTTTTTGCAGGAAACTGGTGGATAAGGTGGGTGAATCAAAAGGGTTAAGTTTTTGCAGGAAACTGGTGGATAGGGTGTAGGAATCAAAAGGGTTAAGTTTTTGCAGGAAACTGGTGTTTAAGGTGGGTGAATCAAAAGGGTTAAGTTTTTGCAGGAAACTGGTGGATAGGGTGTAGGAATCAAAAGGGTTAAGTTTTTGCATGAATCTGGTGGATAGGGTGAGGGGGTAAAAAGGGTTAAGGTTTTGCAGGAAACTGGTGGATAGGGTGTAGGAATCAAAAGTGTTAAGTTTTCGCATGAAACTGATGGCTAGGGTGAGGGAATCAAAAACGTTAATGCTGCAATCGTTCTGCTGGTGTTAGAGTTTTTTGTTGTTGTTTTTTTTGTGTGTGTGTGGCTGAATTTGTTTCGAGGAACTGTGTTCGGACAGTTCCATACGCGCTTTACCTATGTCCTCCGATGATAATTTGGCAGACTCTGTGAATCTGCGCTAAGCCTTGTGCCTTAGCAATGTATTGAAAATGGATGCAGGGAGTGGAAGCAGAGATGGGGGTGGTGTGGTGATGGGGGTTAGAAGCATTATGCTGGCACCAGCAGACTGATTGGGTTATTAGGATAGACAACAAACATGAAAGTTTTGTGTGTGTGTGTGTGTGTGTGTGTGTGTGTGTGTGTGTGTGTGTGTGTGTGTGTGTGTGGTGTTGTGTGTGTGTGTGTGTGTGTGTTGTGTGTGTGTGTGTGTTGTGTGTGTGTGTTTGTGTGTGTGTGTGTGTGTGTTGTGGTGTGTGTGTGTGTGTGTGTGTTTGTTGTGTGTGTGTGTGTGTGTTGTTTGTGTGTTTGTGGTGTGTATGTGTGTTGTTTGTGTGTGTGTGTTTGTTTGTGTGTCTGTGTGTGTGTGTGTGTGTGTGTGTGTGTTGTGTGTGTTTGTTTGTTGTGTTTTTTTGTTGTTGTGTGTGTGTGTGTGTGTTGTGTGTGTTGTGTGTGTGTGTGTGTTGTGTTGTGTGTGTGTTGTGTGTGGTGTGTGTTGTGTGTTGTTTGTTGGTGGTGTGGTGTGTGTGTGTGTGTGTATGTGTAGTGTGTGTGTGTGATGTGTATGTGTGGTGAGTGTGTGTGTGTGTGTTGTGTGGTGCTCATTGTTCCTCATTGACCCCCCCCCCCCACTGTTATCATATCAGTGTCTATAGATGCTATACCTCATTGCCCCCATTCTCCACTCCTCCAAACCTTTTCAGACGTAATCTGCGCACGGGGTTTTGCACAGGCGCAAGGCGTCTGCCAGACCTTTGACAGATGGAATATTAGTTGGAGCGCATATTGTCCGAATGCAACAAATCCTTTCGAATAAACTGTGAATCCCTACATCTGTTCAAAGAGCCCCCATCAGAAAAAACAACAACAACAACAACAACAACAAAAAACCGTGGAAAAACTCAGGATGTTGAAGCCATATAATACTGAGAGATGTTACAAGACATAAGACTGTGTGAGAATGTGCACTGTGTTTATTAAGGCCCTTACCGGTCTGGCTGCTGGGTAGATGGGGAGAGTACATTAAAGACCTTTTTGAAGATGAGGCGTGGACAGTCAACACACAAAGCCAGAACAAGATTGAGGTAGCCGAGATTTGGTTTCTAAGAAGAATGTTGAGAGTTCTATGGACAGCAAAAAAACAAAACAAAACAAAACAAACAACAACAACAACAACAACAACAACCAAACCAACAAACGAGACAGTCTTGATGGAGGCAGACACAAGAAGATCATCAAAAAAGAAGATTAGGAAATGACAAGCAACATTTACAGGTCTTTTTATGAGGAAAGGGGAATTAGAGCACCTGGTCAGAACAGGAAAGCTGGAGGGAAAGAGAACGCCAGGTAAACACTGGGAGAAAATATTGGACGGACTTGCAGGGTGGCTGAGGACAGAGAGGGTGGAGGATGTGCTTGTGGCAACAAGGGATAGATGCATGTGGAGGGCCATGTTCGCCAAATCCATGCAGCAGGGCACATGATGATGATGACCAGTTTGGTCGCTGGGTCAGGGAGAATTATCGTAATGCCTCCACTGTCTCTAATATTCTTCTCATCAATAGAAAAAAAATGCATAACAAATGTGACTGCCCACGTTCAAGCAAACAAGAACCAGAAAAAAAAACACGAAAAATGAATAGAACGCGCATTTAGTACAACCAGAGAAGACAGGCGCATTTTTTTTTCAGCCAACTGGCCTTTGTCAAGCGTAAGATCACAAAGAAAGAAAGAAACATCAGATACAAAAATTAGGAGAAAAAGACTGAAACTTCCCTGCTGCTCTGTCCAGTGTGAGAAAAACAATAAACTGACTCAAATGACATCATAACGTGTTTTTAATTAATAAGTATGATGTCAGAGCGGAAGCGAGATGAATTCTGCAAATTTGAAAAGTGGTCACGCCATATTAATATTTTTTTATCCCGAAGAGGGTCCAGGACTAAAACTAAAACCATGATCCACTAGCTAAGAGCAGTGTTTGGAATGTAAAAAAAAAAAAAGTTTCTTGAGAGGTGGAATGGAATCAATCAGTTCCAGACGTGCGGTAAATCCTTACAATTGGACATTTTAAATTTTTTTTTATATTTTTTGGTGCTAACAGGGCATCCTCCTGGGAAAACTAAGAAGCCGCCATAGACTTTGAAACTGACTTCATGACAAATCTTGTCCAGACAGCGTTATACTTTCAACGCCATTACGCTGATAGGACTTTTCAAACGGGCATTCCCCCATGGGAGGTGGAGAGGAATTTCGGATTGGGAGTGATGAAGAGAGAACATAGTAGACATTTTTTTCCAATCCCCTTAGTCACACTTCAATAGTCTGTGGACGAAAATAGGAACCCTCAACAAAAAGATGACAGACATTTGATGTCAAAATCAATTTTTCGTTTAATTAATACATGTAGTAACTAGGAATTACGTCAAATGGTGTTCTTCATAACATGTCTGCTTTTTTTTCTCGTGCTCATCGCCATGTCAGGGAAGTTGTCTATCGTTTTTGTTAGTTTGTTTGTTTGTTTGTTTATTTGTTTGTTTCATATTTTTTCTTTCTGCAAAGTCTTGCGCATATCGATGGTTTCCTGACAGAAAGGCGTATCTTCCGTCTTTATTCCTTGCTTGATGGCACATAACTCGAAATATTCTTTGTTGTATTTTGTATAAAAAATCCAAAACAAATGTGACTGCCCACATTCAAGCAAACATGAACCAGAAAAAAGAAAGAAACGAACAAACAGAATACACAAACACAAAAAACACAAAACACAAAACAAAAGAAAGAAAGAAAGAAAGAAACAAACAAACAAACAACAAACAAACAAAAAACCCCACGAAAACAGAATCAGATCTCGTTATTAATACAACCAGACAAGACAGGTGCAAATTTTCGGCCAACTGGCCCTTCTCACAAGCTTACACCTATACTTGACAAAGGCCAGTCGGCCGAAAATTTCGCCAGTCATGGTTTTTGTTGTTGTTGTTGAAATATGTGTTCAAAGTTTGTGTTTTTATGGTTTCTGCGTTCTTCGTGTTACAGAAAATAGGAACATGCAGACAGAGTTTTTCTGTCAAACTTCCTTTCAATTCGTTTTTAAAACAAAGTAATACAAATACAAGCAACAACAGGAAAGCATAATGACACTTGCATCACAAGAAACATTCCATTTAATACAAAAATATTTATATACTTGAATGCACATGTACATCTATGTGAAAAAAAATTACATGAAAAATAACATGAAGTTGTCAGTATGTATGGGCAAATTCGTTAATCGGTCAGACTCATAGTCATAATTCATTAGTGCATTGACTGTGTGTGTATTAAAATTAAACAGTTATGCGTATTAAAATTAAACTGTTACGTGTATTAAACATTAAACAATTATGTGTATTAAAAATTAAACAGTTATGTGTATTAATTAAACACAAACAGTTATGTGTATTAAAATTAAACCATCATGTGTATTAAAAATTAAAGTTACATGGATTAAAAATTAAACAGTTACGTGATTAAAATTAAACAGTTATATGTATTGAAAATTAACAGCTATGTGATTAAAAATTGAACAGTTATGTGTATTAAAAAATTAAACAGTTATGTGATTAAAAATTAAACAGTTATGTGGATTAAAAATTAAACAATTATGAGCTGAGGATTACAAATTAAACAGTTAGTGTATTAAAAATTAAACAGTTATGTGTATTAAAAATTAAACAGTTATGTGTATTAAAATTAAACAGTTATGTGTATTAAAATTAAACAGTTATGTGTATTAAAAATTAAACATTATTGTATTAAAAACAAACATTATGTGTATAAATTAACAGTTATGTAATTAAAAACAAACAGTTATGTGTATTAAAAATTAAACAGTTATTGTATTAAAAATTAACAGTTATGTGTATTAAAAATTAAACAGTTATGTGTATTAAAAATTAACAGTTATGTGTATTAAAAATTAAACAGTTATGTGTATTAAAAATTAGTGATAAAATTAAACAGTTATGTGTATTAAAAATTAAACAGTTATTGTATTAAAAATTAAACAGTTATGTGATTAAAAATTAAACAGTTATGATGTATTAAAAATAAACATTAGTGTATTAAAATAAAACAGTTATTGTATTAAAATTAAACAGTTATTGTATTAAAAAAAACAGTTATAGTATTAAAAACAAACAGTTATAGTGTATTAAATTAAAACAGCTATCGGTATTAAAATTAAACAGTTATTGTTATTAAAAGATTAAACAGCTAGTGTATTAAAAAATAAACAGCTATGTGTATTAAAAGATAAACAGCTATGTGTATTAAAAAATAAACAGCTATGTGTATTAAAAAATAAACAGTCTATGTGTATTAAAAATTAAACAGTTACGTGTATCAAAATTAAATAAAGTTATGATGTATTAAAAATTAAACAGTTACGTGTATTAAAAATAAAAGTTACGTGTATTAAAAACAAACAGTTAGTGTATTAAAAACAAACAGTTACGTGTATCAAAAAGTAAACAGTTACATGTATTAAAAATTAAACAGTTTCAGCAGGAATACCATCTTCGCCCGGCCCTTCCCATATTGTCAGGGCCCTTATTGCTTCAGAAAGCTCTTCTTCGGTAGGCTCCTCTTCCAATTCTGCAAACACGCCGAAAGAGGGCAAGACCGCTTCCATACCTGGATGTTCAGGGAGGTCTTGAGCATAAAGCTTGAAGCAGTGTTCCACCCATCTTTCTCTCGAATGAAGACTGCTCTAAGCCCGACCATTACCAGTAAGCGAAACTGAAATCTGAGGATGGCGAACCGATAAAAGACCAGGCTAAACACACGCATACGCATTTAAAAAAACACACAGACACACACAGACACAAACAGACACAGACACACAGACACAGACAACACACACCACACACACGCACACACACAACACACACACACAGAGCATATATATACACAAATACGCACACGCGCACCAAAGAGAGAGAGAGAGACAAGAGAGAAGAAAGAAGAACGAGAGAAAGAGAGAGAGAGAGGACAATGACAAGACAATGACAATGATGCTTATTTTCACGTAAAAGCTATGGCTAGAGCCATTTTTCAACTTGCCGTGCATTCAACACATGACATTGTACAGTAACAAGTACAGCTAAAGGGAAATACATGTTGAATACTAAATAGATACAATGAATCAAGAACGAGGAGAGAGAGAGAGAGGCAGACAGACAGACAGAGAGACAGAGAATGAGAGACAGGACAGAGACAGAGACAGACAGACAGACAGAGACAGAGAGAGAGAGAGAGAGAGAGAGAGAGAGAGAGACAGAGAGAGAGAGAAACAGGCAGAGAGACAGACAGACAGAGACAGAGACAAGAAATAAAGTCGAGTTCCGTTTTACATAAAGTAGACAAGTTTGCTCGGCAGGGTATGTCAGCAGAGACGTAGCATCTTGTTTATTTATTTTATTTATTTATTTATTTTATTTTATTTATTTATATGTTTTTTAGGAAACATCTAATTACAGAAAAGTTAACAGGAACCAGGAAAAAACACGAAAGAAGAATGCGAAGCGTATTTAATACAAACAAGACATTCGCAAATTTTCGGCCAACTGGCCTTTGTCAAGAGTAAGATTAAAAACAACACACACCAGATACAAACATTTTCAGAAAAAGACTAAAACTTCCCTGCTGCTGTGTCCAGTGTGAGAAAAGGAAAAAATTCTCAGGCCTACATGTATATCACATTCTGCATTAATTTCTCATCGTTTAACGCTTTGACTACCGCGCTCTGTCCATCATCATCCTGCATTGTCAACCACGCTAGCAAAGCAAAAACTTAACCCTTTGACACCCTCACCCTATCCACCAGCTTCCTGCATCTTTTAACCTTCGACTACCGCAACCTGTCCACCAGCATCGTGCATTGTCTACCATGCTAACAAAGCAAAAACTTAACCATCGATTCCTTCACCTATTTACCAGCTTCCTGTAAAAGAAGCTAGTGGATAAGGTGAGGGAGTCAAAGGTTAAGTTTTTGCCGTTGGTGGATAGGGTGCAGGAGTCAAAGGGTTAAGGAATTTCAAGCACAGTCTTTCAGAAAATGTGCACTCAATAAATACTCTCTTTGGTGCATTCTGCTCGTGTTTTAATCGATGAACTCACATTGAAGACAGCAGCAGGGAAGTTTCAGTCTTTTTCTCAGTTTTTTTTTGTATCTAGTGTTTGTTTGTTTGTAATCTTACGCTTGACAAAGGCCAGTTGGCCGAAAATTTGCGCCTGTCTTGTTTTGCTGTATTAAATACGCGTTCATATTCTTCTTTCGTGTTTTATTTCTTCTGAAACCTGTTTGTTAACAAAGTACAGGTTCAGCCATGCAATCGTAGAGTTGTAGAGGTGTTTCAGGTTGTGTTTTATGGCGAGACTGTGTATATATCTTTAAAGTGTGTATGTCCAAAATCGTGCAAACACACACACACACACACACACACACACACACACACACGCACGCACGCACGCAAACCCCACTCACACGCACACACACATACATCACACCACACACCACACAACAACACACACACACACACACACACACATACAACAACACTCACACACCAGAGAAAAAAACGCACACACACTTACACCACACACATACACACACATACACACACACACACAACACACACACACACATACACACACACAAAACACACACACACAACATACATACACTCACACACACAGAGAAAAAAACCGCACACACAAACATGGACACGCACATGCGCGCGAGCGACGCGCGCACATACACACACGCACACACATACACACACACACACACACTCATACACACAAACAGAACAAAACAACACACAATACACACGCACACATACACACTCACACACACACACACACACACACACACACACACACACACACACACACACACACACACACCACACCACACACACACACACACACACACACACACACACACACTAACACACCGTCTAATATCACTCATAGTGACAAGACGTTAAATCGAGGAACGAACGAACACACTAACACACATCATACATACCCACCCACCCACCTACAAACACACACATACCCTTATCACCACCCCCACCCTCCATCCCACACCCCCACCCACCCACCTACAAACACACACACACATACACACACACTCATCACCACCACCACCCTCCATCCCACACCCACACCCACCCACCTACAAACACACACACATACACACACACTCATCACCATCCCCACCCTCCATCCCCACCCCCACCCCCCACACGTCATCGACACAGACAACATGGCGCAATGGACGCTGACACTGGGACGTTGGTTTGGTGCAAACATGTTTCCATAACCGCTCTGACACTGGCGCCTCTTTTCTGAACAAAGTACAAGGAAAAAAACGAAAAAGCGAAACACCGAAAAAACATATAACGAGAAAAAAAGGTTGTCCCATACCGCTGAGGTCGTAGAGAAGTGATGGTGTAGAGAGACTTCAACTGTATTCACGAACAGCATTATGAGTGCGGTGCCCATCTCTAGCTCTTCTCACCGCTTCATCTTCCTCAACCCTAAACAGGGTCAGGTGTTTATTCACAGCTGGGTGGACTGGAAGTCACTTGCGCAGATTTTTTTTTCTTTCAGATCGGACTTGAATGTGGTGGGAGTTCTTGATTCTATGACAACCAGACTTCGTACTAAGTTAAAATAATTGTACGTATATACATATTAAATTCAAGAAGTCTTGCCAGATATACAGGGGGGGTGCAAAAGTAGGTATACAGTTATGAAAAAAGAAAACACGTACAATAGTCATTGCATTTATTATACAAACAATTGAATATTGCATATACATGTAATAACAACACAGCCTTAATCCCTCAGATACTCAAACTGCTTGCCGTCGGTATTCACACACTCCTCTAATCAGAGCGGACACTCATGCACACTCTAGCACAAAGATCTTTATCAGCATCAATTTCTTGACAAGCCTGCAAGATGAACTGAATCATGTCATTAACAGTGCGCGGCTTGCGTGCGAAAACCCTGTCCTTTACATATCCCCCAAAAGAAGTCCATCTGTCTTCCAGTATTGTGTTAAAATCCATTTGTGCTCCTCGTCTGTCAAATTACAGCCATGGTTAAATTAAATTGCCGCTTAGATCTAAATTAAATTGTCGCTTTACCTGCAAAAAAAATAAAAAAATAAAAGTTAGGATAAAAGTACATGCAATATTATTAGTTACGATAAAATATAATTAATGACACTGAAAATATCGAAAATAAGGCCAACTAACTTAATGTGCTAATAATTTTAATGAATTAAGCATTATAGTAATGATGTGATACTTACTGTATACCTACTTTTGCACCCCCCTGTATATTGGTAAATTTGGGTGGAGCGCTCACGGAACTGCCCAAGCTCGATCAATTCCTCGTAACCAAACTTAAATCTTCGCTGGCTACTGTGCATACATGATTTTTCTCCAATCAAATGAAACAGAATTTAAAAAAAAAAAAAAAAAAAAAGGGGAGTAAGACACACGAACACAAACCAAACAAGGGAGATAAATCAGCATCCTGCGGACGTGATGAATGTTTTGTGTGTGATGTAGCTGATGTATTGTGGCTGCCCTGATTCGCCACCCTGTCCTCCACGTGTCTGTCTGTTGTCTGTTTTTTGTATGTTATTATTCTTGTCCCGTCATATGCAACACTTAACCCTTTTCATCGTTCGCTCTATCCACCAATGCAAAAATACCCTTTTCTCGCCACCCCCAGCCACAAGACTTTCCTTCCCCGATGCAAAAATTAACCCTTACACTTTTCTCCCCTACTCACAGCCACATAATCCTTTCCGTCCACTAGCTGCAAAACTTAACCACTTTTTCACCCTCGTCGCTTATCCTCCAGATGCAAAAAACTTAACCCTTTCACTCTCTCACCCTACCACCAGCCACAAAGACTTACCTCCACCTGATGAAACAAAACTTAACCTTTACACTTTTCTCACCCTACTCACCAGCCACAAAGACTTAACCCTTTCACTGTCTCACCTTATCCCATCAGTTGCTGAACGTTAACCCTTTAATACCCTTGCCCTATCAACCAGATGCAAAACCTTAACCCTTTCCCTCCGTCACCCTATCCACCAGCTGCATAAACTTAACCCCTTCATTTCCTTGCCCTACTCACCAGCCAGAAATACTTAACCCTGTCACTGCTCACCTTTTCCCATCAGCTGCAAAAACTTAACCTTTCATTGTCTCCCCTTATCCATCAGCTGCAAACTGTTAACCCTTTAACACCATTGCCCTATCCACCAGATGCAAAAACTTAACCCTTACACTCCGTCGTCCTATCCACCACTTATAAAGACTTAACTCTTTCATTCCCTCATCTTATCCACCAGCGGCAAAAATATAACCCTTTCACTTCCTTGTTCTACTCACTAGCCGCAAAAACTTTTTTTTTTAAAGTCTTTCACTCCCTCACCCTGTCCACCAGCTGCGAAAACTTAACCTTTTCACTTTCATTCTTTCACCCTATCCATCAGCTGCAAAAACTTAACACTTTCACTCCTTCACCCTATCCACCAGCTGCAAAAAGTAACTTTTTCATTTTCTCACTCGCTCTGTCCACCAGCTGCAAAAATTTAACCTTTTCACCTTCAGTCTTTCCCCCTATCTGTCAACTGCAAAAACTTAACCCTTTTGCTTTCTCACCCTGTCTACTAGCTCCAAAAACTTTCTCAATATTGCTTAAATCCCAGCCGACTGCGCAGAGCCACATCAGGGTCTGAACCATCTCAAAACGTACATAATACCTTGCTCCAAATAATTAACCCTTTCACTCCTTCATCCTGTCTACCAGCTGCAAAAACTTCATTTCAAGTCCCTCACCCTATCCACCAGCTGCGCATACTTTAACCCTTTCAACTCTCTCGGGATGCTGGAGGACAGGGGGTGGAAGTGAAAGGGTTAAAAAGCTCTTGTGGTCCTGGAGTTGTGTTTTTTAGGCGGTTGATTCCATTGAAAGCACCAACTATCATGCTGAGAGTAGTTCAGTGGTTTATTGTTCTTTGATTATTGAACTCGTAAATAACGGAATCTGTTACACTGGAATTAATTTAGTTATTTCATTTTCACTGATTAATTGATCCATAGAAATACCATTTATTACACTGAAACTATTTTAGTCATTTCATTTTCATTGAGCCATTCCATAAAAAAAATCATATTACCACTTACTACTTACGCTATTTCATTTTCATTAACCTATGTAATAGAACCATCTGTTATAATGAAAGTACTTCAGTTATTTCATTATTGAATGATAGCTGCCCATTTTCTAAAAAAAATTAACAACCCATAAATAATATAGCTCCTTAAACGTTTTGTAGTAAATCACAGATCTTCCATAAATATTACAATGACATAAACATAAATTTTGTCATAAATAACAGAATGCCCATAATTGAAATTACCCACAAATATACATGTTATAATGAACAGCGGATAATCCATAAATCACACAATAACGCATAAAATAGTATATGCAACAAGTAATGGAATATCCATGAATAAAACAAATATGTGGATAACTCATAGATTGGATAAAATCAATGAACACATATTTTGTCATATCTAACAGACAACCCATATAAATACCGTAATAAGATCATAAATACCATCACGTGTAATACCCGAAACAAATTTAATCATTTCATTTATTGATTCTTTACTATTTTGTAATAAACAACGAATAATTCAGGAATAACAAAGATAACTCATAAATCGCACCATCTATTGCGCTAAAACCAATTCGGCTGTTTCATTTATTGACTGGTCCTTGTACATTGTGTGATAAATAATGGAATAGCAGATTATAAATAATGGAATAGCGGACCAGTGGCGGAGGGGGCCGGCGACATTGCGGTAGCTCTTTCCTCTGTGATGAACAATTAGATGATAAATGGCTTGACTGATTGCAGTTTGTAAACACCCATCTCTCTCTCTCTCTCTTTCTGTTTCTCTCTCTCTCTCTCTCTCTTCTCTCTCTCTCACTCTCTCTTCTCTTCTCTGTCTCTGTCTCTCTTTCTCTCTCTCTCTCCCCTCTCTCTCTCTCTCTGTCTATCACAAACACACACACTTTCTCTATATCTCTGTCACAACACACACACACACACACACACACACACAC
>JAPXFY010000032.1:29704087-29706587 GCA_030674185.1 Monoplex corrugatus | reverse complement strand
GAGACAAACAAAAGAGACAGAGACAACAGAGACAGAGAGACAAACAGAGACAGAGAGACAAACAGAGACAAGAGACAAACAGAGACAGAGAGACAAACAGAGACAACAGAGACAAACAGAGACAAGAGACAAACAGAGACACAGAGACAAACAGAGACAGGAGAGACAAACAGAGACAGAGAGACAAACAGAGACAAGAGACAAACAGAAGAAACAGCAGAGACAACAACAGAGACAAACGAGACAGAGACAACAGAGACAGAGACAAACAGAGACAGAACAAGAGACAAGAGAAAGACAAAAGAACAAGGAGACAAAAGGAGAGACAAACAGGAGACACAGAGACAAACAGAGACAGAGAGACAAACAAACAGAGACAACAGAGACAAGACAAACAGAGACACAGAGACAAACAGAGACAAGAGACAAACAAGAGACGAAGACAAACAGAGACAAACAAAGAGACAGAGAGACAAACAGAGACAGAGAGACAAACAGAGACAAGAGACAACAGAGACAGAGAGACAAACAGAGACAGAGACAAAGAGACAACAAAACAGAGACAGAGAGACAAACAGAGACACAGAGACAACAGAGACAAACAGAGACAAACAGAGACACAGAGACAAACAGAGACAGAGAGACAAACAGAGACAGAGAGACAAACAGAGGACAAAGAAAGACAGAGCAAAAGACAAGAGCAAACAGAACACAGAGACAAACAGAGACAAAGACAAACAGAGACACAGAGACAAACAGAGACAAGAGCAAACAGAGAAAGAGGACAAACAAGACGAGAGACAAACAGAGACAAACAGAGACCAGACACAGAGACAAGAGACAAACGAGACACAGAGCACAAACAGAGACAAAGAACAGAGACAAACAGAGACAGAGACAAACAGAGACAAACAGAGACACAGAGGACAAACACAGACAAGAGACAAACAGAGACAAGAGACAAACAGAGACACAGAGAAAACAAGACACAGAGACAAACAGAGACAAGAGCAAACAGAGACGGAAAGACAAACAGACAAGAGACAAAGAACAAGAGACAAACGAGACACAGAGACAAACAGAGACAAGAACAAACAAGACAGAGAGACAAACAGAGACACAGAGACAAAGAGACGAGAGACAAACAGAGACAGAGAGACAACAAGACAGAGAGACAAACAAGACACAGAGAAAACAGAGACACAGAGACAAACAGAGACAGAGAGACAAACAGAGACAAGAGACAAACAAGACAAGAGACAAACAGAGACAAGAACAAACAAGACACAGAGACAAACAGAGACAGAGAGACAAACAGAGACAAAGAGACAGAGAGAAACAGGACAAACAGAACACAGAGACAAACAGAGACAAGAGACAAACAGAGACACAGAGACAAACAGAGACAGAGAGACAAACAGAGACACAGAGACAAACAGAGACAGAGAGACAAACAGAGACACAGAGACAAACAGAGACACAGAGACAAACAACAGAGAGACAAACAGAGACACAGAGACAAACAGAGACACAGAGACAAACAGAGACAGAGAGACAAAGAGACAGAGAGACAAACAGAGACAAGAACAAACAGAGAAAACAGAGACACAGAGACAAACAGAGACAACAGAGACACAGAGACACGAGACAAGAGACAAACAGAGACAAGAGACAAACAGAGACAGAGAGACAAACAGAGACAAACAGAGACACAGAGACACAAGAACAGAGACAAACAGAGACACAGAGACACAGAGACAAGAGACAAACAGAGACACAAGACACAAACAGAGAAAAGACAAACAGAGACACAGAGCAAACAGAGACAGAGAGACAAACAGAGAACAGAACAAACAGAGACACAGAGACAAACAGAGACAGAGACAAAACGAGACACAGAGACAAACAGAGACAGAGAGACAAACAGAGACAGAGAGACAAACAGAACAAGACAAACAGAGACAGAGAGACAAACAGACACAGAACAAACAGAGACACAGAGACAAACAGAGAACAGAGACAAACAGAGACACAGAGACAAACAGAGACACAGAGACAAACAAGAAGACAAACAAGACACAGAGACAAACAGAGACACAGAGACAAGAGACAAACAGAGACACAGAGACAAACAGAGACAGAGAGACAAACAGAGACAGAGAGACAAACAGAGACACAGAGACAAACAGAGACAGAGAGACAAACAGAGACACAGAGACAAACAGAGACAAGAGACAACAGAGACAGGAACAAACAGAGACAGAGAGACAAACAGAGACAGAGAGACAAACAAGAAACAGAGACAGACAGAGACAGAGAGACACTGAGAGAGACAGAGACAGGTAGACAGAGACAGAGAGAGACAGACAGAGACAGAGAGAAACAGAGACAGACAGAGACAGAGAGAACAGAGACAGAGACAGGTAGACAGAGACAGAGAGAGACAGAGAGAAAGGGAGGAAGAAGAAAAGAGACAAGAAAGTGGAGGGCGTCCATCCCG
>JAPXFY010000032.1:29691587-29694087 GCA_030674185.1 Monoplex corrugatus | reverse complement strand
AAGAGCTTTTCATTGGTCCTTGTATGAAGATATATCCCTTCTTCAGATCTGCAGAAGGCATAGGTCAGCAACATCGAGAAGAAGATCCCGAACAGAGTTGGGGCCAAAACACATCCCTGTTTCACTCCGCTGCTGATTCTAAAAGGCTCTGATGTGGCACCATTATAGCACACAGTGCTATGCATATCCTCGTGGAAGGACTCGATGACAGCTGATAGTCTTTGGAGGCAGCCGATTTTCTTCAAAAGCTTGAAAAGACCACTCCGACTGACCAGGTCGAACGCTTTCGTGAGATCAAAGAAGGCGAGGCAAAGGGGCATGTGCTGCTCGCGGCACTTTTCCTGTAGTTGCCGGACAGAGAAGATCATGTCGATGGTCGATCTTCCGGCCCTGAAGCCGCACTGGGACTCAGGGTAGATGCGAGCTGCCAGCCTCTGAAGACAGGTTAAGACGACTCTGGCAAATGCTTTCCCAACAATGCTGAGGAGTGAGATTCCGCGATAATTATTACAATCACTGCGGTCGCCCTTGTTCTTATATAGAGTCACTATCCTGGCATCTCTCATGTCTCTCGGAATGAAGCCTTCCTTCCAGCATAAGCACAAAAGTTCATGCAGCTCGTTGAGAAGAGCAGGCTTCCCGCACTTGATGACCTCTGGAGGTATCCCGTCTTCACCAGGGGCTTTTCCCGTCGCCAAACCGTCAATCGCCTTGATTAGTTCTTCAAGGCTTGGCTCAGCATTCAACTCCTCCATGACAGGCAAGTCCTCAATGGCATTCAGGGTCGCATCGGTGACAGAGTTCTGCGTGGAGTACAGCTCCAGGTAGTGCTCTACCCATCTCTCCATCTGCTTTGCTGAGTCTGTGATGTTCTCTCCTGCTTTGGACTTAAGAGGAGCTGACTTGGAGGCTGCTGGACCAGTCGCTTGTTTGATGCCAGCGTACATGCTGCCAGTGTTGCCTGAATCTGCTGACTGCTGAATACTTGAGCTTAACTGTAGCCAATAGTCGTTGGCGCATCGCCGAGCAGTTTGTTGGGCCTTGCTGCGGGCAGCTCTGTAAGCGTCACGAGTAGTTTGGATATTGTTGTTTTTATACGCAAGTAAAGCCTTGCGTTTCGCTTCCACCACTGGTTCCATTTCCTGCCAGTTTGCCTCAAACCAGTCGGGATTCTTTCGTTCTTTTCCCCAAAATATACTCAGGGCGGACTGATAGATTGTGTCCTTTACGTGATTCCACTTTTCCTCAGCGTTTTTTATCTCTGAGCCACTCTTGAGCGCTTCATTCAGGGTTTCTACAAACTCCCCGGCCTTGGTCGGATCGGACGTGCGACAGGCATTAATCCTTGGGTGACCTTTCTTCTTTGAGTGGTGCAGTCTTCTGGGTAGAAGCTTGATCTTGCTGCATACCAGGGTGTGGTCTGTGTCGCAATCAGCGCTGTGGAAACTCCTCGTGTTGAGGACGTTGTTAAGGTCCGACCTCCTTGTTAAGATGAGATCGAGCTGATGCCAGTGGTGGGATTTGGGGTGGCGCCATGACACCTTGTGCTTCTCTTTATTGTCGAAGAAGGTGTTGGTGATGGCCAGCTTGTGGTAAGAGGAAAGTTCCAGGAGTCTTTGACCGTTCTCATTTTGCTTCCCAACACCATGATGTCCAATGCTGGTTGGCCAGGCCTCAAAATCAGCACCTACGCGTGCGTTCATGTCTCCCGATATGAAGAGACCTTCCTTGCTGGGAACTCCTCTGACAACAGCATCCAGGGCCTCATAGAACTGGTCCTTGACGTCGGGAGAGGAGCTTAATGTTGGGGCATAAGCACAGATGAAGTTGACTGTGCCTGAACTGGTCGTCATTTTTAAAGTGAGCAATCTCTCCGTACCTCCCGTGGGGAGCTCTACGGTTGCTAGGAGGGAGTTCTTTACAGCGAAGCCCACACCTTGGATACGTGGCTCCTCTGGGTTCTTCCCCTGCCAGTAGAACGTGTAGTTCTTCTCACGCAGTGATCCGTCCCCAGGTAGCCTTGTCTCCTGTAATGCAGCGATGTCGATGTTGAGTCGCTGAAGCTCCCTGACTATCACGGCCGTCTTCCGCATGTCGTCTAACAGCTGTAAGTCGCTGTCAAAACCAGGACACATTGTCCTTACATTCCAGCTTGATATCAGAAGAGCTGGCATCTTCTTTTTTTTCTTTGTGTTGCCTGGTGCCTGGTGCCCGGTATTTACAACCTGCCTGTCGAGTTTCCTCTAAGCTCCAAGCACCCATTGGAGCAAACAGGTTGTGGCGGGTAACACCTTACTGACTGGGGGCTGCCCAGCTTGAGGCGGGCGGTAGCTACCCAATGGAATACGAAGATTCCTCCCACCGTCGAGAGTAATCCCTGGCGCCTGGCTCTACGCCAAAAAAAACCTAGGCTTAAAACCGGTATCTGCTACTCTCCGTGTTGTGTCGATGCCGTGTTACCAGCGAAGCTGGAGTGACCTCTCCAGGTGCAGGCCTGGGC
>JAPXFY010000032.1:29674087-29684087 GCA_030674185.1 Monoplex corrugatus | reverse complement strand
GTGTGGTGTGTGTGTGTGTGTGTGTGTGTGTGTGTGTGTGTGTGTGTGAGTAGTATGAAGGCATATCTGTGTGTGAGTGTGTGTGCGTGTGTCTGTTGAGCATGTATGTATGTGTGTGTATGTGTGCGTGTGTGTGTGTGTAAGCGTGCAGTTGTGATAAGATCCCTGCATGCGTGGTGCCATGTGTGTGTATGGTAAGGTGTACGTGTGTGTGTGCTCGCACGCGCGCAGTGTGAGCGTGTGTGTGTGAGTATGCGTTTGTGTTTGTAATGGTGTGTATGTGTGTGTTGCGAGCATGTGTACGTTGTGTGCATGTGTAAGCGCGCATGTGTACGTGTGTGTGTGTGTGCATATGTACGTGTGTGTGTGTGTGTGCATATGTACGTGGTGTGTGTGTGTGTGTGTGTGTGTGTGTGTGTGTGTGCGCGTGTGTGTATGTATGTATGTGTCTGTATGAGTGAGTGTGTATGTGTGCGTTGTCAAAACTGCAAATGAAATAAATATCCCTCTCAGATTATACCACGTAATTCGAACTCGGAATTCTCGTAACCTAGAAAAAAGTGCTTTTACCACAGGGCACACACACTGCACTTGTCGACACCGATCCACAATGCCACACTGACAAACCTTGTCAAGATGTAATGAAAGAGAACACAGTGAATTTTTTTAAGACGATCGTGGTTGTGTTTTTCCCCTGGTGTCTGATCATGGCACTAATTCCAGTCCTGACTGGACATGCTTGGCATTCCATTTTAAGGTTTTTAAATCCTACGGCAGATTTTTATACACACACAAATCAAGATTGTCAAGCCATTATAGTAATCTCCCTTTTCTTACAAAAACAAAACAAAAACAAAAACAACACATAACATACATGCATACACTACACACACACAAATACACACATGCATACACACACCAACACACACACACACACACACACACACACACACACACACACACACACACACACACTGCCTTGCTCTTTGGATTTCCGTCATGTCTTTCTATCATTTTCTTTCTTGTTGGTCCATTTTCCTGTATGTGCTCTATAAAGAATCTTGGTTATAGCCCTGATATGGCTCTACGCAGACGGTTGGGCTTTTAACAAAAATAACATTTAGAACAGTTCTGAGCCGTCAACGGGGCTTTTCCTGCGATCACCAGGCCTGATTCCCTGAAGCCACGACGAAGACAGACAGTCAGACCAGTGAAAACACAACAAAGATATAGCCAGAGGGTTTTGAGAAAGCAAGGGTTACAGTCTTGATGGAGGCAGACACTAGTAGGTCACTCATAAGGAAGATTAAGAAAAGACAGGCAACATTTACAGGCCATTTTATGAGGAAGGGGATTTGGAGCACCTGGTCACAGTGGAAAGCTGGAGGGAAAGAGAGCACCGGGTAGACCCAGAGAGAAAATGCTGGGCGGACTTGCAGAGTCGCTGGGGACGAGGAGGGTGGGGGAGATGCTAGGGGCAACAAGAGATAGAGACAGATGGAAGTCCATGATCGCCAACGCCATGCGGCAGGGCACCGATGATATGATGATGATGATGATGATGATGAGAGATTTACACACCATTGAAAAAATATTGGACAGACTTGCAGAGTGGGCTGAAGACAGAGAGGGTGGAAGATGTGCTTGCGGCAATAAGGGATGGATGCATATGGAGGGCCATGATCGCCAACGCCATGTGGCAAGATACTTGATGATGATGATGATGACACACCTTTGTGAAAAATTGCTGATTTTTGGCACGTTGGTCTGTGTGAATAGTGATCTTGGCACCATGACTTTTAAACGTATGCTTTCGTGATGTCTCAACAAACCACAGATATGTCTTAGTGTGAAGATTCATCGAGAAACACCCCGAGAAATCTGCTGACACATTCTGTCACGGCACATATACAGATTACATATCTCTCCGCAGTCGACACAACTGTCTCTTTGCTTGAACAAGAGACATTGAAACATCATCATCATCATCATCATCACATCATCATCATCATCATCATAATCACCAACTGCCCTGCCACATGGCGTTGGCGATCATGGGCCTCCATATGCATCTATCCCTTGTTGCCTCAAGCACATCTTCCACCCTGTCTGTTTTCAGCCACTCTGCAAGTCCCGTCTAATAATTTTTCCCTGGGTCTACCTGGCGTCTCTTTCCCTCCAGCTTTCCTGTTGTGACCAGGTGCTCTGATCCCCCTTTCCTCATAATCTTATGAGGAAAGTCGAAACAAGTGTGGAAAATGTGGCGACTTTTATGGTGTCAACGTCAAAATCAAAATGTTTTAATTGATAACGTTTCCGGCTCATTACAACTTGGACGAAAAAAAAAAAATCCCAGTAAGGGCAATAACTTCAGTTTCAGTTTCTCAATATGGCATCGTTCGTATCAAATTCCATATGCACTGACGTCATGTGATGGAGAAGACCCTCAACATGATCATGGTTTTAAGCCTGTGCATAAGCCCTTTGTGTGGCAAAGTCTTAAGGTCCTGTCTAGAACAGGGTTTCATGTCTATCTTTATATTGGAGTTATTGCAGTTATTTCAAGAGGGATTCACCGCGCTCGAACAACTCCATATGCGCTCCATTCAAATCCGCCAGCAATTATTGACGATTTCTGAGCCTGCACAAAACCCTATGCGCTGGCAAGGTCTTGAAACGGGAAAATGGAGAAGGACCTATCAAACACTAACTGACACTAGCAGAATGATGGAAACATTAAGATGGTCAGCGAACAGGCCAGTGGACCAAACACTAAGCTGACACCAGCAGAATGATGGAAACATTAAGATGGGCAGCAAACAGGCCAGTGGACCTATGAAACACTAAGCTGACACCAGCAGAATGATGGAAACATTAAGATGGGCAGCAAACAGGCCAGTGGACCTATGAACACTAAGCTGACACCAGCAGAATGATGGAAACATTAAGATGGGCAGCAAACAGGCCAGTGGACCTATGAAACACTGAGCTGACACCAGCAGAATGATGGAAACATTAAGATGGGCAGCAAACAGGCCAGTATTTAATGTTGCGGCTGGATTGAACTCAAGATATCAGATCTTGAATCCATGGCTCTACAACAATGAACAACTTGGTCTGCTTAGTTGAAAATGATAAAAAAAATCCCGTGAAATGAGTCAAACGTACACGCAGCCTCCAAGAATGAAATTACCACACCAATGCCCTTCAGTGCCATGTCATAGTAACTACCTCAGCACAACACAACACAAAACAGCTTCACTGGTTTCACCCACAGATTTTTGGGGTCCCATTTTTGTACCCACTTTATTAGCCACGAAGTGTGTGAGCGCGCGCGCGCGTGTGTGTGTGTGTGTGGGGGGGGGGGAGAATGCTTTTGTGCGTATGTATGTGAGCATGTTTACACACACAAACACACACACACTATATCTATCTATCTATCTATCTATCTATCTATCTATATCTATCTATCTATCGAATGCTTGTTTGTGCGTGTGTATGTGAGCATGTTTACACACACACACACACACACACACACAACACACACACACAACACACACTATCTATCTATCTATCTATCTATCTATCTATCTATCTATTTACTATCGTATCTGTCTATCTGTCTGTCTGTCTGTCAGTCCGTCCGTCCGCCCGTCATCCTTTCCTATCTATCTTATCTTCTCTATCTATTATCTATCTATCTATCTATCTATCTATCTATCTATCTATCTAATCTATCTATCTATCTATCTATCATCTGTCTGTCTGTCTGTCCGTCGTCGTCGTCGTCTCCTCCTCCTCCTCCATCCATCATGCTATCTATCTATTAACTACTAATCGTTTATCTCTTCAATCATCTATTCATAGCTACTACTATCTATCTATGTATCTATTAATCTATCTATTATCTATATTATCTATCTGCCCGTCTGTCTCTCTCTATTATGTATATATATGTATGTATACACACACACACACACACACACACACACACACACACACACACACACACACACACACACACACACACACATATATATATTATATATATATATATATTAATATATATATATATACATATATAGATATATGATACACGTGTATGTGTGTGTGCATGTATGTGTATGTGTGTGTGTGTGTGTGTATGTGTATGAGTGCGTCTGTGTGTATGCGTGCGTGTTTACGCCCGCATGAATACAATGTGCGTGTGTACGCTTCAACCCCGTTTCATAGCAGCATAATTATTTGGTATCTAAATCAATTTAAATCCCACAGTGCGGCAGGCAGGATATTTCAGCCCTAATTGAATTCCCCCTAGTTCTATTTGCAGCGCAACACGTATCATAATTAGACAGCCGTTCATCAAATCCTCAATTCACAAAAATAGGAAGTAAGACGAGAACTATTTCTATTTGGAACCAAATCCCTTGTTTATTTTTCAGGAAGCAGGCTACCATAATCGTCATCATCATCATCATCATCATCATCGTTATCATCATCATCGGGACTATTAGTATTATTGGTATCGTAGAAAGCAGAAACAAACCCAAAATAAAAAAAATTAACCCCTAGTTTCATGCACGTATCAAATACAGGCGCAAATTTTCGGTCTTTGTCAAACGTGTGTAAAAAATTAAAAAACATAACAGAAACAAACACACAAAATTTAACCCTTGACTTCCCGCACTCCTGTAACCACCAACAGCAAAAACTTAAACCCTTTGACTTCCGACCAGGAAGTTTGGTGGATAGGGTGAGGGAGTCAAAGGGTTGAGTTTTTGCTCTGCAGGAAGATGGTGGATAGGGTGAAGGAATCAAACGGTTAACCGTTTGTCTCCCGCACCCTGTGCACCAGCATCCTGCATTATCAACCATTTCTACACAAAGCAAAAACTTAACCCTTTGATACACTCACCCTACCCATCGACTTTCAGCAGGAAGCTGGTGGATAAGGTGAGGAAATCAAAAGGTTCAGTTTTTGCAGTTGTGTTGAAAGTGCGGGAATCAAAGGGTTAAGTTTTTACTTTGCAAGAAGCTGTGTATAGGGTGAGGGAGTTAAAGAGTTAAGTTTTAATTTTGCAGGAAGCTGTGGACAGGGTGAAGGAGTCAAAGGGTTAAGTTTTATTTTGCTGAAGCTGGTTGGCTAGGTGAAGAATGAGGGTAAAGTTACTTGCAGGAAACTGGTGGTTAGGTGAAGGACTCAAATGGGTCAAGTTTTATTTTGCATGAAAAGATTAGTTTACTTGCTGAAGTGGTGGATAGGGTGAGGAGTCAAAGGGTTAAGTTTTTATTTTGCAGGAAGCTGGTGGATAGGGTGAGGGTCAAAGAGTTAAGTTTTTACTTTGCAGGGGGAGGCAAGGAGTCAAGGGTAAGTTTTATTGCAGGAATGGGGATAGGGCGATGAACAAGGGTTAAGTTGTTTATTTTGCAGGAAGCTGTAGATAGGGAAAGGAATAAAAGGATTAAGATTTTACTTTGCAGGCAGCTGGTGGATAGGCGAGAGAGTCAAGGTTAAGTTATGGTATAGTGTAGAATAAAAAATTAAGTTTTTACTTTTCATGAAGCTGGTGGATAGGGTAAGGGAATCAAAAGAATTACGTTTTTGCTTTGCAGGAAGATGGTGGACAGTGAGAAGAAGTGAAAGGGTTAAGTGTTTGCTTTGACAGAGTGCGGGAATCAAAGGGTTAAAAAAAATTCCAACAACACAACTTCCCTCACGTTTGCTGAGCTCGCAAAAATAATGGTCAAGGAATCAAAAAATTGACTTGTATTTTCAGGAAGTGGTGGACCGTAGAATCACAGGTTAAGTTGCTTGAAAGTACAGAAGGGTAGTTCCGGTAACAGAATTCTCAGTTTTGTGAGCGTGAAAAGTATTTGTTTGTGTAGTGTTAGTAGTTTTGTGTGTAGATCAGGTTGTATCATGTGTGTGTGTAGGTAGTGGTGATTGCACTGTTGTGGGTGAGTTTGTGTGTGTGTGTGTGTGTGTGTGTTTGTGTGTGTGTGTGTGTGTTGTGTGTGTGTGTGTGTGTGTGTGTGTGTTGTGTGTGTGTGTGTGTGTGTGTTGTGTGTGTGTGTGTGTGTAGTGTGTGTGTGTGCTGTGTGGTGGTGAGTGTGTGTGGTTGTGTGTGTGTGTGTGTGTGTGTAGTGGTGGTTTCGTTGGTGTGAGGGTGCATGACAGAGAAGACACAGGGAGAGACAGAGGGAGAGAGAGTGTGTGTGTGTGTGTGTGTGTGTGTGCTGCGTGAGGAGAGAGAGAGAGAGAGAGAGAGAGAGAGAGAGAGAGACAGACAGACGAACAGAGACATAGACAAGCAGAGACAGAGACATAGACTGAGACAGAGAACGAGAGAGAGAGAGAGAGACAGAGAGAGACAGAGAGAGAGAGAGACAGAGAGAGAGAGAGAGAGAGAGAGAGACACAGAGAGAGACAGAGAGAGAGAGCACTAGAACACTAGTCTATAAAAGAGCAAACCTAAATGACAGACAGATAGACAGAAAAACAGACAGACAGACAGACAGACAGACAGACAGACATAAAGACAGCGACTGACAAAGAACAAGTCAGTGTTTCTCTCTATGCGCTTGTGCGTGTGTTTCACCATTTGTTTCTTGACATTTAGAGTTCAGTTTTCTAAGAAGGATGTTAAGAATTCCATGGACAGCAATTAAAAAACAGACAAGACAGTCTTGCAAGAGGCAAACACAAAAAGAACACTTATGAAGAAGCCATATTACATTTTATGAGGCAAGAGAAATTTGAGCCACTAGTCACCACAGGGAATTTAGAGGGGAAAAAAGAGCATCAAGTAGACCTTTGGGACAAAATAATAGACAGTTTTGCAGAGTGGGTGAGGGCAAATAGGGTAGAAGATATACTTGCAGAGACAAAAGATAGATTCGTATAGCTATAGAGGGTCATGATCGCCAACTTCTTGTGGCAAGACACGTGAAAATGGTGATATCATGTACACCCTCCGAGAGCGAGGGCTGAATGTAAAAAATTAAAAAATATATTAAAAAAAAGCGTATGGATTGTACATGTATAATTCATACCTTCGTAAATTAAATTCCTATTTCTTCTTGTTCTCTGTCTGTCTGTCTGTCTGTCTGTCTGTCTGTCTCTCTCTCTCTCTCTCCCTCTCTCTCTCTTTCTCTGTCTCTTGTTTTCTGTCTCTCTGTCTCCCTCTCTCTCTGTCTCTTGTCACACGACCAAACCACTTACAGGGCTGGTACATTTTGGCATTCCTACCAATCAAACCACTTACAGGGCTGGTTCATTTTGGCATTCCTACCAGACAATCAAACCACTTGCAGGGCTGGTTCATTTTGGCATTCCTACCAGACAATCAAACCATTTACAGGGCTGGTTCATTTTGGCATTCTTGTCAGACGACCAAACCACTTACAGGGCTGGTTCATTTTGGCATTCCTACCAGACAATCAATCCACTTACAGGGCTGGTTCATTTTGGCATTCCTACCAGACAATCAAACCACTTGCAGGGCTGGTTCATTTTGGCATTCCTACCAGACAATCAATCCACTTGCAGGGCTGGTTCATTTTGGCATTCCTACCAGACAATCAAACCACTTGCAGGGCTGGTTCATTTTGGCATTCCTACCAGACAATCAAACCACTTGCAGGGCTGGTTCATTTTGGCATTCCTACCAGACAATCAAACCACTTGCAGGGCTGGTTCATTTTGGCATTCTTGTCAGACGACCAAACCACGCGCAGGGCTGGTTCATTTTTTGGCAGTCTTGTCAGACGACCAAACCACTCACAGGTTTGGTTCATTTTTTGCATTCTTGGCATACGACCAATCACCAGTATCACATATAGACTACGTTAAAAAAATAGGCTAGATAGGGCCTCAGGACCTGACCAGCTCATAGGTTTATATGTACTGTAAGCTTAAGGCTTTTGCCATGATCACCATACACATGGCACCTGTGACGTTAGTGCATAATAGGAATTCGTTCCGAGCGCGGAAACGTTGTCTTGAGAAACTGAAACTGAAACTGAAACTGAACATGAGACTCAGACGACCTGACCGCGTGCAGGGCCAGCTGGTTCATTTTTGGCATTCTTGTCAGACGACCAAACCACTTTAATCGTCAGAGCGCTATATGCTGTCTTCCCATTTCATTTTCTTCAGCAGTTTTCTAGTTCAATCTATTGCCTTGCCTGCTAAACATGTCTCGGCTTTCATCAGAGCCCCCCCCCCCCCCCCCCCCCCCGTCAACCAGACGTTTCTGGGTGACCCTGGAAGGTGCTGGCTGGTTTGTTGGCAGACACACACGAACTCTGATCCAGCAATGTCTTGCCTTGTCTGTTACCACCCTTCCACAACAAGGTAGAGGGGGTAACCTTTTGACTCTCTTACCCTATCCACCATCAGCCAAAACTGAACTTTTTGATTCCCTCAACCTATCCACCAACTGCAGAAATTTAACTCTTTTGACACCCTCATCCTATCTACCAACTGCAAAAACTTTACTTTTTGACTCCTGCACCCTATCCACCAACTGCAAAAACTTAACTCTTTGACTCCCTCACTCTATCCACCAACTGCAAAAATGTAACCCTTTGATTCCCTCACCCTATCCACCAACTGCAAAGACTTAATTTTTTTAACTCTTTGACTCCTGCACCCTATCCACCGACTGCAAAAACTGAACTCTTTGACTCCCTCACCCTATTCACCAGTTTCCTGCAGGAAGCTGGTGGATAGGGTGAGGGAGGCAAAGAGTTAAGTTTATGCTTTGCTAGGTTGGTTGACAATGCAGGATGCTGTGGACAGGGTGCAGGAGTCAAAGGGTTAATTAAACAGCTGTTTCTAAACTCTGAGTGTTTTCGTTTTGTTTTGTTTTTGTTTTTGTTTTTTTGTGTTGTTGTTGTTTTTGTTTAATTGTTTGTTTGTTTGATTTTTCTTTCTCGATGCAGACTCAAACCCTTGCAGTGGAAGGAGGGAGTACTACTTCCATGACGACCAGGTTCCAGTTTTAACTCTTTGATTCCCAGGAGCTATCCACAACCATCCTGCACTGTCAACCATGCTAACAAAGCAGAAACTTAACTTGGACATAGCTTTCATATTGTTCTGTGTCTGTCTCTGTCTCTCTCTCTTTCTATTTTTCTCTCTCTCTTTCTTTCCTCATCTCTCTCTCTTTCTCTCTCTCTCTCTTTCTCTCTCTCTCTCTCACTTCCCTCATCCTATCTGTCACCCCCGAAGACTTATACTGCTCTCTCTCTCTCTCTCCCTCTCTCTCTCTCCCTCTCTCTCTCTCCCTCTCTCTCCCTCTCTCTCTCTGTGTCTCTGTTTCTCTCTCTCCCCCAAAGCCTACAAGGCAATCACATTTACGGATTTCACACACACACACACACACACACACACACACACACACACACACACACACACACACACACACACACACACACACACACACACACACACACACACACGAAAGCTCCTAGTATTCAATAACTTTACCCTTGATTAGTGTAATGGGAAAGAACAAGATCTGTACAGTATGGGGCTCCATGCCTAAGACCCCAGGCAGACATCGTGTCAAGTTTAGAGAAATGAAAATCCCTCAGTTCACCACTTATGTCATTATTGATTGAACTCTCTGCTTGTCTGTATGTGACTCTGTCTGTCTCTCGTTTTTCTTCTTTGTCTCTGTCTCTGTCTTTCTCTTTCTCTCTCTATTTATCTCTTTCTCTCTCTCTCTCTTTCTGTCTTTCTCTCTCTCTTCACTCTCTTCTTTCGCTCTCCTCTCTTTCTGTCTGTATCTCTCTCTTTCTCTCCCTTTCTCTGTATTTTTCTTTCTGTCTTTCTCTTTCTCTCTCTCTTAATCTCTGTGTTTTTCTCTCTCTCTTTCTCTCTCTCTCTCATTCTCTCTTTTTTTCTCTCTCTATCTCTCTCTCTGTCTCTTTTTCTCACTCTCTCTCCCCCTTTTTCTCTCTCTTTATCTCTCTCTCTTCTCTCTCTCTTTTT
>JAPXFY010000032.1:29666587-29671587 GCA_030674185.1 Monoplex corrugatus | reverse complement strand
TCGTTGACTCTGGCTTGGTATTATTAAATGACGGTCGAATAACTAGACTACCAGATAATCCTAAACATAAAGCTTCCGCCATTGACTTGACTTTATTATCTCCTGACCTTGTCATTAATTGTATATGGGATATTACATCCGACTCCCTTGGAAGTGATCATCTACCAATTGTCACAGTTATTGATGAATTATTTGCTAAAGCACCAGAACAAGATGACTGTATTCCTAGATATTTGTACAACCGTGCAAACTGGGTAAAATACCACACGATCTTAATGGGAAAAGATTGCACGTTCAACGAGAGCGACAGTGTTAATTATATGTATTCACACTTCACAAACACATTACATGAGGCAGCAAAAGATTCAATTCCAAAAAGGAAAAATGTAAACAAAGGTAATTTTGTTGGAAATAGCTGGTGGAATCAATTATGTGAAGAAGCTAAGAACGAAAAAAAGAAAATGTATAAAACCTACTTAAAAACTAAATCTCCAGAAGACCATTACAATATGAAAATGGCAAAGATTCATTCAAACAAGGTCATAGCCCAAGCCAAAAAGAGATATTGGTCAGATTTTGTTCTCAACAAATTTCCGGTCCTAAAGATCTTCCTAAAATTTGGAATAAGGTCAAAGAAATGAAAAATGGATTTCATTTACAACAGTTTCCTATTAAGATTAGAGACAATGAATTTCCTTCGTCATCTGAGAAAGCTGAAGAATTTGTACAGTTCTTTTCAAGAGCAAGTAATTCCAGTAGCTTGTCTCCACCAATTCAGGAGAAAAGACGGAAAATTGAGGAATCTGTAGAATACTCAGATCCTCCCCCCGATAGCCACATGTACATAAATTCAAAAATTACGTTACAAGAACTTAAAGATGCTCTTCTCTCTTTGAACAATAAAAAATTGGCTGTAGGTCTGGATGGCATTTCGTATACGCTTTTAAATCATTTACCAGAGAAATGGATTAAATATTTACACCATATCATACTAAAATGCTGGGAAAGTGGTCACATACCTGACATTTGGAAGAATTCAATTGTGATACCTGTACTGAAAGCTAATAAACCACGCTCTGATACAGGTAGTTACAGGCCTATCTCGCTTACATCCCATGTTTCGAAACTAATGGAAAAAATTACTCTGAATCGACTGACTTATTTTTGTGAGAAAAATAATATAATACCTATTAACCAGTCTGGATTTCGAAAAGGTAGATCGACAACAGACCATTTAGTTAAATTAACAACTCAAATAAAAACTCAGTTTGCAAGAAGGAAAAATGTCTTAGCTACCTTTTTTGATCTTAAAAAAGCGTATGATCAAGTCTGGCATGCAAGACTTTTGTTGAAATTGAAACATATTGGTCTCAAAGGTAATATTTATTATTTCATCAAAGCATTTATAAGTAATCGAAGTATAGTCGCTAAAATAAGTAATACATACTCTGAAAAACGACCTGTAAACATGGGAATTCCACAGGGTTCCATAATATCTCCTCTTTTATTTAATATTTTGATCAATGACCTGCCATCACAAGTCTCAAACAATGTGAACTTAGCTCAGTACGCTGATGATATAGCGCTCTGGATGAACGTTTCATTGAAAAGGAAGACTTCCTTAAGAGAAATAACCTATATTAAAAAGATCTATCAACGTGAAATTGATCACATTTCAACTTACTTGAAAGTTAACGGTCTGGAAATATCCAATGAAAAGACACATATGATTCTTTTTAATAATGGTTTCAGTCCTAAAGAGTTACCACTGTTCAAAATTGATAATGAGGAACTGAAATATACCACTCAGGTGAAATTTCTGGGAGTTCACTTGACTTCTAGTTTACAATGGAAAGTACATATTGATGCCTTGTTATACAAAGCCATGAAAAGCTTTAATTTAATAAAAAATAATTAGTAAACAGTCATGGGGGCAGGACACTAAAACGTTATTACATCTTGTTACAGCTTTAGTCAGATCAAAGTTGGCTTATGGCCAAGAGGTCTATTTTTCAGTCCCAAAATGTTATTTGAAAAAACTTCAAAGCTTAGATAGTAAAGCTGTTAAATGTGCTCTTGGGGTACCGGTGTATACAAAAACACAAGAAGTATATAAAATAGCCGGCATCCTTTCTTTGGAAGACTGGAGGAAGTTATCAGCTGCTAAATATATAGTTAGAGCAAATGCAGTAGCTAACTATGTTGACACGGATCTTAAAATTCGGTCTGACATCCATTTCCCCAAGAGAGCAAGAACAATAAAGGCACAAGAAACAATATCCAGTTACACAAATGAGCTCTTCGAAATTTGCAGAGTAGTTCCCAAAAAAGTTTCACATAAACTGATATGTTGTCCTCTACCCCCCTGGGAATTGTCCACTGCTACTTTTGATATCAACTACATTGAAACTGACTTGAGAAAAGATATTAATCCGCACCTGTTGGCAATTGACGTTCTGTCTCATCTGCATGAAAAATATTCACATCACTTGAAAATATTTACTGATGGCTCTGTTCTAGATGATGGTGCAGCAGGCGCTGGTTTTATAATTCCAAACTTAAAAGTGGAAAAGGCTTACTCTTTAGAACAGGGACACTCAATCTTCACGTCTGAATTAGTCGCCATCCTAATGGCTCTGAAATATATAGTAGATCTACCCATAGCTATATTTAGTATCTTATTATGTGTAGATTCGAAATCTGCATTACAATCCCTGACGAGCTGCAAATGTAAAGTAAATAGTACGTTAATATTTGAGATAAACTTTTTAATTCATTGTTTAATAACAAATAATACTCACGTTACTTTTTGTTGGATTCCATCACACTGTGGTATAATAGATAATGATCGAGTCGATAGAATCGCTAAAAGTGCAGCAATGAATAGGGCAGGCAGTACTAAACTTGATTTACGACTCTCTGAACATGAAATGAATGCTATATTAGAAAAGAAAGTAAAAGCGCAATGTCACTATCGACCCCTCATCGTAAATTACTAGGGTTTTACAAGACTAGAAATAACTTTAGCTTACAGATTATATCTGGACTCACTTCGGATTAAGTTCAATAATACCATCAAATGTGTCTGTAATGAGTCTATAACAGTTAAACACCTTTTGTGTTGTCAGCGAATGCGACCTTATTTCCCTGTATCATTTTCAAAATTGAAACAGAAACACACTGATTTCACTTTGTATTTACACTTTGCTAGGCATTTACTGCACAGTCCTGTAGGTCGTTTCCTTTGATTAAGACCGATTGTTTTTATACCTGTAACTCCCACCTACCTCTGTTTGTTTGCTTGTTAGTTTTATCATTACTCCTTGACTGTTACAATGTTTTTATTCGGTAAGATTATCCTTTTCTACCCCTCTACCCCACCAGATAATCACAGATGGTTTGTCATAACCCAGCACGGGATACGCTCGTTGCATGCGCATGCGTATACGTGCACACACTCACACACACACACACACACACACACACACACACACACACATACACACACACACACGCGCGCGCGCGCGCGGTTACATACACATATACAGCCCTGAGCAATCTGTTCAAGCCTAATCGTTCTAATGTTATGATTGCTTTTCTATTGTCCTATAAAAATTTTTTTAATGTTAATTAATATGTTAAACTGTCTTTATGATTTCGTAGAATCTTCCACCCCATAGACACCTTTTTTTTTTTTCCGTCTAAAAGCACATATATGAATAGACGTTAAAAGAAATAACGAACGAACACACACAAAGCTCCTGGTATTCAATAACTTTACCGTTGATCAGTGTAATGGGAAAGAACAAGATCTGTACAGTATGGGGCTCCATGCCTAAGACCCCAGGCAGACATCGTGTCAAGTTTAGAGAAATGAAAATCCCTCAGTTCACCACTGATGTCATTATTGATTGAACTCTCTGCTTGTCTGTATGTGATTCTGTCTGTCTCTCTTTTTTTTTTCTGTCTCTGTCTCCCTCTTTCTATTTCTCTCTTTCTCTCTCTCTTTCTGTCTTTCTCTCTCTCTTCTCTCTCTTCTCTCTCTGTCTTTCTCTGTGTCCCTTTCTGTCTCTGTCTGTATCTCTCTCTTTCTCTCCCTTTCTCTGTATTTTTCTTTCTTTCTCTCTCTCTTTCTCTCTCTCTCTCTTAATCTCTCTCTTTTTCTCTCTCTCTTTCTCTCTCTCTTTCTCTCTCATTCTTTCTCTTTCTCTCTTTATCTCTCTCTCTTTCTCTCTCTCCGTCTCTTTCTCTCTCATTCTCTCTCCCCCTTTTTCTCTCTTTATCTCTCTCTCTTTCTCTCTCTCTTATATCTCTCTCTCTTCTATGTCTCCCTCTCTCACTCTCTTGTTCTCTCTCCCCCGGTTCTCTCTCTCTTTCTGTCTCTCTCTCCCCTTCTCCTCTCTCTCTCTTCCTTCTCTCTCTCTCTCTCTTTCTTTCTCTCTCTCCCCTTCTCTCTCTCTCTCTTTCTCTCTCCCTCACCCTTCCCTAATCTTGTCTATCGCCCCCCCCCCCCCCCGAAAGTTTACAAGGCAATCACATTTACGGATTTCACATAAAACTCCTGGTATTCAATAACTTTACCGTTGATCAGTGTAATGGGAAAGAACAAGATCTGTACAGTATGGGGCTCCATGCCTAGACCCAGGCAGATCGTGTCAAGTTAGAGAAAGAAATCCCTCAGTTCACCACTGTGTCATTATTGATTGAACTCTCTGCTGTCTGTGTGTGACTCTGTCTCTCTTTTTTTTTCTGTCACTGTCTCTCTCTTTTCCTATTTCACTGTTTCTCTTTCTCTCTTCTCTTTCTGTCTCTTCTCTCTTTCTGTCTCTGTTTCTCTCTGTCCTTTCTCTCTCCTTTTTCTCTCTCTCTTGCTCACTCTCCTTTGTCTCTCTCTGTCTCTCTCTCTTTTCTCTCTTTCTTTCATTCTCTCTTTTCTGTCTTTTTATCTCTTTCTCTCTCTCCTCTCTTTTTCTCTCTTTTTTCTTTCTCTTTCTTTCTCC
>JAPXFY010000032.1:29641587-29661587 GCA_030674185.1 Monoplex corrugatus | reverse complement strand
ACCGAAAAATACGCCGGTCTTGCCAGCACCCTGAAGAAAGCAGGTCTGCGGGTCAAAATCTTCGCCATAGAGGTCGGGGCAAGAGGGTTTGTGGGCACCTCCGCTTATGATCTCATGAAACAACTCGCCATTTCTGGGAAGAAGAGGACTAGAGCCCTTAAAGCGATGGCAGAGGCAGCAGAAAGGAGCTCAAGCTGGATCTGGGCAAGGAGGAACCAAAAAAGTGAACTTCATAAGGATTAAATTCCCTACAGATGATGTGTGCCCCGTTAGCACATTGGTAAAACCGCGTACCGCAGTTCTGAAGCGCAGAATCGCCCAGGTTCGATCCCCGGCGTGGGGAAAAAAAAAATAGACAACAGCAGAAGGGCATCCAGGAGTCATGACCTGGATGTGGCCCGGCCCCCCGAGAGTGTAAGGAATTCAGAGCCGAAACACTTGTCTAAAGGGGGTTACTTCTCTGAAGACCTTCTGTTGTCTAGCTCTCCCTAGAGTTTCTTTCTACCTAGTCTCAGAAATCAATTTTGAGAAAAAGTCAAAACACTCCAGATAGACCCTCAGTCACCTTTTCAGCTCCTAGTGCTGTTCGACTGACTGCGAGTTAAGACTGATTTCGTGGTGGGAGGTCACATATGGTCGACTATCGTGGTCGACAAAGCCTATCCTAGCACTTTAATCATTTGTGTACCTTCATGTGGGATCTCAGGCCAAAGTCTGATGTACACAGGCGACCGCATACTGGACACTCAGTGGAACTCTCTGCAGAGTTGTTTCTGGCCTTTATTGCTGCACGCTTTTCCTCTTAGCTGCTTCGTCTTTTATTTTCATAAGCTTTTGTTCTCTTGCGAATAACTTGCCTCCATTCAGACCTGTTTGGGCCATGATTTCCCATTGTTCTTCATCAATGTCAAATTTCTGCAGGGATTTTTTCAGGGTGTTTTGGCTGACCTCTTGCTTGATGGCCCTTTGTCAGTTCACCATAGAAGAGTTGCTTTGGAAGCCTGTTGTCCTCCATGATCACGAGATGTCCAGACCATCTTAGCTGAAACTGTGTTAGCAGTGCATCTATGCTTGGCATCTGGGCTTGCAAAAAGACGTTCACGTTTGAGACTCTGTTGTGCCTTAGAACAGGCACTATTCTATTCCACCCAAATGAACTGACAGCAGTGCAGGGTCTCAGGTTTTGAGTGGCCTCATGGTGACTTGATATCACTACCAACTATGCTCTCCCTGCTGAAAATGATACTGCGGCAGAATAAACCTAAAAAAACCTGGCAACGGTGTGGGCTGGTGGCAGGGCAGGACACCTGGAAGAGAGATGAAGTCCAGAGTGGGGCGAGAGAGGGGTCTTTTATTCTCTCTAGGTCCAGAAGCAGGGCTGAACCTGCTGGAACGTGTTGTGTGGCTATGTCCCGGGGTTTGTCATCTCCCCACCTTGCCATTCGGTTTGTAAACAAGGTAATTGATGACTGGGTCCGAACGGGTTGTGCAATGTATGGACAGTCCCCCCCCCCCCCTTGCTTGAAATAAAATGACTGTCGATTGGCGTCAGGAGCTTGGGAGGTGAGTGTCTCGAGAGTGGGGAGGCATTGGTGTTCTGGGTCCTATCCGCACCCTCGTGGTGTTTCTTGTTCCTTGTTTTTGAAGGTAAGATACACAGATACACATGTCATTTACATGTCATCATCATTATCATCAGGTGCCCTGCCACATGGCGTTGGCGACCATGGACTTCCAACCATCTCTATCTCTCGTTGCCCCTAGCATCTCCCCCACCCTCCTCATCCCCAGCCACTCTGCAAGTCCGTCCAGCATTCTCTCCCTGGGTCTACCTGGTGCTCTCTTTCCCTCCAGCTTTCCCGTTGTGACCAGGTACTCCAAATCCCCCTCCTCATAAAATGGCCTATAAATATTGCTTGTCTTTTCCTAATCTTGCTTATGAGTGATCTACTTGTGTCTACCTCCATCAAGACTGTCTCGTTTGTTTTCTTTGCTGTCCATGGAACTCTCAACATTCTTCTTAGAAACCACATCTCGGCTGCCTCAATCTTGCTCTGGCTTTGCTTGCTGATTGTCCACGCCTCGCATCCGTACAACAGTATTGGCTCTATATAACATTCAAGGACTCTCTTTCTGATGTTAATTGATAGGCATTTGTTGGTAAGAATGCTTGTCGTCTTCTTGAATGCTGTTTTGGCTTGGCCGATTCTGCCAGCTATTTCCGATGTGCATCTGCCGTCTGATGAAATGACCGTTCCCATGTATTTGAACTTATTAACCTGTGTCAAAGTTGTGCCATTTGCTGTTATTTTGCATGAGGGGATTTCATGTTTTTTACTGATCACCATGACTTCAGTCTTCCTGCTGTTTAGTTCCAACCCCTTACCTTTGCTTTCTATTTCTAGTATATTCACAAGGTTTTGTAGGTCCCTTTCATTTTCTGCAATTAGCACGGTGTAACCAAGATAATTCCAATGGTAGGCTGATAAAATACCAGTATAAAATATAGACTAGGTAGAACATAGTCTAGGTAGGGCCTCAGGACCTGGCCAGCTCATGGGTTTATGTGCAGGCTTAAATTAAGGCTTGTGCCATGATCACCATACACATGGCACCTGTGACATCAGCGCATATGGAATTCGTTCCGAGCGTGGAGACGTCATTTTGAGAAATTGAAACTGAAACTGAATCTTGATGACTACATGACACTGGCAGTGTGCTGTTGCCATGGACTGGCAGACTGTTGATAGAGACATGGACTGGCAGACTGTTGATAGAGACATGGACTGGCAGACTGTTGATGGAGACATGGACTGGCAGACTGTTGATAGAGCCATGGACTGGCAGACTGTTGATGGAGACATGGACTGGCAGACTGTTGATAGAGCCATGGACTGGCAGACTGTTGATAGAGACATGGACTGGCAGACTGTTGATGGAGACATGGACTGGCAGACTGTTGATAGAGACATGGACTGGTAGACTGTTGATGGAGACATGGACTGGCAGACTGTTGATGGAGACATGGACTGGTAGACTGTTGATGGAGACATGGACTGGTAGACTGTTGATGGAGACATGGACTGGCAGACTGTTGATGGAGACATGGACTGGTAGACTGTTGATGGAGACATGGACTGGCAGACTGTTGATAGAGACATGGACTGGCAGACTGTTGATGGAGACATGGACTGGCAGACTGTTGATAGAGACATGGACTGGTAGACTGTTGATAGAGACATGGACTGGTAGACTGTTGATAGAGACATGGACTGGCAGACTGTTGATAGAGACATGGACTGGCAGACTGTTGATAGAGACATGGACTGGCAGACTGTTGATAGAGACATGGACTGGTAGACTGTTGATGGAGACATGGACTGGTAGACTGTTGATGGAGCCATGGACTGGCAGACTGTTGATAGAGCCTTGGACTAGCAGACTGTTGATGGAGCTATTGGCTGGCAGACTGTTGATACAGGCATGGACTGGCAGACTGTTGATACAGCCATGGACTGGCAGACTGTTGATACAGCCATGAACTGGCAGACTGTTGATGGAGACATGGACTGGCAGACTATTGATACAGGCATGGACTGGCAGACTGTTGATGGAGCTATTGGCTGGCAGACTGTTGATACAGGCATGGACTGGCAGACTGTTGATACAGCCATGGACTGGCAGACTGTTGATACAGCCATGAACTGGCAGACTGTTGATACAACTGTGGACTGGCAAACTGATGATAAAGCTGAAGACTGGCAGACTGTTGATACAGCCATGGACTGGCAGACTGTTGATACAGCCATGGACTGGCAGATTGTTGATACAACTGTGGACTGGCAAACTGATGATAAAGCTGAAGACTGGCAGACTATTGATAGAGCCATGGACTGGCAGACGTTTTATTGAGCCATGGACTCAAGACCAGTTCCCTGCCCATCCTAACCTTTTGACTCCCACACCCTGTCTACCAGCATCCTGCATTGTCAACCATGCTAGCCAAGCAAAACCGTAACCATTTGACACCCTCACCCTATCCACCAGCATCCTGCATTGTCAACCATGCTAGCAAAGCAAAAACTTAACCCCTTGACACCCTCACCCTGTCCATCAGCATCCTGCATTGTCAACCATGCTAGCAAAGCAAAACCTTAACCCCTTGACACCCTCACTCTGTCCATCAGCATCCTGCATCGCCAACCATGCTAGCAAAGCAAAAACCCTTTGACTTCCTCACCCTATCCACAAGCTTCCTGCAGGAAACTGGTGGATAGGGTGAGGGAGTGAAAGGGTTAAGTTTTTGCAGTTGGTAGATAGGGTGCGGAAGTCAAAGGGTTAATGTTCCAATTATTCTGATGGTGTCAGTGTTTTCCCTTCTCCTCCCATCATTCCAACAGCCTGCCTAGGCAGGCTCAAAGAAGCTGCCAGAGAATTGCTGGCAGATTTGGGTGGAGCACATATGGAACTCTGTCCCAATGCAATGAAATCCCTCTTGAACAAACGCCAGACGAATGGCAGATGGCAAATGGCAGACGAGAAACTGCAGATGAGAAACTGCAGATGGAAAATGGCAGATGGCAAATGTCATGACACATAGCAGATGGCGAATGGCAGATGGCAAATGGCAGATGACATATAACAGATGACGAATGGCAGATGGCAAATGGCAGATGGCAAATGGCAAATGGCAAATGGCAGATGGCAAATGGCAGATGACACATAGCAGATGACGAATGGCAGATGGCAAATGGCAGATGACAAATAGCAGATGGCAAATGGCAGATGACAAATGGCAGATGAGAAACTGCAGATGAGAAACTGCAGATGAGAAACTGCAGATGGCAAATGGCAGATGGCAAATGGCAGATGACACATAGCAGATGCAAATGGCAGATGGCCAATGACAGATGACAAATGGCAAATGAGAAACTGCAGATGACGAATGACAGATGACAAATGGCAGATGACGAATGGCAGATGGCAAATGGCAGATGACACATAGCAGATGACGAATAATAATAATAATAATATTGGACATTTGTTGAGCGCCTTCCTCCCTCACAAGGAGGGAGCACAAGGCGCTTCACATAATAGACGCACAGAACAGCCACAAATAGTGTACACATATAACATAAGACATATGGACAGATATGTCACACTTCATACTACAAAACACATCATACCACATAATACCACATAATAACATAATAACACATCTCATACCACATCACTACACACAAATATGGAAAAGGAAAACAGAACTATACATGACTCATTGAGAGTGGAAGGTGGTGTTGTGAGGGGAATAGGGATCACATATCTGAAGCTGGAAACAGATGGAGAAGAGTCAGTTTTCAAACTAGCAGGGCGCACAGATGTAACAGTTTGAATGTGCCTCTGTTTTCTTCTTCCTCGTCGGCGCGTTCGTTTCCTTGGCAAACAGAACCCAATCTCCAATTCACGCAGCCGAGAGACAAGGTCAGAGGTCAATGGAGCAGCAGGAATCGCAACCAGTTCATCGCGAGAATAGTAAACAGAAGGCGAGGCAGTGCGCTCACCCGGACAACAGCTGATGACAAATGGCAGATGACGAATGGCAGATGACACATAGCAGATGACGAATGGCAGATGACGAATGGCAGATGACGAATGGCAGATGGCAAATGGCAGATGGCAAATGGCAGATGGCGAATAGCAGATGACGAATGGCAGATGGCAAATGGCAGATGACAAATGGCAGATGGCAAATGGCAGATGACAAATGGCAGATGACAAATGGCAAATGAGAAACTGCAGATGACGAATGGCAGATGACAAATAGCAGATGACACATAGCAGATGACGAATGGCAGATGACAAATGGCAGATGACGAATGGCAGATGACAAATGGCAGATGACGAATGGCAGATGACAAATGGCAGATGGCAAATGGCAGATGACAAATGGCAGATGACGAATTTCAGATGACAAATGGCAGATGACAAATGGCAGATGGCAAATGGCAGATGGTGAATGGCAGATGGAGAATGACAGATGATGAATGGCAGATGACAAATGGCAGATGGCAAATGGCAGATGGAGAATGACAGATGACGAATGGCAGAGGGTCTTTAGATGTGGAGATTAGCTGTGATATAATCGCTTGACTGCCTCACCCGATCCACCAGCTTCCTTGCAAGAGGAAGTTGATAGATGGGGGGTAACAGAATCAAAGGGTTAAGTTTTTTTA
This sequence comes from Monoplex corrugatus, assembly GCA_030674185.1. Classification (NCBI taxonomy): domain Eukaryota; kingdom Metazoa; phylum Mollusca; class Gastropoda; order Littorinimorpha; family Ranellidae; genus Monoplex; species Monoplex corrugatus. Next base: position 29,655,354 of record JAPXFY010000032.1, on the reverse strand, counting down.
CTTTGCTAGCTAGCGTGGTCGACAACGCAGGAATACTGGTGGACAGACAGGGTGCGGGAGTCACAAAAGGGTTAAGATAAATCTTTCAGGGTGGTGAAGCAGGGCTGGTCCGTCACCTCACGTGGAGCAACAGGAGACATTGCCGATGACCTCCAAAGCGCCATGGCAGTCGGCAAAAACTGGGGATGGGGGGCGGGGGAGGAGGAGAGAATGAGGGTGGTGGGGGTGGTGGAGGAAAGGAAGTTACATTAAGCGACAGCTGTGACCTGATCACGCAAAAGTATACGACGAACAAAAAAACAAAAAAACCCAACAACAACAACAAACTCGGGTGTAAAATGCCTGTGGGGGTTGCTGACATCTAACTCCACAAGTGTCAGTTTGGCGGATTTTATATGTATGTAATTAGCGCTGGGCAAGCATCGACTTAGCTTGGCGTGGTCAAAGTAGCTGGGGGGGGGGGGGGTGGATGTAATGTGAGATAAAATGTCCCCCTTTCCCCAGCTCTCGATTTCCCGCTAATGAAACCTGCTTTTGAGTCGCTTCTGTTTACTTAAGAGGACGGGGAATTAGGTTACCATTGATACCGACACAGAGTTAACCCCTTAACTCCCGCACCTTATCCACAGTCTGCCAGTCCATGGCTGTATCATCAGTCTGTCAGTCCATGGATCTATCATCAGTCTGTAAGTCCGTGGCAAAACCTTAACCCTTTTACTCCTCTGACCCTACCCTGTGCTCAGCTCCATCAGGAAGAAAGCTGGTGGAAAGAGTGAGGGGATCAAAGGGGTTAAGGTTTTGTCTTGCTGGCACAGCGGGCAATGCAGTGGGCAGAGTGCGGGAGTCAAAGGGTTAAATGAAGTCGGTCGTCGTATGTAGCTGTCAACAGCTGCAGTGGCTATGACTAAGCACGGCCTGTGGCGCTTCTTCTTGGAGAGTCGTGTCTGACCACAAGAGATTCATTGCCCTCCTTCAGCTCCATATGCCCTCCACCCAGTTCTGCCAACGAGTTGCCTGGCAGACCCCACAAGCCAGCGCAAAATCCTACGCGTGAGTAGGTAAAGTCATAAAACGGGGAGGGGAGGGGAGGGAAGGCGATGGACCTGTTCTTGACACCACCAGTGTGATGGCAGCATCAAGATGGGGCACTGAAAAGGCCAGGTTTTATTTTGTCGGTTTGAATTGAACTCGAAGACTTCGCGAGCCATGGTTCTGTCAGAAGACAAACAGAAATAACCGTTTCACAAGGAAAACCCAACCAAACCAAACCCAACCAAACCAAACCACAACCAAACCAAACCAAACCAAACCAAACCAAACCAAACCAAACCAAACCAAAACCCAACCAAACCCAACCAAACCCAACCAACCAACCCAACCAAACCCAAACCAACCAACCAAACCAACCAAACCAAACCAACCAACCAACCACAACCCAAACCAACCAAACCAAACCAACCAAACCAAACCAACCAAACCAAACCAAACCAAACCAAACCACAACCAAACCAAACCAAAACCAAACCAAACCAAACCAAACCAAACCAAACCAAACCAACCAAACCAAACCAAACCCAACCAAACCAAACCAAACCAAACCCAACCAAACCAAACCAAACCCAACCAAACCAACCAAACCAAACCAACCAAACCAACCCAACCAAACCAAACCAAACCCAACCCAAACCAAACCAAACCAAACCAACCAAACCAAACCAAACCCAAACCAAACCAAACCAAACCCAACCACCAAACCAAACCACAACCAAACCAAACCCAACCAAACCAAAACCAACAACCAACCAACCAAACCAAACCAAACCAAACCAAACCAAACCAAACCAAACCAAACCAAACCAACCAAACCAAACCAACCAACCAAACCAAACCAACCAAACCAAACCAAACCAACCAAACCAACCCAAAACCAACCAACCAAACCAAAACACCAACAACCAACCAACCCAACCAAACCAACCAACCAACCAAACCAACCCAACCAACAACCAAACCAACTCAACAAACCAAACCGAAAGAAACAAAACAAAACAAAACGAAACGAAACGAAACGAAACAAAACGATCCGCTGGGCTGCTTCATGGGTAGCTGAATGGGTAGCGCAAACTATGTTAGATTTGAGAAGTTTCACAACATGGGAGATAATTCCTACGTGACTCTCAAGAGTTATGTCCTGTGGTTGATCCGCTGGGCTTTAAACAACAATAACAATATCAATAATACTTGATTAAAAGTTCGTGTTCTTGGTTGATCCGCTGAGCTTTAAACAACAATAACAATAACAATAATACTTGATTAAAAGTTCATGTTCTTGGTTGATCCGCTGGGCTTCAAACAACAATAACAATAACAATAATATTTGATTGAAAGTTCGTGTTCTGTTGCTGTAAATTGCAAGAAGCATGCTTTCGATCTGGACCGTCTGCCCAATATGAGTGAAATGTGACCTCCCACCACGAAATCAGTCTTAACTAGCATTTTGGGTATTTTGAGATATACATATTACTGGAAAGTGTACTTTCTGCTGATTATTTTTGGTACTTGAATAAAGCTTGTACTAAAAAAAAATGTAGAAGTTATGTATGTTTAAAGTCATTAAGTTGTATGACGGCCATTTTGAGAAAACGGCCTCTAAAGTTTTTGTGTGCTCTCCTACACATTTTCCTTAAATTTCTATATTTGGTGGCTTTGACCCAGTTTGTTTCTAATTTTCGCTGTCATTATCTGAAAGGTGCACCAAAGAGCTTTCCATCAGTATATTACATGTGAGGGTACTGCACAGGTTACGGTTCATAATAAGAGACAAAAACAGGTACTTTTGGTTAGAAATTGCGTTCTTTCTGCTGCGATCAGTGCATTAAAATACCATTTTGAATTGATTAATAATATTTTTTCAAGAAAAAACATTCTGTGGGGGATAGATTATAGTCTACAGAAATTAATTTTGAGAAAAAGTCGAAACACCCCAGATAGACCCTCAGTCACCTTTTCAGCTCCTAGTGCTGTTCGACTGACTGCGAGTTAAGACTGATTTCGTGGTGGGAGGTCACAAATCATTACCAATAACAGTGAAATGATTCCCATACGACTTCATCTCAAACCTAACCGGCAATTGATTGGTTGGTATTTTGGTTGCTGTTAGCAGACATCTTGCTTATGCATATGTATGAACCATGAGCTGGGAAAACGCAGTCGCATGATAGAAAACCTAAAACTAATATCAACCACGTGCGTGGTGTCATGTCTCGCATGTATACATATTCTGTCTTATCTCCCTGTAAGTCTGGAAGCGCATTTTTCCCCGCGTGATTGCTTCCGGTTGTTCCGACGGCTCGATCTCTCCCGCGTTTTTTTGATACTATTATTTCCTCAGCAGTTTTGTCCAGAGTGACGGTAAAGAAGAGTTCAACGTGTCTCTTTCGATCATACGACTCTGTTCCTTCAGGTCATGGTTGATACATATGCATAAGCAAGATGTCTGCCGTATGACCCAAAATATCAACCAATCCTTGGCCGGTTAGGTTTGAGATGCAGTCGCATGTATCCCGTACAGACATCTTTAATAGATGTGTGTGGTTTCCCGTTTTCTCTAATGGTCGTGGGTTCGAATCCCGGGATGCGCTACATTAAAACTGGCCTTCTCACTGCCCCATCTTAACATCACTGTTGTTCTAGTGGTGTCAGTATCATCATCATCATCATCATCAGGTGCCCTGCTGCATGGCGTTGGCGACCATGGACTTCCATCCATCTCTATCTCTCGTTGCCCCTAGCATCTCCTCCACCCTCCTCATCCCCAGCCACTCTGCAAGTCCGTCCAGCATTCTCTCCCTGGGTCTACCTGGTGCTCTCTTTCCCTCCAGCTTTCCCGTTGTGACCAGGTGCTCCAAATCCCCCTTCCTCATAAAATGGCCTATATATGTTGCCTTCTTTTCCTAATCTTCCTTATGAGTGATCTACTTGTGTCTGCCTCCATCAAGACTGTCTCATGGTGTCAGTATAGGATTAGATAAGTCCCCCTTCCCCTACTTCCCTGGGATGATTATCCCCGTCGGCCATACCACCTGAGGTGGGTGTCGACGTAAAAACTGAACCCAATCAATCAATAAAACCCGCTTTCTAGGCTCGGTCATCTCATTGGCAATGACACACACAGCGTCCAGTTCCATCCTCCAGGATGTACACTGTCTACTGAAGGTTGCTTTTATCTCCTGAACCTGTTTGTGTTCGGCTGAATTACTATTGGTCACACGCACACATCACATCACACACGTGTGCACGAAACACACAGGCACACACACACACATACGCACACACGCACGCACACACGTACACGTACATCACCACGTGCACAAGTACTCGTGCACAAACACACACGGACAAGCGCGCGCACATAATTCAAACCACACACACGTATACATGCACATACACACACACGCACACACACACACACACACACATACACACACCACACACCGCACACGCGCAAGCGCGCAAGCGCACACACACACACACACACACACACACACACACACACACACACACACTGTCACACAGACAGGCAGACATACATACATACATACAGACAGACAGAGACTGGCAAACAAACAGACAAACAGACAGACAGACAAACAGAGACAGATACTCTCAGCCGTCGAGACCGGTCTGCGCACGATTTTAATTTGCGACTGGTCACACGAACGACTAGAAAACGTTGTCTGAAACCATTTCCTTCCCCTCTCAAGCACTTTGGGGTAGTTGCTGGGATGAAATAGGGGCAAATATGTCTGTCTGTCTGTCTGTCTATCTCTGTATCTGTCTGTCTGTGTCTGCTTGTCTGTCTCTTTGTCTCTGTGTCTATCTGTTTGTCTGTCTGTATCTCTGTCTGTCTGTGTCTGTCTCTGTGTCTATCTGTTTGTCTGTCTGTATCTCTGTCTGTCTGTGTCTGTCTCTGTGTCTGTCTGTTTGTCTGTCTGTATCTCTGTCTGTCCGTGTCTGTCTCTGTGTCTGTCTCTGTGTCTCTGAGTTTTTGTCTCAGTGTCATTGTCTCTGCTTTCCGCGATCCGTCTCTGTCTCAACTTGTTTGTCTCTAACATGATGTTTATTTTTCAAAATTTTATTCCCCATACAGGCCTCGACTTTTCTCCTCAGTTTGACCGGGAAATCGAACTGAACGTCTAGTCCTTCGGAAGGGGACGAAAAACGAGTTGGACCCGTGTGCCTTCTGGCTACGCGCGCACGCTAAAGATCCCACGGCCGTTGAAAATCGTGAAGAGCAGGGCACTGCCCGACTGCCTTGGTATAAAACATTAGATAGATAGGTTGCTTTCCCAGGTCCCACTCCTTGAAGACCAATTAGCCTTCTCGCTTTTCTGAAGTCTTGTTTTAAAAAAAAGTGAATATGAATATGAATTTGAAGTGAGGGAGAGGGGATGGGGCGCCGCCCTCAGGGTGCTGGCCGTGGAAAAAGTTGAGGTCTCTGTCACCTTGCTCCCCTACGACGCCAGGGTTATGGAACTATCTACGTTGGACTTCAGGACCTGGCCCGCTCATGGGTTTATGTGCAGGCTTAAGACTTGTTCCGTGATCATTCTGGATCTCTCGGTCACATGGCACCTGTGACGTTAGTGCATATGGAATTCATTCCAAGCGCGGAGACGTCATCTTGAGAAACTGAAACTGAAACTGAAACTATTTGTCTCTGTCTGTCCGTCTGTCTTTCACTCTCTCTCTGTTTTTCTTTGCCTATTTCTCTGGCTGTGCTTCTGCCTGTCCGAGTCTCTGTCTCTTTTACTATCTGTTTATCTGATTCTCTTTATAGGTTGTATAAACTTTAATATTATCTATCTGTCTGTCTATCTATCTATCTGTCTATCTGTCTGTCTGTCTAATTATCTATCTAATTATCTATCTAATTATCTATCTGTCTATCTATCTATCTATCTATCTGTGTATCTATCTATTTATCTATCTATCTGTCTGTCTGTCTGTCTGTCTATCTATCTATCTATCAGTTTGTCTATCTGGCCATGTATACACACACACACACCACACACACACACACACACACACACACACACACACACACACACACACACACACTCACATACATATATATATATATATATATACATGTGTGTGTGTGTGTGTGTGTGTGTGTGTGTGTGTGTGTGTGTGTGCATGTATATATGCATGTATGTATGTATGTACGTACGTACGTATGCATGCATGCACGTATGTATGTATGTATGTATATAGCTATATATCCATGTATCTATGTATCTATGTATCTGTCTATCTATCTATCTATCTATCTATCTATCTATCTATCTACCTATCGCAAAATGTTCATATCCAGGTTTTAATTAAAGGAAGATTACCTTCGGTCCAAATGTCAATAAATTGTAATGAATGCTTTGTTTTGTCTCCATAAACTGTGTGCTTCTGTCTGTTCCATCGTCTGTAAACTCCAATGATCAAACAAATAAACCACTGGAATCTTTCAGTACCACCCTCCAGCCACATCTCTCTATCACCCCCCCCCCCCCTCTCTCTCTCCTTCTCTCACCATACTAATAACAAATAAACTACTGGAAATCTTACAGTACCACCCTCCAGTCCACATCCACCTCTCTATCACCCCCCCCCTCTCTCTCTCTCTCTCTCACATACTAATAACAAATAAACTACTGGAATCTTTCAGTACCACCCTCCAGCCACATCTCTCTATCACCCCCCCCCTCTCTCTCTCTCTCTCTCTCCACATACTAATAACAAATAAACCACTGGAATCTTTCAGTACCACCCTCCAGCCACATCTCTTTATCACCCCCCCTCTCTCTCTCTCTCTCTCACATACTAATACAAATAAACCACTGGAATCTTTCAGTACCACCCTCCACCACATCTCTTTATCACCCCCCCCCTCTCTCTCTCTCTCTCTCTCACATACTAATAACAAATAAACCACTGAATCTTTCAGTACCACCTCCAGCCACATCTCTTATCACCCTCTCTCTCTCTTCTCTATCCCCCCCTCTCTCTCTCTCTCACATACTAATAACAAATAAACCACTGGAATCTTTCAGTACCACCCTCCAGCCACATCTCTTATCACCCCTCTCTCTCTTTCTCTATCCCCCCCCCTCTCTCTCTCTCTCTCTCACATACTAATAACAAATAAACCACTGGAATCTTTCAGTACCACCCTCCAGCCACATCTCTCTATCACCCCCTCTCTCTTCTCTTTCTTCCCCCCCCCCCCTATCTCTCTCTCTCTCACATACTAATAACAAATAAACCACTGGAATCTTTCAGTACCACCCTCCAGCCACATCTCTCTATCACCCTCTCTCTCTCTTTCTCTATCTTCCCCCCCCTCTCTCTCTCTCTCTCTCTCACATACTAATAACAAATAAACCACTGGAATCTTTCAGTACCACCCTCCAGCCACATCTCTTTATCACCCCCCCTCTCTCTCTCTTTCTCTATCTTCCCCCCCCCCACCCTCTCTCTCTCTCACACATACTAATAACAAATAAACCACTGGAATCTTTCAGTACCACCTTCCAGCCACATCTCTCTATCACCCTCTCTCTCTCTTTCTCTATCTCCCCCTCTCTCTCTCTCTCTCACATACTCTCTATCTCTTTCTCTCTTCTCTCTCCCCTCTCTCTGTCTCTGTCTGTGTGTCTCTCTGTGTCTCTGTCTCTGTCCCTCAGTCTGTCTGTCTCTCTGTCTCTGTCTCTCTCTGTCTCTGTCTGTCTGTGTCCGTCCTCTCTCTCTCTCTCTCTCTTTCTGTGTCTCTGTGTCTCTCCCTCTGTGTCTCTATCTCTCTCTCTCTCCCTCCCACTCTCTCTGTCGCTGGCTGTGTGTGTGTCTCTCTGTCTTTGTCTCTCTGTCTCTGTCTCTTTCTCATTCTTTCTCTCACTCCATCTCTCTCTCCCTCTCTCTTTCTTTCTCTGTCTCACTCTCTCTCGCTCTCAACTCTCTCTTCTCTTTTATTCTCTTTCTCTCTCTTTCTCACTCACTCTGTCTCTGTCTGTCTGTCTCTCTCCCCCTCTCTCTCTCTGTCTCTGTCTGTTTGTCTGTCTGTCTCTCTCTGTCTCTGTCTCTGTCTGTCTCTCTCTCCCTCTCTCTCTGTGTCTCTGTCTGTCTGTCTGTCTCTCTCTGTCTCTGTCTCTGTCTCTCTGTCTCTCTCTCTCTCTCTCTCTCTCTCTCTCTCAGACTTACATAAGGAGGATTAAGAATTACTCAGAGACGTCTATTAAGTAATGAGAAATCCGAGCCTAAGGTCTTTTTCGTAATGATGCAAGAAAGGACGTGCGTGCTTTGCGTGCGTGCGTGTGTGTGTGTGTGTGTGTGTGTGTGTGTGTGTGTGTGTGTGTGTGTGGTGTGTGTGTGTGCGTGCGTGTGTGTGTGTGTGAGTGTGTGTGTAAGTGTGTGTTTGTGTTAGTGTGTGTGTGTGTGTGTATTTGTGTGTGCGTGTGTGTGTGCGTGTGTGTGTATGTTTCTCTGTCTGTCTGTCTGTCTGTCTGTCTATCTGTCTGTGTCTATGTCTGTGTGTGTGTCTCTCTCTGTCTGTGTTTATGTCTGTGTCTGTCCACTTGACACAAAAATATCTGAAGAAGATTACTAAGCTCTTTATGGGTGGATCTTGAAGACATTTTGGTCGGACTTGTGGACTGCTGAGGAATCACGAATGCATGAACTTTAAAAGGTAAACACTCTAAGGCCACGTTCACGCGAACAAAGAACACAAGCCTCAACTCAGCAGTTTTTGAGAGAAGACGCGTAAACATTACTCTGTTGTCACTGTCGACTTCTCTCGTTGATGTGCGTGAAGTTTTACGGCAACCAAAGCTCCTTCAAAGTCATAGTGACCTTGGAAAGTACAAGTTTTGGATTTTCAGTAATGAACATCGTATAAAAGGGAAGACATGTCCATTTTGGTGTTTTTTTCTTGATTTCTGTGTTATTTGGTTGGATCTTTATTTGCCTTCTTTCTTTCTTTTTCTTTCTTTTTTTCTTTCTTTCTGTCTTTCTTTCTTTCTTTCTTTCTGTCTTTCCTTCTTTCATTCCTTCCTTCCTTCTTTCTGTCTTTCTTTCTTTTTGTCTTTCTTTTTGTCTTTCTTTCTTTATGTCTTTCTTTCTGTCTGTCTATCTTTCATTCATCATTCATTCATTCATTCATTCATTCATTCATTCATTTATTCATTCATTCTTTCTTTCTTTCTGTCTTTCTTTCTGTCTGTCTTTCTCTCTGTCTGTATGTCTATCCTTCTGTCTTTCATTCATTCTTTCTGTCTGTCTGTCTTTATGTCTATCTGTCGTTCTTTCTTTCTTTTTCTTTTCTTTTTGTTTTGTTTATGACTTATCTTCGTCACAGTTTTTGTGTCACCACCCCCATATAGCTTATTTCGGTCCCCCGTTGGGTTGCCGGGGACTCTTTCAGTATAAATAGTATCCCCACCTTCTAGAAATTCTGTGCTAGAAATTTCCTCTTTTTTGTCACTCTCTTTGTTTCTGCCTTGTTGCCTTGCTTTCTGTCATTTCTACTTATTTTCTGCCTTTACGTTTCATTCACCTGTATTTTTTCGATAAAGTCTTACGTACTTTTTCTTCGGATTGATAATTGGGTACATGTATCAAGTGCATTTTTGGCTCTAAGGAGGTGAGATATGCGGAAGCAATTTTAGGTAAGTTATGCCTGTTTTTATATATGTTTTGGTGTCCTTATGTATGCATGTATTTGTATTCAGGTGTGTTTTTTAAATCTCCCATGTACGATAAATCGGACGGAATGGTCCTACGCCAGGGGCATGTCCTTAGATTATGTGCGCGAATGCATTGATATGTGTACTTAATTTTCTTTTCTTTTTTCTTTCCTGTCGAAGTTTTGTGTGTTTTTAAGCGGTTATAGTCCTGATATGGCTCTGCGCAGTCGGTTGGGCTTTAAACAACAATAAAAGAAAGAAAGAAAAGCTTATTTCGGCATTCCAACACACCTCCAAACTCTTCAGACTAAAATCTCCGTCACAGAAGGTCATGAAGGCCACAAAAGTTCAGAATGTAGGACAGTTTTTCTATGGGCGTGATTTTCATATCATTACCATGTTAGACTACAGTTGGATGTGATTTTCATATTATTACCATGTTAGACTACAGTTGGATGTGATTTTCATATTATTACCATGTTAGACTACAGTTGGATGTGATTTTCATATCATTACCATGTTAGACTACAGTTGGATGTGATTTTTATATTATTACCATGTTAGACTACAGTTGGATGTGATTTTCATATTATTACCATGTTAGACTACAGTTGGATGTGATTTTCATGTCATTACCATGTTAGACTACAGTTGGATGTGATTTTCATATTATTACCATGTTAGACTACAGTTGGATGTGATTTTTATATTATTACCATGTTAGACTACAGTTGGATGTGATTTTTATATTATTACCATGTTAGACTACAGCTGGATGTGATTTTCATATTATTACCATGTTAGACTACAGTTGGATGTGATTTTTATATTATTACCATGTTAGACTACAGTTGGATGTGATTTTTATATTATTACCATGTTAGACTACAGTTGGATGTGATTTTCATATTATTACCATGTTAGACAATCTATGGACGGGATTTTCATATCATTACCATGTTAGACTACAGTTGGATGTGATTTTCATATTATTACCATGTTAGACAATCTATGGACGGGATTTTCGTATCATTACCATGTGAGATAATAGAGGGACATAATTTTCATATCATTACCATGTGAGATTATAAAGGGACATAATTTTCATATCATTACCATGTGAGATTATAAAGGGACATAATTTTCATATCATTACCATGTGAGATAATAAAGGGACATAATTTTCATATCATTACCATGTGAGATAATAAAGGGACATAATTTTCATATCATTACCATGTGAGATTATAAAGGGACATAATTTTCATATCATTACCATGTGAGATAATAGAGGGACATAATTTTCATATCATTACCATGTGAGATAATAGAGGGACATAATTTTCATATCATTACCATGTGAGATAATAAAGGGACATAATTTTCATATCATTACCATGTGAGATAATAAAGGGACATAATTTTCATATCATTACCATGTGAGATAATAGAGGGACATAATTTTCATATCATTACCATGTGAGATAATAGAGGGACATAATTTTCATATCATTATCATGTGAGATAATAGAGGGACATAATTTTCATATCATTACCATGTGAGATAATAGAGGGACATAATTTTCATATCATTACCATGTGAGATAATAAAGGGACATAATTTTCATATCATTACCATGTGAGATAATAAAGGGACATAATTTTCATATCATTACCATGTGAGATAATAAAGGGACATAATTTTCATATCATTACCATGTGAGATAATAAAGGGACATAATTTTCATATCATTACCATGTTATATCGTCTTTGGCGCTGTGTTAACAGTGGACTCTTCCCCTTGCTTCCTTTGATTTTCTTCCTCTTCTCTGATAGGCTGCTCTGAGCATCGGATTCTGAGTCCCGCCTTGCTCCTGTGATGGCTGTGTTAGGTCCCTTCCCTGTCCTCGTTCCAAGTATCGCTGGCATTCCTGGTTCATCATCATCATCATCATCATCATCAGGTGCCTTGCCGCATGGTGTTGGCGATTATGGACTTCCATCTGTCTCTGTCTCTTGTTGCCTCAAGCGTCTCTTCCACCCTCCATGTCCCCAGCCACTCTGCTAGTCCGTCAAGTATCTTCTCCCTGGGTCTACTCGGTGCTTTCCATCCCTCCAGCTTTCCCGTTGTGACCAAGTGCTCCAAATCCCCTTTCCTCATAAAATGGCCTATGAATGTTGCCTGTCTTTTCCTAATCTTCCTTATGAATGATCTACGTGTGTCTGCCTCCATCAAGACTGTCTCGTTTGTTTTCTTGGCTGTCCATGGAACTCTCAACATCCTTCTTAGAAACCACATCTCGACAGCCTCAATCTTGTTCTGGCTTTGTTTGTTGACTGTCCACGCCTCACATCCTCACAGCGATAAATGTAGCGATGGAGGAGAAAACACTCGTTTGGTTTTGAAGGGGACGGGGTGAGGACGATATACAGCGACATGTAATGATAAAGTTAGTTGGCCAGTTGGTTCGTTGGCTGGCAATTTGCTAGTGGGCTTTATTTGGCTGGTTGGTTGTATGATTGATTGGATGCAAAACACATGGTTTTACACACACACACACACACACTCCACTCAAGCTTGTTACAGATGGATAATTTGCACAGGGATTAAACACACTCATGAGCACACACTCACCCGCGCGCGCGCACACACACACACACACACACCTCACACACACGCACGAAAGCGACGTGTGTGTGAAGGGCGATTTGAAGCACTAGTAAGCAGAATAAGTATGAAAAATGTGGAAACTAAACAGAGTCAAAAGGCGAAGTGAAATAACGAATGACTAAGGGATTAAAAGATTAGGAGAAAAAAGAGGGGAGAGAGAACAAAATAAATGCAGAAAGTTAAAAAAATTGGAGTTCCCTCCCACCTGGCAGCATAAAAACTGACCTGTTCGCTGCTTACCTTTAAGGTTTCAATACGTGTTTTTGGTGTGAGCTTAATGTTATACAGGTACTTATCCACTCCAATACTTTGCTATCGCATAGTTTTGTGCAAACGAAAAGTCTGATTAGAGGTAATTCTTGGCAGATTTGAATGGCGCGCATATGGAATTTTCCGAATTTGATGAGATTTTTTTTATTGAACAATTTTTTATCTCCGATCTTCAAACTGTACCATTAGGTGGAGCGTTTATGGAATTTCTGAGTGGATGACTTCCTTTTTCACCTTGTTTGTTCTCTGTCTCTGTCTCTCTGTCTCTCTTTCTCTCTTTCTCTCTCTGTCTCTCTCTCTCTTTCTCTGTTTCTCTCTCTTTCTCTCTGTCTCTTTCTCTCTCTTTCTGTCTGTCTCTTTCTGTCTCTTTCTCGCTCTTTCTTCCTCTCTCTCTTTCTCTCTCTCTTTCTCTTTCTCTCTCTTTCTCTCTCTTTCTCTCATTCTCTTTTTTCTCTCTTTCTCTGTTTCTCTCCCTCTCTCTCTCTCTCTCTCTCTCTCTCTCTCTCTCTCTCTCTCTCTCTCTCTCTCTCTCTCTCTCTCTCTCTAACAAACTCCAATCTTCAGACTCGTGTAACTCTTTGTCTAAAAGCACTGGACGTGAATAGAGGTTGAATGGAATACGGGGGAAGTGGGGGCAGGGGGGAACTATATGACACTGATCTGTTTTGGATGTCAGAAACCCTGGACTCCATTCTGGGATGAAGTTGTCAACACCTCCATCCCACCACCCACCCCCTACCTTTACAGTATATCTTCTTCTTCAGTGTTGAGGGCCCACAATCAAACTTGATTATTCTGGCGCCTATCTTGACTGGTTGTCTGGGCGCTAGTCTTTCAAACATGACAAACTGATGTCCTTGTGTACAGAATGCTCCTATCACATGTTGAAGAACCCACAGGGATAAGAAATATTCTTTGGGCGAAATCCTGTAAAAAATGTCATGTTCATAGGAAGAAAGAAACAACGCATACCAAGAACAAAACAAAACCCACTGGGTGGCGCTGCACCATGGCGACATTTTTTCCTCCGGAATGAGCGACCCATTGTCATGCGAGAAAAATGGCTATGTAGTGATTTGATAACTACATGG
>JAPXFY010000032.1:29624087-29636587 GCA_030674185.1 Monoplex corrugatus | reverse complement strand
AACACGATCAAGAATGAAAAACAATGGAACGAGCATAACTAGGGAACAAAATCAACGAAAACAAAAAACGTCTAAAAACCACATAAAGAAGGCAAGCAACAAAACAAAAAAGAATAATGGGGAAAAAAGTGACACTAACAAAAACAAAAGAAGAAAAGGAAAGAAAAATTGAGCATGAAGACAAAAACAACAAAAACAAAGAGGAATAAATTACGAACATAAACAAAGACGGCAGGAAGTCAAAGAAACAAAGAAATACGTGTAGAAAAGCAAAACGTACAGCAGCAAGTATACAGTAATAAATATCAACACATAGCAGAACCAGAACACCAAAGGCACCAAGGAACAGAACAAACAAAATTTTTTAGAAAGAACAAACACAAGACAGATAAACATGAGAAAAAAGATCAAAACCAATGACTTAAAAAGCAGCAAGAACAAGAAAACCAATACCAAAAACAAAAACAACAAAATAATTCTGAAGAGAAAAAGTACAGAAAGAGCAATATAGAAACAGCTAAAGTGGTAACACCAAAGTCGTAAAAAATATCAACAAATAGCCGAAAAAACAAAATAACACGAACTACAAAATCTAAGCGGAGAAGAAAAAAGAAGAAAAGAAAAGAAGAAACGAAAAGGGAAGAAACGAAAAGGGAAGAGAAGAAATGAAAAGGGAAGAAAGTTAGAAACGAAAAGGGAAGAAAAGAATAAAACAGAAGCAAACAAAACAAAACAAAACAAGAAAACAAAAACAAAAGAAAAAACCCCAGAAGAAAACAAAAAACAAAACAAAAACAAAAACAAAACAAAACAAAAACAAAACAAAACAAAAACAGAAGAAAACAAAAACAGAAGAAAACAAAAACAGAAGAAAACAAAAACAGAACAAAACAAAAACAGAAGAAAACAAAAACAGAAGAAAGCAAAACCAAAGAAAACAAACAAAAGAAAACAGAAGAGACGAAAACAAGAAAACAAAAAACAAAAACAAAAAACAGAAGAAAACAAAACAAACAAAAAACTAACAAGAAAACAAAACAGAAGAAAACAAAACAGAACAACAACAAAAAACTACAAGAAAACAAACATAATAAAACGGAAGAAAAACAAAACAAAAGAAACAGAAGAAAACAAACAGAAGAAAACAAAACAGAAGAAAACAAAACAGAAGAAAACAAAAACAGAAGAAAGCAAAACCAAAGAAAACAAACAAAAGAAAACAGAAGAGAAGAAAACACAGAAAAACAAACAGAAGAAAACAGAATACAAAACAAAACAAAACCGAACGAAACAGACGAAAACAGAAGAAAACAAAATAGAAAAAAACAACACAGAAAACACAGGAAAACAAAAAAGAAGAAAATGGAAGAATACAAACAGAAGAAAACAAAACAGAAGAAAACAAAAAACAGAAGAAACCAGAAGAAAACAAAACAGAAGAAAACAAACCAGAAGAAAACAAAACAGAAGAAAACAAAACAGAAGAAAACAAACAAAACAGAAGAAAACAAAACAGAAGAAAACAAAACAGAAGAAAACAAAACAGAAGAAAACAAAACAGAAGAAAACAAAACAGAAGAAAACAAAACAGAAGAAACCAGAAGAAAACAAAACAGAAGAAAACAAAACAGAAGAAAACAAAACAGAAGAAACCAGAAGAAAACAAAACAGAAGAAAACAAAACAGAAGAAAACAAAACAGAAGAAAACAAAACAGAAGAAAACAAAACAAGAAAACAAAACAGAAGAAAACAAAACAGAAGAAAACAAAACAGAAGAAAACAAAACAGAAGAAAACAAAACAGAAGAAAACAAAACAGAAGAAAACAAAAAACAGAAGAAACCAGAAGAAAACAAAACAGAAGAAAACAAAACAGAAGAAAACAAAACAGAAGAAAACAAAACAGAAGAAAACAAAACAGAAGAAAACAAAACAGAAGAAACCAGAAGAAAACAAAACAGAAGAAAACAAAACAGAAGAAAACAAAACAGAAGAAAACAAAACAGAAGAAAACAAAACAGAAGAAAACAAAACAGAAGAAAACAAAACAGAAGAAAACAAAACAGAAGAAAACAAAACAGAAGAAAACAAAACAGAAGAAAACAAAACAGAAGAAACCAGAAGAAAACAAAACAGAAGAAAACAAAACAGAAGAAAACAAAACAGAAGAAAACAAAGCAGAAGAAAACAAAACAAAACAGAAGAAAACAAAACAAAACAGAAGAAAACAAAACAAAACAGAAGAAAACAAAACAAAACAGAAGAAAACAAAACAGAAGAAAACAAAACAGATGAAAACCAAACAGAAGAAAACAAAACAGAAGAAAACCAAACAGAAGAAAACAAAACAGAAGACAACAAAACAGAAGAAAACAAAACAGAAGAAAACCAAACAGAAGAAAACACAAACAGAAGAAAACCAAACAGAAGAAAACAAAACAGAAGAAAACAAAACAGATGAAAACAAAACAGAAGAAAACAAAACAGATGAAAACAAAACAGAAGAAAACAAAACAGAAGAAAACAAAACAAGAAAACAAAACAGAAGAAAACAAAACAGAAGAAAACAAAACAGAAGAAAACAAAACAGAAGAAAACAAAACAGAAGAAAACAAAACAGAAGAAAACAAAAAACAGAAGAAACCAGAAGAAAACAAAACAGAAGAAAACAAAACAGAAGAAAACAAAAACAGAAGAAAACAAAACAGATGAAAACAAAACAGAAGAAAACAAACAAAACAGAAGAAAACAAACAAAACAGAAGAAAACAAACAAAACAGAAGAAAACAAACAAAACAGAAGAAAACAAAACAAAACAGAAGAAAACAAACAAAACAGAAGAAAAACAAACAAAACAGAAGAAAACAAAACAAAACAGAAGAAAACAAAACAAAACAGAAGAAAACAAACAAAACAGAAGAAAACAAACAAAACAGAAGAAAACAAACAAAACAGAAGAAAACAAACAAAACAGAAGAAAACAAACAAAACAGAAGAAAACAAAACAGAAGAAAACAAAACAGAAGAAAACAAACAAAACAGAAGAAAACACAAACAAAACAGAAGAAAACAAAACAGATGAAAACAAAACAGAAGAAAACAAACCAGAAGACAACAAAACAGAAGAAAACAAACCAGAAGACAACAAAACAGAAGAAAACAAAACAGAAGAAAACAAACCAGAAGAAAACAAAACAGAAGAAAACAAACCAGAAGAAAACAAAACAGATGAAAACAAAACAGATGAAAACAAAACAGAAGAAAACAGAAGACAACAAAACAGAAGAAAACAAAACAGAAGAAAACAAAACAGAAGAAAACAAAACAGAAGACAACAGAAGAAACAAAACAGAAGAAAACGAAACAGAAAAAAACGAAACAGAAGAAGAAAACAGAAGAAAACAAAAGAAAACAAAACAAACCGAAAAAAAGAAAACAAAACAGAAAACAAAACAGAAGAAAGCAAACACAACAAAACAAAAGAGAACAAAACAAAACAGAAGAAAATGGAAGAAAAAAAACCCCAAACAAAACAAGCTGAAGAAAACAACAAAACAAAACAGAAGAAAACAAAACGGAAGAAAACCGAAGAAAACAGAAATAAAGCAAGAACAGTACACAATACATAACAAATCCATTGCTATTATCATTTCACAATCAATAACGGTATCAACATGAAAAAAGATACAAAATCAAAACCAGGAACAACAAGGAAATCGGGAGAAATAGAGTAAAAGGGACAAGAAGCAGAACAAGAAGAAGCACAAAAAGAACATCTATGATTACAATAACAGCAATGATATCAACAAGTCATCACTAAAATCACAAAGAAAAGTGGAAGGAGAAAAATCAAGAATAAAAAGTAAATCGGAGGCAAAATAGCAACAGGACCAGGAATAAGAATGAAATAAAAAAAAGATACTAAACAAACATAACTAGTGGACGAAATCAAAAACAACAACAACAAAAAAGCACCTGAAACGTTATTAAGAAAACGAGCAACAAAATAAAACGGAAGAAAACAAAACAAAACAAAAGAAAAAACCAGAAGGGAAACGGAAGAATCAAAAAGGTAGTGCATTCATGAAAAGAATCGGAAATAAGAGACAGAAAAAAAAATCCACGAGCATAAACGAATACCACAAGAAGTCAAAGAAACAAAAGGAAAACACAGTCAACATGAACAAGAGGAGGAACAAGTACAGGAATAATAAGCGTTGAAGAACAAAACACATCGGCAAGAATACGATCACAGCATCAACACCTGACAGAACCAGAGCACCAAAGGCACCAAGGAACAGGAAGAAACAAAAAATCTTCAGAGACAACAAGACAGAAAAATCACAAAAACAACAAAAAAAAAAGCAATAAAAACTACAAAAGTGGCAAGAACACGAAAAACGAAACCAAAAACAAAACAACACGACAGAGAACCGACCCACCCACCCACGTACGCCCCCCTCCCTCCACCCAAAGAAAAAATAAAATAAAACAACAAATAAACAAAAAGATCAGAAAAGAAGAAAAGCAAACCCCCAGAAAACAAAAACAGTACACGGTAAATCGCAAATCCATAACAATTATTATTGTACTGTCAATACCAACGATATCAACATGGATAAACAGATACGAAAAGAAATCAATAACAGCAAGAAAAGCAGGAGAAACAAAAAGAGTAAAAGGGACAAGAGGCAAAACAAGAAGAAGAAAAAAGTCTATAGCAAGAAGAGCAAAAACATAACAAACCGCCGGGAAAAGCACGCCGAAGAAGACTGGAACAGAAAACAAAATCAGCAACAAAAAGTAAAGGAAAAGACGAACAGCAACAGGACAAAGAACAAGAATGAAAAAAAAAAAAGACTAAAGAAACGTAGCTAAGGGACAACATCAAAAGCAGAGACAAAAGAAAAAGAAAAACAGCTGAAACAATAGGAATAAAGCGAACAACAAAACAAAGCAGAGACAAAAGAAGAAGAAAAACAGCTGAAACAATAGGAATAAAGCGAACAACAAAGCATGCAGAGACAAAAGAAGAAGAACAACAGCTGAAACAATAGGAATAAAACGAACAACAAAACAAAGCAGAGACAAAAGAAGAAGAACAACGGCTGAAACAATAGGAATAAAACGAACAACAAAACAAAGCAGAGACAAAAGAAGAACAACGGCTGAAACAATAGGAATAAAACGAACAACAAAACAAAGCAGAGACAAAAGAAGAACAACGGCTGAAACAATAGGAATAAAACGAACAACAAAACAAAGCAGAGACAAAAGAAGAACAACGGCTGAAACAATAGGAATAAAACGAACAACAAAACAAAGCAGAGACAAAAGAACAACAGCTGAAACAATAGGAATAAAACGAACAACAAAACAAAGCAGAGACAAAAGAAGAACAACAGCTGAAACAATAGGAATAAAACGAACAACAAAACAAAGCAGAGACAAAAGAAGAAGAACAACAGCTGAAACAATAGGAATAAAACGAACAACAAAACAAAGCAGAGACAAAAGAAGAACAACAGCTGAAACAATAGGAAAAAACGAACAACAAAACAAAGCAGAGACAAAAGAAGAAGAACAACGGCTGAAACAATAGGAATAAAACGAACAACAAAACAAAGCAGAGACAAAAGAAGAAGAACAACAGCTGAAACAATAGGAATAAAACGAACAACAAAACAAAGCAGAGACAAAAGAAGAAGAACAACAGCTGAAACAATAGGAATAAAACGAACAACAAAACAAAGCAGAGACAAAAGAAGAAGAACAACAGCTGAAACAATAGGAATAAAACGAACAACAACAAAACAAAGCAGAGACAAAAGAAGAAGAACAACAGCTGAAACAATAGGAATAAAACGAACAACAAAACAAAGCAGAGACAAAAGAAGAAGAACAACGGCTGAAACAATAGGAATAAAACGAACAACAAAACAAAGCAGAGACAAAAGAAGAAGAACAACGGCTGAAACAATAGGAATAAAACGAACAACAAAACAAAGCAGAGACAAAAGAAGAACAACGGCTGAAACAATAGGAATAAAACGAACAACAAAACAAAGCAGAGACAAAAGAACAACAGCTGAAACAATAGGAATAAAACGAACAACAAAACAAAGCAGAGACAAAAGAAGAACAGCTGAAACAATAGGAATAAAACGAACAACAAAACAAAGCAGAGACAAAAGAAGAAGAACAACAGCTGAAACAATAGGAATAAAACGAACAACAAAACAAAGCAGGACAAGGAAAAAAACTGAAAAACAAAAGGGAAAGACAGCAGGAAAAACAACTTCAGAGCATAAATGACTAGAACAATGAAAACAAATGGAAAGAGATACGAACATAACCAAAGATATCAAGAAGTTAAAGAAAAAAAAAAGAAGAAAAAAAAGAGAAAAACAAAACAAAAGAAAACAAAACAAACAAAAAAGAAGAAAAAAAAGAGAAAAACAAAACAAAACAAAAAACCAACAAAAAACAAACAAAAACCGCCAAGAGCAGTAAGGAAAAAAAAGCAAGCACAAAAACAGAACATGTCAAACCAAAATATACAAGTCAAAGAAACAAAACGAACAATAACAACAGAAGATAACAAAAAACAAGAAAAGAAACGGGCACAGGAAAAAGATAACCCCAAAACAGAGTATAAAAACAATAACAACAAATGGCAGAACCACATCAGGAGCACAAGTATATATCAAGAATAAGAAAAATTACGAAGCAAAACAAACCAAAACAAAGCAACAAAAAAACAAAAGCAAACAAAAACCCCAGGGAAGCACAATAAAAACATACCGGTAAGAGCAACAGGACAACAACAACAATAATACCGATAAGAGCAATATGACAACAACAACAACAAATACAAATCAAGAACAGACAGGAAAACAACCACAACTCAAACCTGAGCACAGCTATGTCAAAAGCAAGAAAAAACACGACAAATCAACAAAAGAAAATAACAAAATCACGAACGGAAACTAAAGTCAAGTAGAAATCAACCATACAAGAAAACAATACCAACAAAAAAAGTCATCAAGAACCACAAGAGAAACAAGACGAAGAACAAAATAAATAGGAAAAACAGCAACAAGAACATAAAAAAATCAACAGATATACCACAACCACCAAGAGCATCAACAAGAACACGAATAAGAAACCACCGAGAAGAACAGAAACAAGACGGCAAAAACAAAGAACTGAAGATTAATAAAAACTTACAACTACAACAACACGAATCAGAAATCCACAATACAGTAAACAAAACGATACAGAATCAGAAACCCACAATACAGTAAACAAAACAATACAGAATCAGAAACCCACAATACAGTAAACAAAACAATACAGAATCAGAAACCCACAATACAGTAAACAAAACGATACAGAATCAGAAACCCACAATACAGTAAACAAAACAATACAGAAACCCACAATACAGTAAACAAAACAATACAGAAGCAGAAACCCACAATACAGTAAACAAAACAATACAGAATCAGAAACCCACAATACAGTAAACAAAACAATACAGAATCAGAAACCCACAATACAGTAAACAAAACAACACAGAATCAGAAATCCACAATACAGTAAACAAAACAACACAGAATCAGAAACCCACAATACAGTAAACAAAACAATACAGAATCAGAAACCCACAATACAGTAAACAAAACAATACAGAATCAGAAACCCACAATACAGTAAACAAAACAATACAGAATCAGAAACCCACAATACAGTAAACAAAACAATACAGAATCAGAAACCCACAATACAGTAAACAAAACAACACAGAAGCAGAAACCCACAATACAGTAAACAAAACGATACAGAAGCAAGAAAATTCAAAAACAAATAAATCGAAGGAATACAAACATAAAAAAAACAACAATAAGCAATATATGGCTAATCCATAAAAGACGATTTATGCACAATCAATAACGACAGCGTCAGCACGGATAAACGGATACGGAAACAAATACAATGACAGTTCAAAAAGTAGGAGAAAAGAAAGAGCAAAGAGACAAGAAGCAGAACGACAAGAAGCGGAAAAAGAACATCTGTGATAACATTAACAACAAAAACACCACAAGCAAATCACCAAGAAAGGCACAAAGAAGAAGAGTGAAAGAAGAAAAATAAAAAGTACATCAAAAGGAAGACAGATATCACAAAGAACAAGATCAAGAATGAAAAAAAAAAACAATGAACGAAACGAACAATTCAAAACACAGGAGCATCGTGAGCACCACTACAACATATTCACAAAAATCCAAATAACAAAAGGAATAACAAAACCCAAAGGCAATTGGAAATGAAACAAGCAACAAGAATGGCAACAGAAAAGTCAACACGCACCTGAAGAAACAAGGACAGAAATAACGAGATAAAAAGAGATAAAACAACAACGAGAACATAACCCCAACTGATAACAGAACTACAATACTAAAAGCATAAAAAGCGCAAATAAGAAAAAAAAAAATACTGAGCAGAACAGAAACAAAGCAAGCACAACCGTAAAATGAGACAATAAAACAACAAAAACTACCTATACAGCAACTAAAGTAAAGACAAAAAGAAAAAAAAAACGTCTACTGCAAGTCACCAAGAAAAGCTCAAAGAAAACGAGTGAAGGCAACAATAACAAGTACACCAAAAAGAAGAAAAATATCAAGCAAAACAGGATCAAGATTTGAAAAAAAAGACGGAACGAACATCACAAGGAATCAAAATCAAAAGCAACCACAAAGTGGAAAAACACAGTTTAAACAGTATCAAGAAAGCGAGCAACAAAATAGAAAAAAATGAACACAAAACAAAAAGCAACCACAAAGTGGAAAAACACAGTTTAAACAGTATCAAGAAAGCGAGCAACAAAATAGAAAAAAATGAACACAAAATCAAAAGCAACAACAAAGTGGAAAAACACAGTTTAAACAGTATCAAGAAAGCGAGCAACAAAATAGAAAAAATGAACACAAAACAAAAAGCAACAACAAAGTGGAAAAACACAGTTTAAACAGTATCAAGAAAGCGAGCAACAAAATAGAAAAAAAATGAACACAAAACAAAAAGCAACAACAAAGTGGAAAAACACAGTTTAAACAGTATCAAGAAAGCGAGCAACAAAATAGAAAAAAATAAACACAAAACAAAAAGCAACCACAAAGTGGAAAAACACAGTTTAAACAGTATCAAGAAAGCGAGCAACAAAATAGAAAAAAAATGAACACAAAATCAAAAGCAACAACAAAGTGGAAAAACACAGTTTAAACAGTATCAAGAAAGCGAGCAACAAAATAGAAAAAAAATGAACACAAAACAAAAAGCAACAACAAAAACAAAGAAAGGGAAAGAAATACCCATACCGAAAGAAAGAAAATATGGAATTAATAACAAGAACGATATAATGAAAACACGAACATAAAGGCGGACAACAAAGGTCAAGAACAAAATCAAAACCAAAGGAAGAAATAACATAACAAGAACAAAAGAAGGAACAAGAACAGGACGAACAAGTATAGAAGAGCAGAAAAAAAAACCACCAGCAGAATACATTAGCAATATCAGGACAGAACACCAGCGTCACCAAGGAACAAGAACAAACAAACAAAACTTTAGAGGACAAAAACAAGAAAAAAAAAGAGCAACAGGAACAAGAACAAACAAATACAAAAACAAAAATAACAAAATCAAGAACAACACCAGTCAACAAGATGAAGAGAAAATATCAACACGTGCTAGAACTAAAACAAAGAGAGCACGAAGAAAAATTACAACGCAAAAAGAAAAAGACAAAAGAAAATTACAACCATTAACAAGAGCATTAAGAAAAACATAAGCAAAAACAACAAGAGAGTAAATATCATAACCAAAGTACACAACAATTCAAACAAGCAAACAAAATGAACGGATCTACAAAAACAAGACAAACGAGCACAGGAAATACTAGAACAAGAATCAAACAATATCAAGAAATAGTGGAACACTACATCACGAACACCAGCAGTATCATTGATAAGTATATTTACAATGCAGAACACAAAAATACAAGAAAAAACAAACAAAAACACACACACCAGCAAAAGGGACAAGAAACAACAAAAGCAGAAAAATATCCAAAAAGAATAAAATCAAGAACAATAACAAAGATAAATACAACCCAGGACAAAACACAACCACGTCAGCAAAAACTACAAGAAATCTACAAAAATGAAAGCAAACTGAAGAACAAAGACTAAAGTCAACTAGAGGTCTAAACAAGCAAACGAGAACAGCAAGTTCATGGTTCATATTGCTCATAGCCCAGCCGACCACTAGAGCTATATCAGGGCTAACACCACGTCAAAAACAACCCGTTGATACGAAAACGGCAACAACAAAGTCAACAAGAACCCATAGAGAAAGAAGTCCAGATAAGAACAAAAACAAAAAAGAGCGACCAGAAGAACCTTACAATAAAAAACACAATTTCAGTCAAGACGAAGAAGAAGAGGAACACGACAAGAAGTAAAATAAAAGAACCGAGTTTTTGATGCCCTCGATCATGCCTCCATGCATACCTTCCTTGGGTTAGTGCTACTTTGCATGAGCTGGGGACATATTCGACTGTTTGTCCTGACAGAGCGGACACACAAGATCATCTGATTTCCCCCATTTCACAAGATTCGAGGGCAAGAGTTAAACGGAACTGACAATGAAACTGATTCTGAGAGTGGCCACCATTCCAGCTTAGACATCTTTGGAGAGTACTTTACATCGAGATTCCTCTTCTCTGTTTTGTCACTTTAGATTGCTTCCCAAATCTTTGTGGCATGCTGTCCACAGCCAGACACTTCCGGAAAGCCTCCTCTCTGGACTTACAAAGTCAGGTATTCATTGTCCATAAGGTATTACTCAACCTTGCAGCCTTGACAGAGGATGGTTTTCCATTTGAGTTCAAAAGTGATAGCTGTCTGAACTAGTTATCACTCGAATTCTGGGGAGTGAACTTGGGAGCGGGAGATAACCAAGGGGAGGGAACTTGAGGGCGGGGGGAACCAAGTGGAGGGAACTTTTGGGGATAATCAAGGGGAGGGTGCTGTTTGTACTCCAGATATTGATAGAAAAGATTAGAAACACAGACCAAGAGATGTTCATCGTTTTCATTGACTACAGCAAAGCATTTGATAGCGTGATTCACCAAAGTCTTTTCCACTTCATGATCAAAATGGGTTTTCCAAGACATCTGGTTTCCCTCATAGCTTCATTATATAATGATCAAAAAGCAACAATCAGATGGAATAATCAAAACTGCAAATTTTTTAACATCACTAAAGGGGTAAGGCAAGGTTGCATCCTGTCTCCACATCTCTTCAGCATATACACTGAACATATCATGAGAGAAGCAGACATAGAAGACATGGGAGTAAATATTGGTGGTAGAAACCTGTCAAATTTACGCTACGCAGATGACACAGGATTACTGGCAGACAACATTACAGGCTCTAGGAGGATCCTGTACAGGGTAGACCGGGTTGGAAAGGCAGCTGGGCTGGACTTAAATTCAAAGAAGACAAAGGTTATGCATGTTGCAGGCAAATATAACACTAGACAGGACCAGATCATGCTAAACCAAGTCCCTCTAGAAAATGTCAAGGACTTTAGATATTTAGGTTCAGTCAAGACACACGATGGAACATGCTCAAAAGACATAAAGATGAGAATTGGAATGGCCAAGAACAGTATGGTTCAATTGAACAATATTTGGAAAGACCACAGCATAACAGCAGACCTTAAGATAAAACTCTTAAAATGTCTTGTCTGGCCAGTGATGTTATACGGCTGCGAGGCATGGACAATGAAGAAAGAGGATGAAAGACGAGTGGAAGCAGCAGAGCTGTGGTTTTACCGAAGACTGCTGAGGGTCAAATGGACGGATAGGCGCTCAAATGAAAGCATACTGAATGAGTTGGGTACTACACGCAAGCTTCTAGTACTCATACAACGGAGGAAACTGAAATATGTTGGACACGCAATCCGTAATGAGAGAACAGACTTGATGTCCACTGTCCTCCAAGGTAGAGTGGAAGGAAAGAGAAACAGAGGACGGCCACCTGCATCACTTGCTAGAAACATCACAGACATCAGTGGCAAGAAACCCCAGGAGGTGGTCAGACTTAGCCAAGATCGAGAGTGCTGGAGGCAACTTGTGAGGACATGTGCAGCGGCCAACACTGTTCCCGGTGACGCCGACAGGTGAGACCTGGGAGAAATACCTTCTGGAGGTACCTTGGGGAGGGGGGAGATAACCAAGGGAACTTGGCGAGGGTACCATGGGGGGTGGGACAACCAAGGGAACTTGGCGAGGGTACCATGGGGGGTGGGACAACCAAGGGAACTTGGGAGGGTACCATGGGGGGGCAGGACAACCAAGGGAACTTGGCGAGGGTACCATGGGGGGTGGGACAACCAAGGGAACTTGGCGAGGGTACCATGGGGGGTGG
>JAPXFY010000032.1:29609087-29616587 GCA_030674185.1 Monoplex corrugatus | reverse complement strand
CATGGTGATCAGTAAAAAACATGAAATCCCCTCCTGCAAAATAACAGCAAATGGCACAACCTTGACACAGGTTAATAAGTTCAAATACCTGGGAACGGTCATTTCATCAGACGGCAGATGCACATCGGAAATAGCTGGCAGAATCGGCCAAGCCAAAACAGCATTCAAGAAGATGACAAGCATTCTTACCAACAAATGCCTATCAATTAACATCAGAAAGAGAGTCCTTGAATGTTATATAGAACCAATACTGTTGTACGGATGCGAGGCGTGGACAGTCAGCAAGCAAAGCCAGAGCAGGATTGAGGCAGCCGAGATGTGGTTTCTCAGAAGAATGTTGAGAGTACCATGGACAGCAAAGAAAACAAACGAGACAGTCTTGATGGAGGCAGACACAAGTCGATCACTGATAAGGAAGATTAGGAAAAGACAGGCAACATTTATAGGCCATTTTATGAGGAAGGGGGATTTGGAGCACCTGGTCACAACGGGAAAGCTGGAGGGAAAGAGAGCACCGGGTAGACCCAGGGAGAGAATGCTGGACGGACTTGCAGGGTGGCTGAGGATGAAGAGGGTGGGGGAGATGCTAGGGGCAGCGAGAGATAGAGATGGTTGGAAGTCCATGGTCGCCAACGTCATGCGGCAGGGCACCTGATGATGATGATATATATATATATATATATATATATATATATATACAGAGAGAGCGAGAGAAAGAAAGAGAGGGAGAGAGAAACAGAGAGAGCGAAATAAAGAGAAAAAGACAGGAGAGAGAAAGACAGAGAGTGAAAGAGAGAAAGAGAAAGAGAGAGAGAGAGACACACACACACACAGACAGAGACACAGAGACAGAGACAGACACACAGAGACAGACACACAGAGATACAGACAGAGACAGAGAGACACACAGAGAGACAGATGGAAAGAGAGAGAGATAAAGAGACAGGCAGAGAGACAGATGGAAAGAGAGAGAGAGACAGACAGACAGAGAGAGAGACAGACAGA
This sequence comes from Monoplex corrugatus, assembly GCA_030674185.1. Taxonomy (NCBI): domain Eukaryota; kingdom Metazoa; phylum Mollusca; class Gastropoda; order Littorinimorpha; family Ranellidae; genus Monoplex; species Monoplex corrugatus. Next base: position 29,615,582 of record JAPXFY010000032.1, on the reverse strand, counting down.
GAGACGGAGAGAGACACACACACACACACAGACAAGCACACACACAGAGAGCCGTCTAATATCACTTATAGTGAAAAGACGTTAAATTAAAGAACGAACGAACACACACACAGAGAGAGAGAGAGAGAGAGAGAGAGAGCAATACATCACTAACAAAACATTCTTATCAACTGTACAAAAAGTGTTACACAGAGACAAACACGATCCAAACACAACATATTACGCAAATCAAACATTTTCACACAGATCTTTTGAGAATCTCACCTGAAACAAACAAACAAACAAACACGCAAAAATTTGTCTAAAAGCAAAGATCGAGGGTTGACAGCCAGAACCCTGTATCTCACTTTTTGGGTCAATTTTCACCTTTTTATACTGAACTGTTGCTTTTGATGTGATCTTTCACTTGGTGGACTTTGTTTTTGCACTGATATTGATTTTTGATCGGTTATCGGTAAAACCAAAAACCAGTATCTCAAAATGTAGATATAGCCTCTCCCCGAAAACCCAGTGAAAAATCGTCTCCTGTAAACAATCAGAAAATCGAGATACTTGGTTCTGGTTGTCAACCGTCGATATGTGAATAGACGTTAAAAGAAATAACGAACGAACGAACGAACGAAGCACGCAAACAAACGACCAAAAGAAGTAATAAAGAAACACCAACATCTGTGCATTGTATTTTATGTTCATTTATTGAAACCTGTTCTGATGTCATCTCATTTCCAACTGCCACAAAGCTTTTGAACAGTTACGGCACAAAACTGATACAAAACTTCTTAAACAACAGTCAGAGGAAAAGAAAGAAGAAGAGAAATGCAAAAGAAAGAGAAAAGAAAGAAATGACCAGAGACGGGGGGGGGGGGGGGGGGGGGGGGGGAGAGACGGGGGAAATAGATTAATATATAGAGAGGCAGGAAGGTAAGGAGGGGGAGGGAGAAAGAGAGAGAGGGAGGAGAGTGACAGAGGAAAAGTGGGAGGGGAAGGGAGGGAAGGAGAGAGAGATAGACAAACAGACAGAAGGAGGGAGGGAGAAAGAGGGAGGGAGGGAGGAGAGAGAGAGAGGGGGAAGGAGGGAGGGAGATAGAAATAGAGTGTGAGAGAGAGAAACAATGAGAGTGAATGAGTGAGTGAGTGAGAGGGAGGGAGGTAGAGAGAGAGAGACAGAGAGATGAGATGAGAGAGAGAAACAGAGACAGAGAGGGAGAAAGAGAGAGAGAGAGAGAGAGAAAGCAAGAGACAGAGAGAGAGGAGAGAGACAGAGAGAGAGATGGGGGAGTGAGGGAGAGAGACAGGTGAAAGAGAGAGACAGAGAGAGAAAGACTGAGGGGGAGGGATATAATAAAGAGAGGGGAGGGAAAGAGAGAGGAAGAGAGAACGGAAGAAGGTGAGGGACACAGTAGGGAAAGAGAGAGACAGAGAGAGAAAGAGAGACAGAGACAGAGAGAGAGACGGAGACAGAGAAAAAACAGATAAAGAACATGTTTGAAACATTTCGTGCTAACAAACACACGTTGAAGTGTATTATATCATTGTCGAATCATTAACTTAACAGCTTCCGAAGATTATGAAACAGCATCTACATACTAGCACTTACGCCTACGCTATACACTTCCACTATATAAATATACATATCACACATCTATTACCGTTAATCAGTCTGAGACTGCACATAAAAAAACGCATCTTTTCATATGCAAATACAACTGTGTCATAAATAATTCAAATTCACAGTGTAAATTTACATATTCAATTCAAACATGTCCTGAAGCCTGGGACATACATATTCATGTACGTAAAGTTAACGTATACATATCGTCATTAACATAAAGATAACGTGTACACATTGTCATTGACATAAAGATAACGTGTACATATTGTCATTAACATAAAGATAACGTGTACATATTGTCATTATAATAAAGATAACGTGTACACATTGTCATTAACATAAAGATAACATGTACACATTGTCATTAACATAAAGATAACGTGTACATATTGTCATTGACATAAAGATAACGTGTACATATCGTAATTAACATAAAGATAACGTGTACATATTGTCATTGACATAAAGATAACGTGTACATATTGTCATTAACATAAAGATAACGTGTACACATTGTCATTAACATAAAGATAACGTGTACACATTGTCATTGACATAAAGATAACGTGTACACATTGCCATTAACATAAAGATAACGTGTACGCATTGTCATTAACATAAAGATAACGTGTACACATTAACATAAAGATAACGTGTACACAATGTCATTGACATAAAGATAACGTGTACATAATGTCATAGACATACAGGTAACGTATACATTATGTCATTAACAAACAAAAAGATAACGTGTACACATTGTCATTAACATAAAGATAACGTGTACACATTGTCATTAACATAAAGATAACGTGTACACATTGTCATTAACATAAAGATAACGTGTACACATTGTCATTAACATAAAGATAACGTGTACATAATGTCATTGACATAAAGATAACGTGTACACATTGTCATTAACATAAAGATAACGTGTACATAATGTCATTGACATAAAGATAACGTGTACATATTGTCATTAACATAAAGATAATGGGTACATATTGTCATTATAATAAAGATAACGTGTACATATTGTTATTGACATAAAGATAACGTGTACATATCGTAATTAACAAAAAGATAACGTGTACATATTGTCATTGACATAAAGATAACGTGTACATATTGTCATTAACATAAAGATAACGTGTACATAATGTCATTAACATAAAGATAACATGTACACATTGTCATTGACATAAAGATAACGTGTACACATTGTCATTAACATAAAGATAACGTGTACACATTGTCATTGACATAAAGGTGACATATACATTTTGTCATTAACATAAAGATAACGTGTACATATCGTAATTAACATAAAGATAACGTGTACACATTGTCATTGACATAAAGATAACGTGTACATATCGTAATTAACATAAAGATAACGTGTACACATTGTCATTAACATAAAGATAACGTGTACACATTGTCATTGACATAAAGATAACGTGTACATATCGTAATTAACATAAAGATAACGTGTACACATTGTCATTAACATAAAGATAACGTGTACACATTGTCATTGACATAAAGGTGACGTATACATTATGTCATTAACATAAAGATAACGTGTACATATCGTAATTAACATAAAGATAGCGTGTACACATTGTCATTGACATAAAGATAACGTGTACACATTGTCATTAACATAAAGATAACGTGTACACATTGCCATTGACATAAAGATAACGTGTACACATTGTCATTAACATAAAGATAACGTGTACATAATGTCATTGACATAAAGGTGACGTATACATAATGTCATTAACAAACAAAAAGAGAACGCATACATATTGTCATTGATATAAAGATAACGTGTACATGTTATCATTAACATCAAAATAACGTATACAACATACTATCATTAACATAACGATAACGTATACATAATTATCGTCATCTTGCCGTATACCACATTGTCAAATTTCAATCGAAGAACAAACATTCCAAGCAAATCCTGAAAGAAACGGGATATATAATAAACCGAACAACGAAAGAAACCAGAATATACAATTATACAACCAATCAAAGATGTTACCAATACTTACGGATGTACATTTATGCGTACATACTTTTTATTAGTATGCACAGTATCAGTTTATAAACAATCAAATGCTCACAGTTATTCCAATTCACACTTTTCCATTAGTCACTTTACATTACTCGTAAAATCCACAATCGTACAGAGATCCTGGATGTGATGAGATATATACGGCTGTATACATATTGTCACTAATATATACAGAATAAATTATGCACAAAATCGACCCAAACAACTTGTCAAGCCATTAAAAATAAGACACATTTACGCAGTAGACACCTCTTCCTTACTGGAATAACATGGCACACATTTCGTTATCTAAAGAACACACATCTTACAAATGAAGTTATATACGAATCTATGTGTATATACCGTCACTGATACATGCAATATAAATATCAATCAGTACAGTTTTAGCTGGGCATTTTAGTAGTACATACATAATAAATTATACAATACACGAACACGGATTATGCATATAACAGAATACAAGTTGAAATGCAAGCACTTTTGTTAAAACCTATACATAGTACAGTGTGTTTTTTATACAATCTATGATAATGAAACTTAAAGCCAGTTACGCACACACAGAATAGATTTACGTAATATCGATCAAGAATCAATCAAAAAACTGACCGTGAACAGTCTCGGAAACATAATCCACAAATCATGCAGTAAGTAAACACCAAGTAACAAAAACACCAGAGCACACGACTATTTGTGACCCATTTTAACAAAATGAGTCCTAAAGTGAAAATGAAAGATTTTAGGATATTATGATTTTCAAAATGTCCACATTATTAGCTTTCTTTTCATATGAAATTTTTTATTCTACTCCTAAAAATAAGGAAGTTATGGGTGTTTGAAGTGTGTAACATAGCAAACGGCCATTTTGAGAAAATCAAGTTTGAAATTTTTCACCACTTCAGTGAAGTTTTACCTTAGCAACAGGTATTTCTACATCTCAAATCTTTACCAAATGTTGTACCATGGTAAAACACATCATGCCACAATAGCACACAAAAATTGGTGTGAAAATCTACTGTAATTGTCTTGTTATCTAAGTTTATATATCCCTTTTTCTGACACAAAAAGCATGCCGTTATCTGGTTAAAACGCATTTTAAATACATTTTCCGATTGAATTATAAAGTGCTGAGTGCATGTACATGTAATTTAAAGATTAAATATTCCATTTTTGACGAAAAGTAAAAATTGACAAAATCGACCCATCACACGTTTTCCGGGCCTCTACGCTTTTCGCTGCCTGTGAGTTAGGACTCATTTCGTGAAAACGGGTCACATTTACGCGTAAATACTTTTACGAATCAATTTACGCACTACGGAACACGAAAATAGAATCACGACGCGTATTTTGATATAACAAAACAAGACAGGCGCAAACCTTTGCCAACTGGCCTTTGCCAAACCGCACACAAAAGACTGTTACTGTTATTGTTGTTTAAAGCCCAGCCGACTGCGTAGAGCCATATCAGGGCTATAACCGTTTCAAAACACACAGTACTTCAACAGCAAAAAAAAAAAAAAAAAAAAAAAAGAAAGAAAGAAAACACCCAAAACAAAACAACAACAGTAAAAAAAAAAAACCCAAACAAACAAAAAACCCAACAAAAATTAAGTACACATATCAATGCATTTGCGCACATAATCTAAGGACATGTCCCCGGCGTTGACCACTCCGTCCAATTTATCACACATGGGATTTATAAAAACATACCTGTATACAAATCTTAACATAACTAAGAACATTAAAAAAACATACATAAAAAATGGGCCTAGATAACCTAAAATTCCTTCTGCATATCTTATTTCCCTAGAACTAAAAAAAGCACTTAATACATGTACCCAATTATCAATCCTAAGAGAAAGTACGTAAGACTTTATCGAACGCATACAGGTGAATTGACCAACAAGGCAAAAAATGATAGGAAGATATGATAGAAAGCATAGGAATAAAGAAGAAACAAAGAGAGTGACAGAAAAGATGAAATTTCTAGCCTAGAATTTCCAGAGCTAGAGGGTGAGAATATTATTTATACGGAAAGAACCCCTGGCATCCCCACGGGGGACCACAAAAGACAACAAAGAATGAATGCCCAACACAGTAGAAAAAATAAACAGTGGACAGAATTGAGGCAGCAGACATGTGGTTTTATCGGAGATTACTACATGTCAAATGGACAGATACAAGAACTAATGAAAGTGTCCTGGAAGAACTTGATACCACCAGAAAACTACTGGCACACATCAACAAGAGAAGACTAAAATACATTAGCCATGTGACACACAACAAGAACACGGACCTCATGGCAACCAGCTTTCATAGAAAAACGGTAGCAAAAAGGAAGAAAGGCAGACCTCCAATCTCATACATGGAGAACATAACCAACATCAGTGGCCTAAATATTCAAGAAATTGTCCACAAAAGTCAAGACAGAGCGGTCTGGAGGGAGATGGTGGGATCCAAAATAATGTGCAGCGGCCAACACGGAACTCGGTGAAGCCGACAGGTGAGACAGATGAGTAGACAACTTTCCCTACGGGTCATTGAGTAGAAGAAAGTGGCAAGTATTCTTTGTTGGCTTTCGTATTATACGAACCAGAAAAAACACGAAAGAAGAATACGAACGCGTATTTAATACAACAAAACAAGCCAGGCGCAAATTTTCGGCCAACTGGCCTTTGTCAAGTGTAAGATTACAAACAAACACTAGATACAAAAAATTGAGAAAAAGACTGAAACTTCCCTGCTGCTGTCTTCAATGTTAGAAAAGTTTCAGGTCTTTTTCTCATTTTTT
>JAPXFY010000032.1:29596587-29599087 GCA_030674185.1 Monoplex corrugatus | reverse complement strand
AAAAGACGTTAAATCAAAGAACGAACGAACACACAGACACACACACACACGCACACACATACACACATTCACACCCACACACACAAACACAGACACTCACGTACACACAAACAAACACTCTCTCTCTCACACATACACACACAAACACTCACATACACACTCTCTGTTTCTCTCATACAAACACACACACAAACACAGAAACAACAAACACACGCACAAAACACACACACACACACACACACACACGCACGCACACACACACAAACACACACACACGCACACACGCACACACACACACACACACACACACACACACACACACACACACACACACACACACACACACACACACACACACATGAAACATGATAAAATTATGCGACCAGAGTTGGCAAGTCCCTCGGGGACTGTGTGTGCCGTCTGCAACTTCACAAACTGTTGTCACTGATGATGATGATGATGATGATGATGATGACGACGACGACGACGACGACGATGGTGACGATGACGATGATGGAGATGATGACGATGATGGTGACGACGACGACGACGACGATGATGATGATGATGATGACGACGACGACGACGGTGGTGGTGGTGGTGGTGGTGATGGTGGTAGTGGTAGTGATGATGATTATGATGATGATGATGATGATGATAATGATGGTGATGATGGTGATGGTGGTGGTGGTGGTGGTGGTAGTGATGATGATGATGATGATGATGATGACGATGACAGTGTTGATGAAGATGATGATGATGATGATTGTGATAATGACGATAACGATGAATGTAATAATAATAACAATGATAATAATGATAACAGAAATAATCACAATGATTATAATGAAAATAATATGAACAATGAGTAAAGAACTTTAAATTTGTTACTGAGGTATTCATGGCATTCAGACAATGGCATATGCGCTCCACCTAAAATCTTCAGCAATTATCTGCCAAACTCCATGCGAAAAAACAACAACAAACAAACCACAAACAAGCAAACAAAAAACAACCTATGCACTTGCAATGTTTGGAAATGGAAATGGGCGGGGGCTGGGTGGTGGGTGGGGGAGGACCCATGAAACATTGAACTGACACCACCAGAATAATGGAAACATTAAGATTAGCAGCGAACAACCAAATTTTTAATTATATGGGATGGAATCGAACTCAAATATCGGATCTTGATTCCACGGCTCTATCAAAAGAACCAACCACAACGACAATCATAAAATCTGTACTTTTAAAACACTACCATCATTAGGAAAAGACAGGCAACATTCATAGGCCATTTTATGAGGAAAGGGGATTTGGAGCACCAGGTCACAACGGGAAAGCTGGAGGGAAAGAGAGCACCCAGGTAGAGCCAGGGAGAAAATGCTAGACGGATTTGCGGAGTGGCTGAAGACAAGAAGGGTGGAGGAGATGCTTGGGGCAACAAGAGATAGAGACAGATGGAGGTCCATGATCGCCAACGCCATGCGGCAAGGCACCTGATGATGATGATGATGATGATGATGATGATGATGATGATGACCATCATGACCACTACCACCGCTACAAAAGATGACTTCAGACTTCAGAATATGTTATTACTCAAGGATAGTAGCATTAGATCCCACTGGACCTATCTAACAGCTAGTCGTTATTACTCTACACAAAATTTTGAAGGCTTTTTAATTTACAGACTTTCAGACTTCACAATACTGTATTACTCAAGGATAAGTAGCCTTAGTTCCCACTGGATCTGTCTTACAGCTTGTTCTTGTTACTGTACACACAATTTTAAAGGCTTATTTCAGACTTTTCACAATATTGTATTACTTAAAGATAATAGCATTAGGTCCCAATGGACATGTCTTACAGTTACCCATTCCTACTCTACACACAAATTTGAAGGCTTCTTTTACAGACTTCAGACTTCAGTATACTTTATTCCTTAAAGGTAGTAGCATAAAGTCCCGTTGGGCCTGTCTTACAGCTAGTCTTTGTTACTGTACACCCAATTTTGAAGGCTTCTTTCACAGACTTTACAATGCTGTATTATTCAAAGATAGTAGCACGAAGTCCCACTGGACCTATCTAATAGCTAGTCTTTGTTACTCTACACACAATTTTGAAGGCTTTTTTTTTTACAGACTTAGACTTCACAATATTGTGTTTCTCAAAGATAGCAGCATTTGGTACCACTGGACCTGTCTTACAGCTTGCTGTTCTATATACAAGTTTGATGGCTTCTTTTACAAACTTCAGACTTACACTTTACAGTACTTCATCACTTAAAGATAGTAGCATTAGGTCCTGCTGGACCTATCTTACAGCTGGTCCTTGTCACTCTACACACAATTTTGAAGCCTTCTTTAGAGACTTCAGACTTCAGTATACTGCATTACTCAAAGATAGTAGCATAAGGTCCCGTTGGACCTGTCTTACAGCTAGTCTTTGCTACTGTACACACGGTTTTGAAGGCTTTTTATTTTATAGACTTCACAGACCT
>JAPXFY010000032.1:29579087-29586587 GCA_030674185.1 Monoplex corrugatus | reverse complement strand
TTCTGTCTGTTTATCTCTCATTGTCTTTCTCTCTCTCTCTCTCTTCCTCTCTATCTCTGTTTTTCATGTCTGTTTTATCTCTCATTGTCTTTTCTCTCTCTCTCTCTTTCCTCTCTATCTCTGTTTCTGTCTGTTTATCTCTCATTGTCTTCTCTCTTCTCTCTTCCTCTCTATCTCTGTTTCTGTCTGTTTTATTCTCTCATTGTCTTTCTCTCTCTTTCTCTCTTTCCTCTCTATCTCTGTTTCTGTCTGTTTATCTCTCATTGTCTTTCTCTCTCTCTCTCTCTTCCTCTCTATCTCTGTTTCTGTCTGTTTATCTCTCATTGTCTTTCTCTCTCTCTCTCTTCCTCTCTATCTCTGTTTCTGTCTGTTTATCTCTCATTGTCTTTCTCTCTCTCTCCCCTTCCTCTCTATCTCTGTTTCTGTCTGTTTATCTCTCATTGTCTTTCTCTCTTCTCTCTCTATCCTCTGTATCTCTGTTTCTTCTGTTTTCTCTTTATCCTCTGTCTTCTCTCTCTTCCTCTCTATCTTTGTTTCTGTCTGTTTATCTCTCATTGTCTTTCTCTCTCTCTCTCTCTCCCTCTCTATCTCTGTTTCTGTCTGTTTATCTCTCATTGTCTCTCTCTCTTTCTCTCTTCCTCTCTATCTCTGTTTCTGTCTGTTTATCTCTCATTGTCTTTCTCTCTTTCTCTCTCTTTCTCTCTACTCTTTCTCTCTGTGTTTCTGTTTCCCTCTCATTGTCTGTTTCTCTGTCTCTCTGTCTCTCTCTGTCTTTGTCTGTCTGTCTGTCTGTCTGTCTCTCTCTCTCTCTTTTCTCCCTCTCTCTATCTCTGTTTCTGTCTGTTTTTTTCTCATTGTCTCTCTTTCTCTACTCTCTCTCTCTCTCTCTATCTGTTTCTGTCTGTTTCTCATTGTCTCTCTTTCTCTCTCCTCTTTCTCTCTCTCTTCTCTCTCTCTCTCCCTCTTTCTCTCTCCCTCTTTCTCTCTCTCTCTCTTTCTCTCTCACTCTCCCTCTCTCTCTTTTTCTCTTCTCTCTCTCTAACTCTTTCTGTCGCTCTATTCTAACTCACTATCTCTCTCTCTACTCTCTCTCTCTCTCTACTCTTTCCCTCACTCTCTCTCTGTTCTCTCTCTACTCTCTCACTTTTTCTCTTACTCTCTCTTTCTCTTTCTGTACTCTCTCTCTCTCTGTATCTCTCTCTCATATTCTCTCTGTCTTACTCTCGCTCTCTGTCTCTTTCTATCTATTTTCTCTCTCTCACTGTCTCTCTCCCTCATCCTCTCATTTCTCTCTCTCTCTCTCTCTCTCTCCTCCTCTCTCTCTCCTCTCTCTCTCTCCATCTCTCTCTCTCTCTCTCCTCTCTCTCTCTCTCTCTCTCTCTCTCCAGTTGTCGTTTAAATGATTTGATTATTACCTTGACGAACAGAGCTCATGGGTTTTTCAGTGCATTTATGTCAAAAAATTGATCGTGTCATATTTAAAGTTGACACCGCTTCAAAATGGCCTACGGACGAAATGAACACATCATCTGAATCTCTTTGCTGCTTTTTGGTCTATTTTCTTTTCTTTTTGCCTTACAAAGTCATAGACGATGTCCATGCGCAGAACTCATATAAGAACAATATCGTGTCCACTGTGTTTAAAAGTCTACTTTTATTCAGTCGCCGTGGTGTAGTGGTTAGCGCAACGGACTACCGACTGGAAGGTTGTGGGTTCGAATCCCCATCAGTACCATCAAAAATCGTTGTGGGTTTTTTTCCGGCTCTAACCGGCTCCTACCCAGAGTTGGGCGTGCTACGGGCTCAGAGGAAGACTGGGACCACTCAGTCGAGTTTCATCCACTTCACGGATACGTTATTGAGGATGTTGCTCAAATCTTCTGATCACCACCGCAGGTGTCTGTATCTCTCAGGCCTGGTTGACGCCAGGCTAATTCATGATAGTAAGCGTACAGTACCGCCCTGTCACACAGTCTCGATCCTAGATGGAACTCCATAGCATCATGATTATCATTCTCATCGACATCATCATCATCGCATCATAAAAGCTGTTCCAGCTTCTGTGGCCATTAAGGTGGCGTAGAAAATGGGACGAAAAATAGAAAAAAGGTGAGCACAAAGGTAACCTCCCCGAGTGCGATGATCCTAAAAAAAAAAAAAAAAGAAAAAAAAAAGAAAAAATGTCTATCTTTATGCGTCACTGGTTTCCTGTGTATCTACGTTTCCCGGCTGAAAACCCAGCTTTTTTTTTTTTTTAGGCAACTGTCTCTCTTCTTCTCGTTGTTTGAAAAAATGACTTTCAGCTTCTTCTTCTTCTTCTTCTTCTTCTTCTTCATCATCATCATCATCATCACATCATCATCATCATCATCATCATCATCATCATCATCATCATCATCATCATCATCATCATCATCATCTTGTGCCCTGCCGCATGGCGTTGGCGATCATGGCGTTCCATACGCATCTATCTCTTGCCGCTGCAAACACATCTCCCACCCTCTCTGTCCTCAGCCACCGTGCGAGTCCGTCCAATATTTTCTCCCTGGTGTTCTCTTTCCCTCCAGGTTTTCCTGTTGTGACCAGGTGCTCTAATTACCCTTTCCTTGTGGAAAGGCCTATAAATGTTGCTTGTATTTTCCTAATTTTTTTTATCAATGATCTTCTTGTGTCTACCTCCATCAAGACTGTCTCGCTTTCAGCTTATACCGATCACACTCCTACCGTTGGAAAAGAGAACAATCACTGCCACTGTCACTTTGATGATGCCTGGAAGTGTGGCAGAGAACAGAGATTTCTGTGAGAATGGTTCAGACTTCATCTGCCAGCAACTAAACTCGAGATTCCAAGGTTCGTTTCCCGTTGAGGCTTCGACTTCTAAAGAGAAGAGTGGCAGAATGGTTAAGACGTTTCACCTGCCAGTACTAAAACTCGAGGTTCCAGGTTCGCTCCCCGCAGAGATCTCGACTTTTCTCCTCAGTTTGACAGGAAAATCGAACCGAACGTCTAGTCCTTGGGAAAAGAGGACAAAAACAAGTCGGACCCGTGTGTTTTCTGGACTGAACACGCTAAAGATCCCACGGCAGTTGAAAATTGTGAAGAGAAGGGCATTCGTCCGACTGCCCTGGTATAAAACATTGGAGATAGAGATTGATTTCTCAGGTCCCTCCCCCATGAAACCAGTTAGTCTTCTTGCCTTTCAGAAGTCTTCGTTAAAAAAAGAATGGGTGGCGCTGCACTACGGCAAATGCTCTCAAAGGCGAGAGCTGTCCAAGTTTCATATGGTCGTCCACCGTGACAAAATAATAAACAAACAAACAAATAGATAAATAAACAAATGAATGAATGAATGGATAAATATAGAATGATGAATGAATAAGTTGATAAAATAAAAATAAATAAAATAAAAAAATAAAATAAAATAAATAAAAATAAAAAATAAAATAAAATGAAATAGAATGAAATGAAATAAAATGAAATAAAATAAGATCAAAATAAATTGAAATAAGATAGACTAAAATGAGATAAAATGAAATAAAATGAAACAAAATAAAATAAGTAAATAAACAAATAAATAAATAAATTGATTAATCAAATTAAATAAATAAATACATCAATCAATCAATGTGGGGTAGGGTGTCTGACAATGGTGCGGGGATGAGAAAAGGTGTTTTTCACTTTTTGTACAACTGGGACTCCCCCCCCCCCCCCCACCTCTGTCTGTCTGTCTGTCTGTCTGTCTCTGTCTCTCTCTCTCTCTTTACTTTCCTTTTCGTCATCCTCTCGCTCTCTCCATTTCTTTCTCGTTTGCTTTGTCAATCATGCACACAGGCTCGAGCACTCACACACAACTTTCTTTAAACTTTGAAAAGTAGGAAAGCAAGCACTTCATACTTCCACCCATTTTTATTTTAAATTAATGAAAGTGAGAATGTAAGATTTGTTTTTTATAAACACACACACACACATACACACCCCTGCACGCACTCTGTCTGTCTTCTGTCTGTCTGTTCAGCTCAGAAACGAGAACGTGAAAGTCTTTTTTTTTTTGTCCCGAACACACACACACGCCCCACACACACACACGACACACACACACACACACACACACACACACACACACACACACCACGCACACATACACACACACCACACACACACACTTACACACACACACACACGCACACTTACACACACACACACACAACCACACAACAACAACCACACACACACACACACCACACACACCACACACAACACACAACACACAACACACACAACCACTACACACACACACACACACACACACACACACACACACACACACACTCTCTCTGTGTCTCTCTCGTCTCTGCTCTCTCTCTCTCCTTCCAACTTCAAACAAAAAAAGAGATAAGGGAATGTCTTTTCCTCTGTCGTGTTAAATCTGAAACAGGCTTTAAAATCTTAAACGACTTGTTAAAGAAACTTGTTATGAACTCTTTCAACATTAGTGTCGCAAATAACTTTCTCAATGTTCTCTTTGCACACAAAAGACAGAGGAGAAAAGGAACGAAAAGAAGACTGAGTTTGAGAGCGAGACTGGGTGTCTGTTAGAAAGAACGGGAGTATCTGGCTATTTGGACATGCGAGAAGGTAAACAATATTTTTTGTAGTCCCATTTTCTACGCCACCTTTTAAATGGCCACAGAAGCTGGAACAGCTTTTACAACGCAAATGATGATGATGATGTCGATGAGGATGATAATGATGATGCTATGGAGTTCCATCCGTGAAGTGGATGAGACTCGACTGTGTGGTCCCAGTCTTCCCAACAAGCCCATAGCACGCACAACTCTGGGTAGGAGTCGGGTTAGAGCCGAAAAATCCCACAACGATTTTTTGAAGGGACTGATGGGGATTCGAACCCACAACCTTCCAGTCGGTAGTCCGTTGCGCTAACCGCTACACCACGGCGACAGGTAGAGGAGGCAACAATATTGAAAGGGTTAAAATCAAAAGCTAAGTTGGCAGGAAAACAAAGAACAAAACAAACAAAACAAAACAAAACAACAAAATCACCCCCTCAAAAACAAAACAAAACAAAACAAAACAAAACATCACTTTACTTCACTTATGCCCAAGTTTTTTTTTTTTTTTTTTTTTTTTTTTTAAGATTCCACCATTTGCTTCAATCCAATCCTTCCCAGTCAGTCGCTCACAATTTATGCACAGTTTTCCTCAGAAGAAAAGGAAGATTTCTAATATGGCATGGCGAGCGTGTTCGATGGCTCTACAGGATTTCTTTATTCATCATGACCTTTAAAACGGTAGTAGCAGCAAAGTGTCAGGTATCGAAGTTAGAAAGGTTATAACGTAGATGGACAAATCTCTACCCAAAACGAGAACGTACAAACTTCTTCTCCGGTTTTTCTGTAACATCAATTTAACAAACAAAACAAGTACGGGTATACACTACAGAGAGAAGATGAAATGACTCAAAGTCTGTATTTGTTCCATCGTGCTTAAAAATGTAAAACAGATAAATAGATAGATGATAGGTGTCACGTAGGGTGGATGTATTTCACATATTTTCTGCCACAAAGAAGACGTTTAAAGACCTTTTCTTCTAGTTTGCTGACAATAGATGAATGAATAAAGAAAGAAAGAAAGAGATAAACACATAAATAAATAGACAGAAAAATAGGAGAGTAGATATATAGATACATAGATGATAGAGAGAGAGAGACAGAAATAGAGAGATAGATAGAAAGATAGACAGACAGACAGACAGAAAGATAAATAGATAGACAACAGATAGACAGATGAGATAGATGGATAGATAGAAATAGAATAGATAGATAGATAGATAGACAGATGATAGAAAGACAGATAGAAAGAAAGATACAGAGATAGATAGATAAATAGATAGATAGACAGATAAATAGACAGATAGACAGACAGATAGAAAGAAAGATACAGAGATAGATAGATAATAGATAGATAGACAGATAAATAGACAGATAGACAGACAGATAGAAGAAAGATACTAGAGATAGATAGATAGATAGATAGAATAGATAAGAGATAGATGCTAGACTAGTACAGCAGCTAGATAATTATATAGATAGATAGATAGATAGATAGACAGATAGATAGATAGACAGATAGATAGATAGATAGATAGCATAGTAGTATAGAATAGATAGATAGATAGATAGATAAATTTAGACGGATAGAGAGACGAATAAATAAATAAATGAATGAATGTGATAAAAGATATCGGATGACACACGCTCTGATACAAACAAGGCCCAAATTATTGCTCAAGACGAACAAGTAAGATAACGAATAAAGATACGAACAAAAAAAAAAAAAAATGCTCCTCTCCAAAGGATAAATTGAAGAACAAACATCTAAGTGAGATGTAAATGAGAAAACATATGATATGAGTCTACAAACAAGACAATAAACAAACGTATAAAAAATCCGAACACACCATCTATAGAAATAAACAGATAAACAAGTAAATTATAAAGACATTTCAAGAGTACATAATACATGAATAAACACGCAAAAAAAAACAAAAACAAAAAAAACATAAGAAAACACAAAGTCACACGCAAAGTCGGAAACAAAATTGAAGCAACTGAAATGTGGTTTCTAAGAAGATTGTTAACGGTACCACGGACAGCAAAGAAAACAAACGAGACATTCTTGATGGAGGCAGACACGAACAGACCATTAATCAAGAAGATCAGGAAAAGACAAACGACATTTAGGAGACATTTCATGAGGAAAGAGGAATTAGGGGCACCTGGTCACAAAGGAAAGCTGGAGGGAAAGAGAACACCAGGTAGACCCAGGGAGAAAATATTGGACGGGTTTGCAGGGTGGCTGAGGACAGAGAGGGTGGGAGATGTATTTGAAGAGAAAAGGGATACATTCGTATGGAGGCCATGACCGCCAACTCCATGCGGCAGGGCACATGATGATGATATGATGATATGATGATGATGATGATGATGATGATGATGATGATGATGATGAAGAAAAGACATCACAGAGAGCGGTTCATTCCACACGCGCTCTGCCACATCCTCCCTGTGAGCAGCCGTTAAACATGAGCAGCTGACAACACCATTAGATTGGCAATAGCTATACGGAAGATTTGAGGCACATAGCCTACTAGCGGAACGATCTTGAGGCACATCCTACTAGCGAAGGGATCTTGAGCAATAGCTCTAGCGAAGGACTTGAGGCACATAGCTACTAGCGAAGGATCTTGAGGCTTTGTAAGAGACTCCTTAGGATTGAGAGACTGCTAGAGGACTGCCTTTGGCTTGAGGGACTCCCTTAGGGTTGAGGGACTTCCATAAGGTTGAGGGACTCCCATAGAGGGGGACTGCCCTAGGGTTGAAGAACTTCCTTAGGGTTAAGAGACTCCCTTAGGGTTGAGGGACTCCCATGGGGTGGAGGGACTCCCATAGAGGGGGGACTCCCTTAGGGTTGAGGGACTCC
>JAPXFY010000032.1:29564087-29571587 GCA_030674185.1 Monoplex corrugatus | reverse complement strand
TGTTAGATACGCATGGCAGATACAACTAATTTGATATGTTACATACAATGTTTCAACTCGAAAGTAAAACGCATTTCATATGTTAAACACGAATGTTTCAACTCCCGAATAGATAGGATGATGATGATGATGATGATGATGATGATGATGATGATGATGATGATGATGATGATGACGACGATACAGCAACAATAATATGATAGTAATCGCGATGAAAAGTTATGATAGTAATAAGAACGCTGACTAAATAAGATTCAATTCTGAGGTCGCTTCATATCATGTCGGGCACTAAGCCTTAAACTTTTGACTCCCGCCCCCTGTCCACCAGCATCCTGCACTGCCAACTATACCAGCAAAGCAAAAATTTAACCCTTTGACTCCTGCACTCTATCCATCAGCACCTGCATTGCCAAACATACTAACAAAACGGAATTTTAACCCTTTGACTCCCTCACCCTGTCCAACAGCATCCTGCATTGTCAACTATACCAGCAAAGCAAAAACTTAATCCTTTGACTCCTGCACCCTGTCCACCAGTATCCTGCATTGCCAACCATACTAACAAAGCAAAAACTTAACCCTTTGACTCCCGCACCCTGTCCACCAGCATCATGCATTGCCAACTATACCATCAAAGCAAAAACTTAACCCTTTGACTACCTCACCCTGTCCACCAGCATCATGCATTGCCAAACATACTAGCAAAGCGGAATATTAACCCTTTGACTTCCCACCCTGTCCAACAGCATCTTGCATTGTCAACCATGCTAGCAAAGCAAAAACTTAACCTTTGACTCCCGCACCCTTCCACCAGCATCCTGCATTGTCAACCATGCTAGCAAACGAAAAAACTTAACCTTTGACTCCCGCACCCTGCCACAAGCATCCTGCATTGTCAACCATAATAGCAAAGGAAAAACTTAGCCCTTTGACTCCCTCACCCTATCCACCAGCTTCCTGCGTAGATAGGGTGCGGGGGAGTCAAAGGGTTAAGATAAAACACTGTTTCAGAAAACACACACATACACGCACGCACACACACACACACACACACACACAACACACACAACACACCCACAACACACGCACACTCACACAAAACAACACACACACACACAACAACACACACCACACACACACACACACACACATACACACACACACCACACACACACACACACACGCACCACACACACACACACACACACACACACACACACACACCACACACACACACACACACACACCGCACACACAACACACACACACACACACACAACACACCACACACACACACACACACACACACACACACACACACACACACACACACACACACACACACACAATCATCGCCTTTCGTTTCCGTCACACGAGTCAGTGTCAGTTTCAATTTCAGTTTCTCAAAAGGATGTCTGCGTGCTGGGAACGAATTCCATACGCACTAACGTCACAGGTGCCATGTGTATGGTGATCATGGCACGTGACTTAAGCCTGCACATAAACCCAAGAGCTGGCCAGGTCGTGAGGTCCTAACTTGTCTACGTTTTGATCTACGTGTGACTGCCCGCGTTCAAGTAAACAGGAACCAGGAAAAAAAACACGAAAAAAATAATAAGAACGCGTATTTAATACAACCAGACAAGACAGGCGCAAAGTTTCGGCCAACTGGCCTTTGTCAAGCGTAGACGTAAGATCAGAAACGAACAAACACCAAATACAAAAATTAGGAGAAAAAGACTGAAACTTCCCTGTATTAATAGTCCCACTTGTTTGGGGTATGTATTACCTAGTGTATATTTATATACTAGTTTGTATCAATCTATCGCTGGCACAGAGATCCTACTACATGTACATGAGTCGGTACATCATCAATTAATTTGACAATAAATGTTAATTGAACTGAGTTGAAATGAGTCTATCGTGTGTGTGTGTGTGTGTGTGTGTGTGTGTGTGTGTGTGTGTGTGTGTGTGTGTGTGTGTGTGTGTGTGTGTTGTATGTGTGTGTGTGTGTATGTGTGTGTGTGTGTGTGTGTGTGTGTGTGTGTATGTGTGTGTGTGTGTGTGCGTGGTGGTCTTTGATTTAATGTCTATTCACTAAAGTGATTTTAGACCAAAAAAAAAAAAAAAAAAAAAGAAGGGGGGGGGGGGTGATAGAGGAGGAGTGAAGAGGATGTTTGAAAATTGTCAATTTTGGTTTTGAGAAAAGATGATCCAGAAAACAACTGTTTCGAGGAGGGGAAGGTAAAACTAACAAATAACGTTACCATAATTAACGATTTAAATAAACTAACTAACTAACAAACAAAATTGAATAATTTCAGAAGAAATGAATAAAAAATAAAACCAAGAATTGACTAACTATAACAGTGAACAAGTGAAATAGCATTTTAAAGGTAATTCGCTATAGGACTTTTTGACAGGCTAACAAAAAAATCATATAGTAATGATGATGAGGCAAATATGTCAGAAACTGTACTCATAGATAGTGTAGGAATATGTCGTTTTACCCTAACGCAACAAAGAATATGACTATGTGTTATCTTCTTTCTACACAAACACACTATGTTCTTGGTGTATTTTGTTTTGAATGCGTCAAGTTTCCATCTGTACATAAGAGATTGTATAAGTCTGTTGGCAGGAAGCTGCTTAAGTATTTTGCTGACTTCAAAGTTCATGTGACATTTATCATACTTTTTCTGTTTTAATTGGAACTGCTTCCAGACATAGTTGTCCACTAAAGTGTAAGTCTCGTGCATTGAGAGAGAAAGCTGGATATTGTTTGAATCTGTGTGTGTGCGTGTGTGTGTGTGTAAGTGTGTGTGTGTGTTTGTGTGTTTGTGTGTATGTGTGTGTGTGTCTCTGTGTGTGTGTGTGTGTGTGTGTGTGTGTTTGTGTGTATGTGTGTGTATGTGTCTCTGTGTGTGTGTGTGTGTGTGTGTGTGTGTGTGTGTGTGTGTGTGTGTGCGCGCGCGCGCGCGCGTGTGTGTTTGTGTGTACTTAATTTTATTTTATTTTTTTTCCTGTTAATGTTTCGTATGTTTTGAAACGGTTTGTAACCCTGATATGGCTCTACGCAGTCGGCTGGGCTTTAAAAACAACAAATAACAATAACGATAACACAACAATAGCGACTAGGCAGCACAGATAGAAAACATAATGACCCGTTTCTGACAAAACCAGTCTTAATCCAAAGCAAATGTGACTGCCCGCGTTCAAGCAAACAGGAACCAGAAAAAAAACCCACGGGAAAGAAGAATACGAACGCGTATTTAATACAACCAGACAAGACAGACGCAGTTGCGCTAGATGCCCGGAAAGATTATCTGGGGTTAGATGGTGAACATCGTGAGTTTTTGCAGTCTGAGATACATAGATGTCCATTCTAGCATTTCCCATCCATATGTTCTGTCTTGTCTATGTGCAACATGGGAGATAATTTTCAAGAGTTGTGTCCCTTCATTAATATTAAAAAATTCTCCCTGCTTCCCTCTTATTTGTCTGGTATTACCTATATGCCTTGGAAGCAACCATGTATATGTTCTGTCTTGTCTATGTGTGTGTGTTTGGTCAGTTCAAGAATAAAAGACTATGTCAATCTTGAACATAAGACCAATATATTGTATTTATTTCTCTCCTCTCTCATCGTTGTGTGCAGGGTAGATGCAGAGTATAAAAGTAGACTTGGGCGCTCCTTTTTTGAGGAGTGTTCTGAGCTTACTGTTTGTACTTTGTATCTGCTTCTATGCTAGCTGGCGGGCAGCGCAAATTGTGTTAGATTTGAGAGGTTCTATACAACATGGGAGATAATTTTCAAGAGTTGTGTCCCTTCATTAATATTATAAAAATTCTCCCAGCTTCCCTCTTATTAGTCTGGTATTACCTATATGCCTTGGAAGCAACCATGTATATGTTCTGTCTTGTCTATGTGTGTGTGTTTGGTCAGTTCAAGAATAAAAGACTATGTCAATCTTGAACATAAGACCAATATATTGTATGTATTTCTCTCCTTTCTCATCGTTGTGTGTAGGGTAGTTGCAGAGTATAAAGGTAAGCTTGGGCGCTACTTTTTTGAGGAGTGTTCTGAGCTTACTGTTTCTGTACTTTGTATCTACTTCTATGCCAGCTGGTGGGTAGCGCAAACAGTGTTAGATTTGAGAGGTTCTATACAACATGGGAGATAATTTTCAAGAGTTGTGTCCCTTCATTAATATTAGGAAAAAATATGTTAATGTTACAGTATATGATTTTAGTGCTGGCATTGCTGTTCAAAATGCTTGCAGTAGTATATTATCTTGATAGTATAAAAGTCATGTTATCTTGATAGTATAAAAGTCGTATTATCTTGATAGTATAACAGTCGTATTATCTTGACAGTATGATAGTCGTTGTCTTGACAGCATAAAAGTTGGTATTATCTTGATAGCATAAAATCGTGTTATCTTGATAGTATAAAAGTCTTGATAGTGTGAAAGTCGTATTATTTTGATAGTATACAAAATGTATTATCTTGACAGTATAAAAGTCGTTATCTTCATTGCATAAAAGTCCTATTATCTTGGTAGTATAAAAAGTCGTATTATGTCCATAGTATATAAATCGTGTTATCTTGATAGTATAAAAGTCGTATTATCTTGATAGTATAAAAGTCGTATTATCTTGATAGTATAAAAGTCGTATTATCTTGATATTATAAAAGTCGTATTATCTTTATAGTATACAAAACGTATTATCTTGATATTATAAAAGTCGTATTATCTTTATAGTATACAAAACGTATTATCTTGATAGTATAAAAGTCGTATTATCTTGACAGTATGATAGTCGTTATCTTGATAGCATAAAAGTGGTATTATCTTGATAGTATAAAGTCATATTATCTTGATAGCATAAAAGTCGTATTATCTTGATAGCATAAAAGTCGTATTATCTTGATAGTATAACATTCGTATTATCTTGATAGCATAAAAGTCGTATTATCTTGATAGTATAACATTCGTATTATCTTGATAGCATAAAAGTCGTATTATCTTGATGGTATTAAAGTCATATTATCTTGATATTATAAAAGTTATTATCTTGATAGTATAAAATTCCTAGCATCTGGATCACATAAAAGTCCGTATTATCTGAATAGTATAAATCGTATTATCTGGATAGCAGGAAAGCCATATTATCTTGATAGTATACAAGTCGTATTATCTTGATAGTATAAAGTTGTAATATCTTGATAGTATAAAGGTCATCTTATCTTGATAGTATAACAGTCATATTATCTTGATAGTATAACAGTCATATTATCTTGATAGTATAAAACTCGTATTATCTTGATAGTATAAAACTCGTATTATCTTGATAGTATAACATTCGTATTATCTTGATAGAAAAGTCGTATTATTTTGAGAGTATGAAACCGTATTATCTGGATAGTATGAAAGTTGTATTATCTTGATAGTATAATAGTCGTATTATCTGGACAGTATGAAAGTCGTATTATCTGGATAGTATAAAAGTCGTATTATCTGGATAGTGTGAAAGTCGTATTATCTGGATAGTATGAAAGTCGTATTATCTGGATAGTATAAAAGTCGTATTATCTGGACAGTATGAAAGTCGTATTATCTGGATAGTATGAAAGTCGTATTATCTGGACAGTATGAAAGTCGTATTATCTGGATAGTATGAAAGTCGTATTATCTGATAGCACAAAAAGTCGTATCATCTTGATAATATAAAAGTCGCATTATCTGAATAGTATAAAATAAGCCAGCAAAAGACATTGAAGCTGATAAAACCCACGGACATTACATATCGTATTGTATTTCATCTACCTGAAAAAGTTTTTAAAATTTCGTTAATTTTTACAATCTATTTCTAATGACGTCAGTCAACTGCCGTGGCTCAAAATCTTTTATCTTCGTAAAATGGCGGATCCTACATTTAGATGCTTTAAAAACAGCACATCTCCTGTCATTTCTTTCACAATGGAGATATAAAATTGGTATCATTATAAATTTCCGAGTCCGTAATTTGTTTTTCTGTTAAGAAAAAAAAAAAGTGCACAATGCAACATATGGGCGATTTTTTTTTAGAACATGTCACACCTTCATAGTGAGAAACGGTGCCGTAGAAACAAATGTCACGACAGCTCTTAACCATTAAAGTGTCACATTTACAGAGGATCATGAAACAGGCAGGTTATATTTTCGCCATAAAATGCACACACTTCTCCCGCTCACCCGCTCAATGAGAAATCACAAAGGAACATCATATCCAATCTTTATGAGCCTTCTTCCTCCTTGTCTTCATATTACCTCTAGTAATATTCATCTTCACTCATTTTGTCACAGTGGACTTACCATACAAAAACTCAGGCTGCTCTGGCATTTGGCAGCGTATCGCCGCAGTGCAGCGCCACCCATTTTTGTTTTGACCAAGACTTCAAAAACGCAAGAAGGATGATTGACCTACAAGCGGAAGGGACCTGGAAAATCAAGCTATCTCTCCATTGTTTTATACCGAGGCAGCCAAGCGAATGCCCTGCTCTTCACGATTTTCAACTGCCGCGTGATCTTTAGCGTGTGTCCAGAGAGCACATGGGTTCAATTTTTTTTTTTCGTCCCCTTCCGAAGGACTAGACGTTCAGTTAGATTTTTCGGTCAAGCTGAGGAGAAAATTCAAGACCTCAACGGGAAACGAACCCTGGAACCTGGAGTTTAGTTATTGGCTGGCGAACGTCTGAACCATTCTGCCACTCTTCTCGTTTTTAACGAAAATAGAAATATAACGTAGACTTTTCTTGTTCTACTTCATACCACACTTATGTTACTGACTTATTGATGACTTTCTTTTTTTTTATGATATTTTCTGTCGAGTGCACAGTGCTTAGAGGCTTGGTTTTCAAGAAGCTGAGTGATATAAATCATCATCATCATCATCATCATCATCGTCGTCGTGCGTCGTCGTCTCATCATCATCATCATTATCGTCACCATCACTCACATCATCCACATCATCATCATCATATCATCATCATCATCATTACTATCATCATCATTATCATCATCATCATCATCATCATCATCACACCACCACCACACTCACATCATCTCATCATTCATCCATCCACCACCACCCACCACATCATCATCATCATCACCAACATCTCATCACTTCACCATCGACATCATCATCATCATCATCACCATCACCACCACCTTCACTATCACCACCATCATCTCTCCTCCTCCTCCTCCCTCATCA
Organism: Monoplex corrugatus; assembly: GCA_030674185.1. Taxonomy (NCBI): domain Eukaryota; kingdom Metazoa; phylum Mollusca; class Gastropoda; order Littorinimorpha; family Ranellidae; genus Monoplex; species Monoplex corrugatus. The sequence continues at coordinate 29,564,324 of JAPXFY010000032.1, read as the reverse complement.
TCATCATCACCCCACCACCTCACCACCACATCATCATCCTCTCACCATCATCATCACCATTACCATCACCATCCATCATCATCATCACCAACACCAACACCAACACCAACACCAACACCATCATCATCACCATCATCATCACCACCAAACCATCACCACAACACCATCGTCATCATCCTCATCCATTTACATCAGGTAAACAAGAATATACCCAGGGGTGAATCATGTTACGTTGCA
>JAPXFY010000032.1:29549087-29556587 GCA_030674185.1 Monoplex corrugatus | reverse complement strand
CTTTCCTGTTGTGATCAGGTGCTCTAATTCTTCCTGTTTCCTGATAAAATGTCTTACAAATGTTCTACACCCGATACAATCCTAACTAATCTTAATCCCCCAGTTATGGGTAAATAGCACCACTGTTTTGTGGTTATCTCGGAGAGAATAAGGCTAAGGGAGTAAACCCTGGCAGAAAAATCACCTCTACTGCCTTATGGGTTATGTGGGAAACACAAAGGCTAGCGGAGAGTCCCCACAAAAACGATGGAAGGCAACAGAAACCGCCACCGTATATTCTCAAGTATATCACGGCCAGCCAACACACCATACAATCCTTCATTTACAGACAAGAATTTCAACATACCATACGATGCTTTATTAAGAGTCGACAACCTCAGCATGCCATACGGTGCTTAATTAAGAGTCGACAACATCAGCATACCATAACAGTGCTTAATTAAGAGTCACAACCTCAACAAACCATACAGTGCTTAAATTAAGATCAACAACCTCAACATACCATACATTTAATTAAGAATGTGAAAACCTCAACATACCATACAGTACTTAATTAAGAGTCCAAAACCTCAACATACCATACAATATTTAATTGACTGTCGACAACCTCAACAACCATACGATACTTAATTAAGAAGTCGATAAACTCAACATACATACGTGCTTAATTAAGAGTCGACAAACCTCAACATACCATATATCTTAATTAAGAGTCGGCAATCTCAATATACCATACGGTACTTAATTAAGAATCGACGAATCTCAACATACCATACGGTACTTAATTAAGAGTCGACAATCTCAACATACCATACGGTACTTAATTAAGAGTCGACAACCTCAACATACCATACCGTGCTTAATTAAGAGTCGGCAATCTCAACATACCATCTGGTAGCTTAATTAAGAGTCGACAACCTCAACATACCATAGGGTACTTAATTAAGATCGCAATCTCAACATACCATACGGTGCTTAATTAAGAGACGACAACCTCAACATACCATACAGTACTTAATTAAGAGTCGGCAATCATCAACATACCATACCATACTTAATTAAGAGTCGGCAACTCTCAACATACCATACGTACTTAATTAAGAGTCGCACATCTCAACATACCATACGGTACTTAATTAAGAATCGCAATCTCAACATACATACGTACTTAATTAAGAGTCGCAATCTCAACATACCATGCGGTACTTGAATTAAGAGTCGACAATCTCAACATTCCAACGGTACTAATCAAAAGTCGGCAATCTCAACATACAATGCGGTACTTAATTAAGAGTCGACAATCTCAACATACGATACTGTGCTTAGCAGACAATGATCTCAACGGTCGACGTGGTCATTAACAGTGCAGGTAAAAAGTTCTCCCATAACTCTAACACAGAGAGGGATGAGGTGGTAGAGACCACAGCTTTACTCGGGGCCAGCATTACGAGGACAGTGCCCATCTCCTCTAGCTCTCCCTCGTTGCTTCATTGGTTTACACACTCACTCACTCACTCTCTCTCTGTCTCTGTCTGTCTGTCTGTCTCTGTCTCTGTCTCTTGTCTCTCTTTTGTCTGTCTGTCTGTCTCTGTCTTATGTTGTTCTCTCTCTGTCTCTGTCTCTCTCTCTGACTCTTTCTCTCTCTCTCTCTTTCTCTCTTGTCTTCTCTTTCTCTCTCTCTCTCTCTCTCTCTCTCATTGCGCAGGTTAATCATCCTGCTTCCCTCTTATTTCTTTGCTTACCCTCTATGCCTTGAAGCAACCCTGTATATTTCTGTCTTGTCTATTGTTTCTTTTGGTCAGTTTAAGAATAACAAACTATGTCAATCTTGAACCATCACTAAGACCCAATATATTGTATGTCATTTCTCTCTCCTCTCTCTAGTTTGTGTGTAGGGTAGTTGTCTAGTTTTAAAGGTAGGCTTGGCACTCCTTTTTTGACTTTCTGAGCTTCTGTTTTCTGTCTTCTCTTTCTCTCTCTATGCTCCCTTCTTCGTTCTCCTACTGTTATTTTTTGCTTCTATCATCTTCTCTATCTCTCAAGTTTTCTCCCTTTTGATTATATCCTATTCCAAGTTTACGTTCAGAGTGTGAAATTCTTTCAGGGGATTCACCTCACTGGGACAGTTTCCATATGGGCTCACCCAAATCTGCCAGCAACTATCTGGCAAATTCCCTGAGCCTGTGTTTAACTCTTCTCTTCTCTTTGTCTCTCTGTCTCTCTCTCTCTCTCTGTCTCTGTCTCTCTCTCTCTCCTCTCCTTCTCTCTTCTCTGTCTCTCCTCTTCCCTCGGGACTTCCTATGGCTCCCATCTCCAACTCTCTGCATGCCCTACCCTGTGCAAACTCTCTCCCTCTCTGTGCCCTCTTCTCCTCTTCTGGCTCTCTCTTTCCCTCTCTCTTCTCTCTCTCCTCTCTCTCTCTGGTTTCTTCTCTCTCCTCTCGGCCTTCTCTCACTCTCTCTGCTCTCTCTTCCCTCTCTCTTTCTCTCTTCTCTCCTCTCTCTCTCTGGCTTCTCTCTCTCCCTCTCTCTCTCTCTCCTCTCTGTCCTCTCTCCTCTCTCTCCTCTCTCTCCTCTCTCTTCCTCTCTCCCTCTCTGTGTCTCTATCCTGTTTCTGTTTTGTCTCTCTTTTTCTTTCTCTCTCCCCTCTCTCTGTCTCTCTTCTCCTCTCTCCTCTCCTCTTCTCTTCCCCTCTCTTTCCTCTTTCCCTCCCTCACTTTCTCTCTCTCTTTCCCTCTCTGTCTCTGTCTGTCTGTCTGTCTCTTCTTTTCTTCTCTATCTCTCTCTCTCTCCTCTTCTTTCTTCTCTCTCTCTCCTCTCTCCTCGTCCTTTTCTCTCTCTCTCCCTCTCTCTCTCCCTCTGTTGTCTGTCTGTCTCTCTCTCTTCTTAGCTGTTGACCTCCCCCTCCTCTCTCTCTCCCCTCCCTCTGTCTGCTTCTTTCTTTCTTTCTGTTTTTTTTTCCTAGCTGTGATTTCTCTCTCTCCCTCTGTCGCTCTCTCCTCCCTCCCTCTCTCTGTTTTCAAATGGCACAAAAGCTGTACTTCATAGGACTTTGCCTCCTAACTCCCCCCCACCACACCACACCACACCACACCACACACACCACACCACCCACACCACCCACGCCACACCACGCCACACCACACCACACCACGCCACACACACCACACACCACCACCACCCACCAAGAGCTCAGCCTCTTGGACTTTGTGTGTAAGTAACCTCCTCTGGCACTTTCTCCAGATCTGGCTCTGATGGGAGGCATTGATCTTTTAGACAGACAGACTTCCAGCAGCAGCAGCAGGGACACACAACACGATGTATACACTCATCCCTTTCCCACATTTGCACAAGGGACAAATCACGTCAGTCCCATTCTAACTCTCATGCCCACAATGACGTTGAGCAATTTCTCAAATAACATGGTATAATCCTCGGTCATTATAAACTTTAAGGTATCCCTGTCTAAGTTCGACTGTAAATATGGTTTTAAGCTACATGTGTGATGTACAAAATGTTCTGCACATATCAATCTTGCTAATATTTATCTTGATGATAATAAACCACGTTTGTGTAGCGCTGTTCTGCGATGAAATGTGGACTCATTGCACATTTCTTTTTTTGCTGTTTTTTTTTTGGTCCCATTTTCTACCCACTTAATTCCATAGAAGCTGGAACAGTGTTTACAATGCCATGATGGTGATGATGACGATGAGGGTGATAATCATGATGCTGTGGTTCAGGATTGAGACTGCGTGACGGGCTGTATTCTACGCTTACTATCATCATATATCCTGGCGTCAACCAGGCCCGAGAGATACAGACACCTGCGTGGTGGTCAGAAAGATTTGAGCAATACCCTCAATGACGCATCCGTGAAGTGGATGAGACTCGACCGTGTGGTCCCAGTCTTCCCAGTGAGCCCATAGCACGCCCAACTCTGGGTAGGAGCCGGTTAGAGCCGAAAAAATCCCACAATGAATTTTGAAGGTACTGATGGGGATTCGAACCCACAACTTTCCAGTCGGTAGTCCGTTCCGCTAACCACTACACCACGGCGACTGGCACTTTTCCAGCATTTTTTTGAGTCAAATTCATACCATCATCAAGTGCCCTGCCGTATGGTGTTGGCAATCATGGCCTTCCAAATGCATCTGTCCCTTGTTGCTGCAAGCACATCCTCCAGCCTCTCTGTCCTCAGCCACTCTGTAAGTCCGTCCACTATTTTTCCCTGGTGATCTCTTTCCCTGCAACTTTCCTGTTGTGACCAGGTGTTTATTCCCTCTATAAAATGGCCTATAAATGTTGCCTGTCTTTTCATAATCTTTCTTATGAATGATCTTCTTGTGTCTGCCTCTATCAAGACTGTCTCGTTTGTTTTTCTTAGCTGTCCATGGAAACTTCAACATTCTTCTTAGAAACCACATCTCGGCTGCCTCAATCTTGTTTCTAGCTTTGCTTGTTGGCTGTCCACGCCTCACAACAGTATAACATTATCGGTTCTACATAACGTTCAAATTCTTACCGTCTACACGCAATCAAACTCTCTATTTTAAGACATGTGGAAATTGCTCGATTTCTTCCACGTCTGTGTTTGCCCATACATAACCAAGCCTGGACAACTGACATCAACTATTTGACATCCAGCTTCTTCCACGTCTGTGTTTGCCCATACATAACCAAGCCTGGACAACTGACATCAATTATTTGACATCCAGCTTTTTTCACGGCTGACATCCAAATCATTTTTTTCTTATCAGCGTTACGTAGTTATCTAGAATATTCCCTTCTCGATAATCATCATTGATACCAAAAACATGTTATTACACAATTACCGTTGGATGTATATCTATTTTGGGCAGAGAGGGAGAAAATAAGAGAAAGAAAGAAAGGGGGAGAAAGAGGGGGAGAGAAAAGAGACAAAGAGGGGGGGAGATAGACAGATAGATAGATAGATAGATAGATGGATACACAGGTAGATAGGTAGATAGACAGACAGACAGACAGATAGATAGATAGATAATAGATAGATAGACAGATAGACAGACAGACAGATAGAAGATAGACATATAGATAGATAGACAGATAGACAGACAGACAGATAGATAGATAGATAGATAGATAGATAGAATATAGATAGATAGACAGATAGAGAGACAGAAGATAGATAGATAGTAGAAGATAGACAGATAGATAAGTAGATAGGTAGATAGACAGAAGACAGACAGATAGATAGATAGACATATAGATAGATAGACAGATAGACAGACAGACAGATAGATAGACAGATAGATAGATAGTATATAGATATATAGATAGTAATAGATAGTTAGATAGATAGATAAATAGACAGATAGATAGATATGTAGATAGATAGATAGATAGTTAGATAGATAAATAGACATGTAGATATGTAGATAGATAGACGATAGATAGATAGATAGATAATAGATAAATATGTAGATAGATAGATAGATAGATAGTAGGACAGAAAGGTCAACAGCTAAAAAAGACAGACAGAGACAGAGAGAGAACAGAAGAGAGACAAGACAGAGAGAGACAGAGACATAGTAGAGAACAGAGACAGAGACAGATAGACAGAGACATAGTCAGAGAAACAGAGACAGAGACGCAGACAGAGAAAGCAGAGAAGAGAGACGAGAGAGCATAGACAGAGAAACAAAGAAAATAAAAAAAGAGAGACAGACGGAGACACAGACAGAGAGAGAGGTCAACAACTAATTTTCTCTTCAAGTGAGTCGTATCCAATCTACAGCAATAGACCAGCCCTTCCCGTCAGTCAACACACACAGGCACCACACACAACACCACACACACACACACACACACACACCCCACACACACACACACAACACACACACACACACACACACACACACACCACCACAACACAGCACACCCGATAAACAGACACACACACACAGACACACGATACAACACGACACACACACAACACACACGACAACACACACACACGACACGACACACACACACACACACACACACACACGCACGCACAGACAACAACACACACACACACCACACACGCACGCACAGACAACAAACAGACAACACACGCACGACACACGCACGCACAGACACACACGACACACACAGCACGACACAACAGACACACAGACACACACACATACACGCACGCACAGACAGACAAACAGACACACACACACACGCACGCATACACACAGACAGACACAGACACACAGACACACAGACACACAGACACCAGACACACAACACACAGACACACACACAGACACACAAACACACACACTTCCGCACACACACACACACACACACACACACACACACCACACAACAACACAACACGCACACACACAAGACACGACAGACACGCACACACAGAGCACACACAGACACACACACACAGACACCACAACGACACGCACAGACACACACAGAGGGACCACACATACACACACACACGCGCCGCACACAGAGACACAACACACACACACACACACACCACGCCGCACACAAGACACACACACACACACACACACACACACACGCACGCACGCACGCACCACACACACACACACACACACACACACCTGATAGGATCATCCAATCACTGTCCTAATTGACAAAACTCTTCTTCTTGTAGCGCAATCGGTAAACAGTCAGTTCAGTACTTTTCGTATTTGCGGTTTGTTCGTAAAAAGATCATATTTGCAGTTTGTTCGGTAAAAAGATTATATTTGCAGATTGTTCGGTAAAAAATCATATTGCACTTTGTTCGGTAAAAAGATGATATTTACGGTTTGTTCGGTAAAAAGACAGTCTGACCACTGTATGGCATAAAGTCTGGCACAACTTTTTTTTTTTCTGGAGGACAAACATTACATCGCTGGCGGAGAATTCAAATGCAGACACTCAGTGCTCGTGAGTTCATATACAAACTGTCGCGAATTCAGGCGAATTTCCAATTTATTCACACTGTCGGCGAATTCATATTCACACTGTCGGTCGATTTTCAATTATTCTTTCACTGTCGGCGAATTCATATTAACACTGTCGGCGAATTCATATTCACACTGTCGGCGAATTCATATTCACACTGTCGGCGAATTCATATTCACACTGTCGGCCAATTCATATTCACACTGTCGCGCGAAATTCATATTCACACTGTCGGCCAATTCATATTCACACTGTCAGATAATTCATATTTACGCTGTCAGCCAATTCATATTCACACTATCGGTGAATTCAGATTCACGCTGTCGGCGATTTCATATTCATACTGTCGACGAATTCAAATACAAACTGTAGGCGAATTCAGCGTTTAAAACGACGGTGAATTCAAACAGAAACAATCAGAGATTTCAAATACAATATGCCAGAGAATTCACATACAAAATGTCAGTGAATTCAAACATAAACTGTCAAAAGAAGTCAAATACAAATTGTTGGTACATTCAAATAAAAACTGTCAGAG
>JAPXFY010000032.1:29541587-29544087 GCA_030674185.1 Monoplex corrugatus | reverse complement strand
TTCGTGCAGGAAACTGGTGGATAGGTTGAGAGATTCAAAGGGTAACAATAGCTGTAGTAATGATAGCTGTAATAACAGTAGCTGTAGTAATAATGGTGGCAGCATATTGATTTGATCTTGATAGGTTTGATTGTGTGTATGCTTGTTTGTTGACGTTTGATTAATCTTCTGTTATTTTCTCCCGTGTACTTTTTTTCCTTTTTCGTTTTGTTATTTTTAAAGATTTATTTCTTTTTCTTATATGCTAACAATGTACTTTTCTTGATTTCATTATGATGGTATTTTACGTTATAGTTTGCATGATGTATCTTCCTTAAGCTGTACTCGTAGCTGTAAACAAATGTGACGTGTGCAGATTAGTAACGGCAAGTTTGTAAAATGGTTTCTAGTCAGTAACTTCTACTGTTGGAAAGTAAAGCATCATTGTCATTGTCATTGTCATTGTCATCTCTCTCTCTCTCTTGTTCTCTCTCTCTCTCTCACTCTCTATCTCATTCCCTCTGTCTGTCTGTCTTTCTCACTCCCTCCCTTCCTTCCCCCCCCCCTCTCTCTCTCTCTCTCCGTCCCGATAACTGACCTCTATCTTTCGTTCCTATTGTTATTCTTAACATTAACAGTTTTTCGTGAATGCGTTTTCTTTTTTCCTCACCATGAAGGCGGCATACTGCTGCGCAGTCTGCACACTTCGTCTCCGGAGGGCGTTCAGGCTGGGAATTTCATGTCTCCTGTAAGCCAACGGACACTAACATGACTTTCAGGATCTTTAACGCGCGTAGTTGATGCTGTTCGTACGTAAAAGGACATAGGAATGGGGGTTTACGCACTCACTAGCATGTCTGCAAACGTATTGACCTGGGGAGACTGAAAACAAATGTGCACCCTTTATCTACCAGTAGTGGGGGGGGGGGGGTAAGGAGGGGGAGGAGCCAGACAGGATGGAATCCAGATTTTCCAACTAGAAGTCTGATGCTGACCCACTTGACCATCATGATCTTAAGACTTATTTACAAAATCCAGCGGTGTTCATTCTAGAGCCACCTTCTGGAACATTTTGCTAGGAATCACATGCAAGACCATCCAGTTTCACAATATGTTATGAACAGGTACTGAACAAATCAACACACGTCACGAACTGATTACCTCTTTTCAAAACCATGACACAGTGTAATTATCATTTTCACAATATTTAAAGAGGTACTAACATATCTCCGGAAAAATGGGCGTACTGAATATATCAGTTTTCTTAAAAAATTATTTTAGAAGAGGTACTGGTTATTTCTAATCTTTAAGAAGAGGTACTTAGTTCTTTTAATCTTTAATAAGAAGTCTTAGGTTTTTTTAATCTTTAAGAAGAGGTACTTAGTTTTTTTAATCTTTAAGAAGAGATACTTAGTTTTTTTAATCTTTAAGAAGAGGTACTTAGTTTTTTTTTAATCTTTAAAAGAGGTACTTAGTTATTTTTAACCCTTTGACTCCTGCACCCTATCCATCAACTGCAAAAACTTAACTCTTTGAATCCCTTACCCTATTCACCAGCTTCTGCAGGAAAGCGTGGACAGGGTGAGGGAGTCAAAGGGTTTTAACGTTTTTGCTTTGCTAGCATGGTTGACAATGTAGGATGCTGGTGGACAGGGTGCGGGAGCCAAAGGGTTTGTATTCAAGAAGAGGTACTTTTGATATCCGTCCATCAGATCAACCGCAGGGGCATCCGTGTTTCATCACACTGAAGAAGATGTACTTTTGACATCTATGATGTTATAATGACACTGAAGAAGATGTACTTTTGATATCTATGATGTTATAATGACACTGAAGAAGATGTACTTTTGATATCTATGATGTTATAATGACACTGAAGAAGATGTACTTTTGATATCTATGATGTTATAATGACACTGAAGAAGATGTACTTTTGATATCTATGATGTAATAATGACATTGAAGAAGATGCACTTTTGATATCTATAATGTTATAATGACACTGAAGAAGATGTACTTTTGATATCTATAATGACACTGAAGAAGATGTACTTTTGATATCTATGATGTTATAATGACGCTGAAGAAGATGTACTTTTGATATATATATGCTATGATGTCACTGAAGAAGATATACTTTTGATATCTATATGTTATGATGTCACTGAAGAAGATGTACTTTTGATATCTATGATGTTATGATGTCACTGAAGAAGATGTACTATTGATATCTACAATGACACTGAAGAAGATGTACTTTTGATATCTATATGTTATGATGTCACTGAAAAAGATATACTTTTGATATCTATAATGACACTGAAGAAGATGTACTTTTGATATCTATAATGACACTGAAGAAGATGTACTTTTGATATCTATGATGTTATGATGTCACTGAAGAAGATGTACTTTTGATATCTATGATGTTATGATGTCACTGAAGAAGATGTACTTTTGATATCTATAATGACACTGAAGAAGATGTACTTTTGATATCTATAATGACACTGAAGAAGAT
>JAPXFY010000032.1:29509087-29516587 GCA_030674185.1 Monoplex corrugatus | reverse complement strand
TCTCTGTCTTTCTCTATCTCTCTGTCTGTCTGTCTGTTCTCTGTCTGTCTCTGTCTCTGTCTGTTCTGTCTGTTTCTCTTGTCTTCTCTCTCAGTCTCTGTCTGTCTGTCTGTCTTTCTCTATCTCTTTGTCTGTCTGTCTCTGTCTCTCTCTGTCTTCTTATTTTCTGTCTCTCTCTCGTCTCTTCTGTCTGTCTGTCTTCTCTATCTCTGTCTGTCTTCCTCTTCTCTCTCTGTCTCTTTCTCTCTCTGTCTCTCTCTGTCTCTCTTCTCGTATCTCTGTCTCTCTATCTCTCTGCTCTTCCTCTGTCTGTCTGTTCTCTCTGTTTCTCCTGTTCTCTCTCTGTCTCTGTTCTCTGTCTTCTCTGTCTGTCTGTTGTCTTTCTCTATCTCTCTGTCTGTCTGTCTGTCTCTGTTTGTCTCTGTCTCTCTCTGTCACTATCTCTGTCTCTCGCTGTCTCTGTTTCTCTCTCTCTCTGTCTGTCTATATCTCTGTCTCTTTCTCTCTGTCTCTCTGTCTGTCTCTCTGTCTCTGTTTCTCTCTCTCTCTCTCTGTCTCTCTCTCTCCCTCTTTTTCCCTCTCTCTCCCCCTCTCTGTCCCCCTCTCTCTGTCTCCATCTCCCCCTCCCCCTCCCTCCCCCTCCCCCTCTCTCTCTCAAGGACTAGCTATAAGGCTGTAGCATTAGGTCCCACTGGACCTATCCTTGAGTAACAAAAGTGTTTTAAAATCTTAAGATTTGAAGCTTAAATGCTCTCTCTCTCTATCTCCCTCCCCCTGTCTCTCTCCCTCTCTCTCTCTCCCTTCCCCTCTTTCTCTCTCCCTCCCCCTCTCTCTCCTTCTCTCTCTTCTCTCTCTTTCTCTCCTCTCCACTTCCCTCGAAAATATAAATATTTCTCTGTCTGTCTGTCTGTCTGTCTCCCTCTCTCTCCCTCCCCCCTCTCTCTCTCCACTACCCTCGAAAATAAAATGCTACTCTGTCTGTCTGTTTGACTCTCTCTCTCCCTCTCTCCCCCACTCTCTCTTTCTTTCTTTCTTTCTCTCTCTCTCTCCCTCTCTCTAGCTCTCTCTCTCCCTCTCATTTTCTCGCTCTCTCCCCCTCTCTGTCTCACGCTCTCTCTCCCTCTCTTTCCCTCTGTCTTTCTCTCTCTAGCTCTCTCTCTCCCTCTTTCTCTCTCTCCCTCTCTCTCTCTCTCTCTCTCACTCACTCTCACACTCTCACTCTCTATCCATTCTTCTCTCTCTCACTCTCTATCTCTCTCTCTCTCTCTCTTTCTCTCTCTCTGCAGGTCTATTTTCCTGGCCATCTGTTCGTCTGTCTATCTGTCTGTCTGTTGTCTGTCTGTCTGTCTGTGTGTCTGTGCCAAAATCCCCAGCTCCTAACTGACCAATATCCCCAGTAGTCTGCAAACATAAACCTGCTGTCATCCACTGCTGCTTAGTTTTCATTCCTCTCTCGCTGTTCTTCTTCATCGTGAAGAAATCGAAGATAATTTTCTTCAGCTCTGAAAAAGGAGATAACATTCACTATCGACTGGCTTTATCATGCCAGTCGTTGTGTAAATGTCTTTATTGATTTGTCTTTGTCCATTATGGAAGCGGATCTTTTTTCTATTTAAATTGTGAGAAGTGGCAATCTTATGTCCGGAGTTTCCTCCCTTTCCCCCTCCTCTCCTGTCTATCTCAGTCTCCAGGTGACAAATTAAGCACAAAGAGATAACTAAGGTAGTATGACCATGTTGTTGTTGTTATGATTATATATATATAATATATATATATATATGTATAAATATATGTATACGTATATATATGTATATATTGTATATGTATATGTATATATATATATTATATATATATATATATATATGTGTGTGTGTGTGGTGTGTGTGTGTGTGTGTGTGTGTGTGTGGTGTGTGTGTGTGTGTGGTTGTGCATATAGATACATGTATTATATATATATACATATGTATATATATATATATGTGTGTGTATGTGTGTACATATATATATATATATATATATTATATTATATATATATATATATATATATATATATATATATATATATAATATATATATATATATATATATAAATTCTTCACCGACTGAAAAGTTGGAAGCATTAAAACAAAGACTACACAAAAAAAACAACATTTGAACAATTCGAAACTTTACGTGAAGTTATAAAATTATAAAAGTTCCAAAAAGCATTAAGACAAAAACTATCATCAAAGTTTCAAAAATGTATGTGCACAAGTGCAAGAGAGCATTAACAAAAATACGCACTGGTGCTGTTTTCTTTGCCATAGTTTCTTTCTTTCTTTTTTTTCCATTTCTTTTAGTGTCTATTCACATGAGTGCTCTTACACAAATATGCCACAGTTTTCACAGCTCTTGCTTAATTTGTTCATATGCGTTGGTGGCTGTGTTTTGTCATACATAGCTCACGACATTGTTGTTATTCTTAGTGTATATTAATGTTGGTTTTAGAGTACATAAATGTTCCAACGCCCAAGTTCGACTGGGGATTGTTTTTACAATTTCTTTTGTCCTGACAACAACATTACTGTCCACTCTATTCATGCCAAAATGACAAAGATTATGTTAAGAATAATCATGATGAGAAACGAAGAACAGAATCAAACCAGAAATAACAGGAAAAAAAACCAGTTTAAATTTGTTGAAGGGAAAAAACTGTTAATGCCATACATATCCAAAGAACTCTGATATAAAGATCAAACCGAGCTGAATAAGGATTCATATTTATGCTTTGTTAATCATACTAAGGCTTTTGATCGGGTAAAACACAAAGAACTGATCAACCAACTGGCAAAAAAAGCGTAATAATGTTGGAAAAGATTCAGAATAGTAAGAAATATGTATTGGAAGCAAACAGCAGCAACGAAAGTAGAAAATGATATGAGCTCTTTTGAAAATATCAAAACAGAGGTTAGACAGGCATGTGCTCTGTCACCAGATTTGTTTTCACTTTACAGCGAAACCATTATGATAAACTAAAAAAAATGCCCTTCTGTTTGCAGAAAAAAACTACACAATCTTGTGTATGTAATAGAAATAAAAAGCAGAAGTATGGGGCTAGTGTTGAATAGTAAGAAGACTATAGCCATGGTAATCAGTAAAAAACAAAAAACAAAAACAAAAACAAAAACCCCCCCTTGAAATCCCCTCATGCAAATTAATAGCAAATGGCACAACACTGAGACAGGTTGTAAATTTAAATATCCGGGAATAGTCATCTCACCAGACGGCAGACGCACATTAGAAATATTCAGCAGAATAACCCAAACTAAAACAGCATTCAAGAAAACGAAATGTGTTCTTACCAACAAACGCCTATGAGTGGACACAAGAGAAAGAGTTATTTAGCGTTATAGAGAAACAATACTGGTGTACAGATGTGAAGCCTGGACAACCAATAAGCAAAGTCAGAACAAGATTGTGGTTTTTACGTAGAATGTTGAGAGTTCCATGGACAGCAAAAAAACAAACGAGACAGTCTTGAAAGAAGCAACACACACACACACACACACACACACACACACACACACACACACACACACACACACACACACACACACAGACACACACACACACACAGACACACACACACACACACACACACACACACACACACACACACACACACACACACATTGATGAAGAAGATTAGGAAAAACAAAAACAAAACAAAAAACAACATTTATAGGACATTTTATGAAGCAAGAAAAATTTAAGCATCTAGTCACAACAGGAAAGATGGAGGGGAAAAGAGCACCTGGTAGATCCAGGGAAAAGAATACCAGTTTTGTAGAGTGGGTGGGATAGAAGGGATAGAAAATATACTTGCAACGACAAAAGACAGACTGATATGGAGGGCCATGATCTCCAACACCATGAGGCAGGGCACATGATGATGATGAAAATGTTCATGTTGTAAGCGCTCAACATCATCATCATCATGTCGAGCTTGCTCGGCTATCCATGACACGTTTCTTCCATCCTTCTCTGTCAGACATTGCAGTAGGTAGTTTCATCATACTGACAGCCCGTATCATCCATCAGCTGGTCGATGAAGGTCTTCTTTGGACGTCCTGGTCTTTGTTTGCCATAACTGGGTCTCCATAGTAGAACTCCCCCCCCCCCCCTACCAGTTCTTCTTTGCTCCGCCAGCAGTGTCCTGCGAAGCGCAGTCTTTGTTGACGTATTGATTTACTGATTGGTGGGATCTTACCATATAACTCCACAGAACAAGACGTCAACACCAGACTGGAAATGCCTGGGGCTCTCTAAATCAACTGGTCAAAATCTGGAAATCCAATCTACCAGACAACCTGAGAAGGAACTTCTTCCGAGCAGCAGTAGAGTCCGTTCTTACATATGGCTCAATCTCTTGGACCCTTGGAGAAGAAGATTGATGGAGCATATACACGAATGTTGGTGCAGCCCTGAACAAATCCTGGAGAGAACATCCAACTAACAAGTTTTCAACATCATCACATAACATTCAAAACGTGTCGTAAAAATAGGGGAATAAAAGACAATGAAGAACATCACTAACATAAATCGTTATTACAATCCATACGTAAAAAAAAAGAAAACAACCAAAAAAGTCTTCTTGTTCATGACATTACTTACAATTATTACTACACTTTTACGACTGAGTAGTACCACTTTCCAGAATGATCAAAGGTTATAACCATGATTCCCCGTTCCGATTAACATAACTGAAATTCTGGAATCACCAGAGACCGATGGTCCATTCTGTTGAGAAACAATTCTCCATCAACACTAGACATCGATATTCGGACCTCGTTGAAAACAATCCGAAGAGTTAGCATCTCCATAAAATGTCATCATTTCACGTGCCTACACGGACATGACGGAAGTTCATAATAATATGCCACATAGGCCACACACACACACACGCACGCATGCACGCACACATACGCGCATGCACGCACGTGCAGACAACATTCCCACAAACACACATGCAAATGAACACACACATACATACATACACATACACATGCACACATGCACGCACACACACACATACACACACACACACACATACACACACACACACTTACACACACACACACACACACACAAGCGCGCGCGCACACACATCCACACACAGGCACACATACACACACACGTACACAAACATACATACACACACACATACAAACGCACACATACACACACACGCGTGCACACATACACCACACACGCACACATACACCCACACCACACGCACACACACACATACGCACACACATACACACGCACACATACAAACGCACACATACACACACGCGCGCGCACACACACACACACACGCAAACATACACGCACACACACACACACACGCATACACACATACACATACACACACACACACACACACACACAAGAACAAAAAGACAACATAAACGAAGGAAAAGAAAAGAGAAGGATAGGAGTGGGGTAAGGACAAATAATGATAAGAAAGACAGAACAGAAAGAAAAAGAAGAAGAAGAACAACAACAACAAAAAGAAGAACAAGAGGAGGAAGACGAAGAAGTAAGAAAGGAAAGTAAGAGATAAAGAGAAAAAGAGAGAGGGAGAGAGAGAGAAAGATAAAGAGAAAGAGAGAGAGGGAGGGAGGGAGAGAGAGAGAGAGAGAAAGAGAAAGAGAGAAGGAAAAACAGACATACAGAGATAAAGAGAGAGAGAGAGAGAGAGAAAGAGAGAGAGACAGAGAGACAGAGATAGACAGTGAGAGAGAGAGAAAGAAAGAGAGAGAGAGAGAGAGAGAGAAAGATGAGACAGAAAGAGAGAGAGAGAGAAGGGGGGGGAAGGAGAGACAGAGAGACAGATAGAGACAGAGAGACAAACAGAGACAGAGAGAGAGGAGAGAAAGCAAGAGAGAGAGAGACAGAGACAGAGACAGCGAGACAGACAAAGAGAAAGAGACAGACGGACAGAGAGACAGACAGACAGACACACAGAGAGACAGAGACAGACAGAAACAGACAGACACACAGATAGAAACAGAAAGAGACAAAGACAAACAGACAGACAGACAGAGACAGAGACAGACAGAAAAAGAGACAGTGGAAGAAGACGAAGAAGGAAGGGTGAAAGAAAGAGATAGCAACATACGATCTGTTTATTCATCATACTTGCAGCACTCTCTGGGAAAGAGACGAACAAACGACAGTAAATGAGACAAAATGGAGCTCCACCGCCTGAGCAAACACACTTAGGCTTAGCTTACCACGATGCTCGGCCTTTTGAAAGACTCGTACAAATAACGCAGGGCATTTCGAAATGGACTGTCGTCAGTCCAGCTGTCAAAAGAAAGGAATATTTGCACGAAAACTATGCAACACCTGTCCACATACATCGTCAGTCATTGATCGATTGATTGATTGATTGATTGATTGACTGATTGACTGACTGACTGACTGATGTAATTTACTGATTGATTGATTGATTGATTGACCGATTGATTGATTGATCGATCGATTGATTGATTGATTGATTCATTGATTGATTTTATTGTCATTCATTTATTTGAAAATAATATATTGATTTTTCACTCATTTATCTACGCAGTCGGCTGGGTTTTAGGCATTAAGATGACTGTATTTATTCAGTTATTTATTTATTTATTTTATTTATTTATTTATTATTTATTTATTTATTATTTATCTATTTAATTTTTTTATTTTTTATTTATTATTTGTTTGTTTGTTTGTTTGTTTTTATTGTCACTCCCTTATTTGAAAATATTGATTTTCACTTATTTATTTATTTATCTATTATTTATTTATTTATCTATATATTCATTTATTGATTTATTTTATTGTAATTTATTTATTTGTTTGTTTATATTATTTTATTGTCACTCATTTATTTGATAATATATTGATTTTCACTCAATTATTTATTTGTTTTTTTCAATTATTTATCTATTTATTTATTTATTCATTCATTTGTTTATTTACTTCTGTTTTGAAGGAATGTAGCCTACTGCTGTCTAAGGTCAGAAAGACCAAGGAAAACTTTGGACTCGATTCCATATTTTCTCTTTGAAAAATTCACACGGCATTCTCCGTTTGAAATAAGTTTTCTCCCTTTGCCTCTACATGGCGCCATCCATTTCCCCTTTTAGCTGTGTGCCTCCCGTCCTTCCCGCCCCCCAAAAAAACACCAACAACAAACCCAACAACAACAACAATAACAAAAATCAAACAAACAAAAAACAAACAAACAAAACCTGGATTTTTCTGCAGAATTTTGCTGTTGCCGTGGTATATTTTACGTGCGCTAAATGCAGGCTGAAATCGAGACTTCACTTTGTGGTCTCATCCAAAAGACTAGAACCCTGAAGGAGCACTCGAGATTTACCGGAGCGGGGATAAAAATATGATCGGTCAGGTATCGAACCTCTGCAATCTGAGAGCTTTTGCACGAGCTTTGTCCACTGAGAC
>JAPXFY010000032.1:29496587-29504087 GCA_030674185.1 Monoplex corrugatus | reverse complement strand
AGCTGAAACAGTTTTTATTAAGCGATGATGATGATGTCGATGAGGATGATAATCATGATGCTATGGAGTTCCATCTAGGATTGAGACTGCGTGACAGGATTGTACTCTACGCTTGCTATCATAATAATATATCCTGACATCAACCAGGCCCGACATATACAGACACCTGCGGTGTTGGTCAGAAGATTTAAGCAACACCCTCAATGACGCATCCGCGAAGAGGATGAGACTCGACTGTGTGGTTCCAGTCTTACCAATGAGCCCATAGCACGCCCAACTCGGTAGGAGCTGGTTAGAGCCGAAAAATCCCACAATGATTTTTGAAGGTATTGATGGGGATTCGAACCCACAACCTTCCAGTCTGTAGTCCGTTGCGTTAACCACTACACCACGACAACTTTTACCAAGGCTTCAAAAAGGCAAGAAGACTACTTCGATTTCAAGGGGAGGCACCCGAGAAATGAACCTACCTCTCCAATATTTTATACAAGGGCAACCATGTAAATGTCGTGCTCTTCATGATTTTCAACTGTCGAGGGATTTTTTAGCGTGCGCAGGTTAGACGGTACACAGGTCCGATTCGTGTTTCGTCCCCTTCAAAAGGACTAGACGTTCAGTTCGATTTTCCGGTCAAATTGAGCAGACACACACACACACACACACACACACACACACACACACACACACACACACACACACACACACACACACACACACACACACACACACACACACACACACACACACACACACACACACACACACACACAAAGAAAGAAAATTCGAGGCATCAACGGGAAACAAACCCTGGAACCTGGAGTTTAGTTATTGGCAGGCGAACGTCTGAACCATTCTGCCACTCTTCTCCTTTCAACATGTCGTGGTCTGTGATATTAGATGTTAAGCCCACAGCTATGTCAACTTAATCAACCAACTGGCCTTATCATACGACAACATTTATAATGTGGCTCCACACAAATACGCCAACACCATGTGGCAGGGCACTTAATGATGATAGTGATCTGTGTTTTCACTTACTGAGAGTCAGTTTTCCAAGCTCAGTAAGTGAAAACACTGATCACTATCATCATTAAGTGCCCTCCACATGGCGTTGGCAATCATGGCCCTCCATATGCATCTGTCCCTTGTTGCCGCAAGCACATTTCCACCCTCTCTGTCCTCAGCCATTCTGCAAATCCGTCCAATACTTTTTCCCTGGGTCTACCTGGTGCTCTCTTTCCCTCCAGCTTTCCTGTTGTGACCAGGTGCTCCATTCCCCTTTCCTCATAAAATGGCCTATAAATGTTGCCTGTCTTTTCCTAATCTTCCTTATGAATGATCTACTTGTGTCTGCCTCTATCAAGACTGTCTCGTTTGTTTTCTTCGCTGTCCACGAACTCTCAACATTCTTCTTAGAAACCACATCTCAACTGCCTCAATCTTGTTCTGGCTTTGCTTGTTGACTGTCCACGCCTCACACCCGTATAACATTATCCGTTCTATGTAACATTCAAGAACTCTCTTCCTGATGTTGATTGATAAGCATTTGTTGGCTAGAATGCTTTTCATCTTCTTGAATGCTGTTTTGGCTTGGCCAATTCTGCTGGCTATTTCTGATATGCATCTGCCTTCTGGTGAAATGATCGTTCCCAGAAATTTAAACTTATCAACCCCTATGTCATTTCTAAATGAGCAATGATAAAGTTTACTTGACCCTGGTATATTTATTTTCTTCCTCTCAGTATGTGAGAACACTGACCACTATGTCCTTTCGAAATAGGAATATAAAGTTTACTTGACCTGGTCATTTTTCCTCTCAGTATGTGAGAATACTGACCAGTAGGCCGTTTCTAAATAGGCAATGATAAGTTTATTTGACCTGGTCATTTTCCTCTCAATATGTGGGATACTGACCCGTAGGCCATTTCTAAAGAAGCAATGATAACGTTTATTTGACCTGATCACTTCTACTCTCAATATGAATAAACACTGACCAGTACGTTATTTCTAAATGAACAATATTAACGTTTACTTCACCTGGTTTCCCCATAGGGAGACTGCGCACAATTCCATGCACGTTAACCTGGGAGATTGGAAAACAAAAACTCCACCCTTTACCCACCAGGCAAAGGTAACCAGGCAGACACAGGTACCCAGGCAGACACAGGTAAACCAGGCCAGGACACAGGTAACCAGGCAGACACAGGTAAACCAGGCAGACACAGGTACCAGGACAGACACAGGTACCCAGCAGTCAAGACACAGGTACCCAGGCAGACACAGGTACCAGGCAGACACAGGGTCCAGGCACGCCAGGCAGACACAGGTACCCAGGCAGCACACAGGTATCCAGGCAGACACAGGTACCCATGGGCCCAGGCAGGATGAAACCCAAGACATTCCGATTGAAATTCTGACGTTTACCCACTTCACCACCGCGCTGAGCATCCGCCAACTTTCAACCCAGAAGAAACTGAAAAGGCCACGTTTGTACTTTTTCTCTTTTTTTTTGTTTTTTCGTCGAAACATTGTTTTCTTTCTATTTTTCTTCTTGTTCCACTTTTCTTTTTCTCTCTTTATTTATTTCCCTTTCTTTTTATATTTCTCCTTTGACCACTTTTCTTTCCATTTCTGCGAGCTGTCTCGATTAACTGAACTAGTTATAGGACGAAATCTTCTATTGTCAGTGGCGACAGAAGTGACTTGTTTTGATGCTTCCTATGCATTTATTCTTTTTTTTTTTTTTTTCTTTCTTTCTTTTTTTCTTTTTCTAATTGTGTACTTACTTTCTCCCCTCGATTGATATTTATTTTCTTTTTTTATCGTATCACTTTTGTCGTTTAGCCTAAACCTACTTCTTGTTTTTCTTGTTCTTGTACTTCTTGTTCTTCTTGTTTTCCTTCTCCTTCTTCTTCCTCTTCATCCTCCTCCTCAAGGACACTAAGCCAGCGCTACAACCGATCGAGAATAACCTTAGTTCACTTGAGTGATTGAGAGAGAGAGACAGACAGACAGACAGGGAGAGAGGAGAGACAGACAGAGACAGAAGACAGGAGAGGAGACAGACAGACAGATAGACAGACAGACAGACTTAAAGAGAGAGAAAGACAGACAGACAGAGAGACAGACTGACTGACAGAGACAGATAGAGACAGACAGAGACAGAGAAAGAGAAAGACAGACAGACATAGACAGAGAGAGAGACAGACAGACAGACAGAGATAGACAAAAGACAGACAGACATAGCCAGAGAGAGACAGACAGACAGAGATAGACAGAGACAGAGAAAGACAGACTGACAGGCAGACAGAGACAGAGACAGAGAGAGAGACAGAGACAGGGAGAAAAAGAAGAGAGAAAGAGAGAGACAGAGAGAGAGAGAGAGTGAGAGACAGACAGACAAACAGACAGAGGCGGAGACAGAGAGAGGCACAGACAGAGACACAGCCGGAGACAAAGAAACATAGAGAGAGACACAAAGAGAGAAAGAGAGAGACAGAGAGACAGACAGACAGAGAGGGAGAGAGAAAAAGAGACAGACAGACATAGAGAGAGAGGCAGACGGACAGACAGACAGATCGAAACAGAGAGAGAGAGAGAGAGACAGACAGACAGACAGAGACAGAGAGACAGAGAGAGAGACAGAGAGACAGAGAGACAGAGAAAGAGACAGAGACAGAGAGAGAATGCATTTGGGGATCATAATTTCATATTTGTTTTTAAGGAAAACTGTCCGCACATCACCCCAAAACTGTTTCTATACGAAAAGGTTGTAAATCCTCTGTTCATCTGTCTGCTCGTCTATCTGTCCGTGAGCATGTTTTTTTTGTTTGTTTGTTTGTTTGTTGTTTGTTCGTTCTTTCGTTTGTGTGTTTGTTTGTTTGTTTCTTTCTTTCTTTCTTTCTTTTGAGCTTATGCACTGCAAGGAACAAGCTAGTCAAGCCACACCAACAAACTTCCCTTTTCAGTGGACACCGGACAAGCTTTTGCATAAACGTGATCATAAAATTTGCAATTTGTTCAAGAGGGAGTCATCGCAGTCGGACAATTCCACATGCGCTCCATCCAAATATGATAACAATCATTTGACAGACTCCTTGACCCTGCGCAAAACCCTACTCGCTAAGAAGGTCTCGAAATGAAAAGGAAGGTGAGGAGAGGGAGCTATGAAACATTAAGCTGACGCCACCAGAATGATGAAAACATCCCACACACCCCGCCACCCCAACCCCACCCCCCACAGTGGGGATGCTGGGGGCTCTCTCAGTATAAATAGTATCTCCACCTTCTGGAAATTCTGTGTTAGAAATTTCCTCTTTTCTGTCACTCTCTTTGTTTCTGCCCCCAGGGTGCGGGAGTCAAAGGGTTAATGCAGTATACACACAGTTTGTCACGTCACACAACCTATCCACTCACCTGTACACCCCCGTGGGGATGCCGGGGGCTCTTTCAGTACAAACAGTATCCCCACCTTCTGGACATTCTGTGCCAGAAATGTCCTCGTTTCTCTCACTCTCTTTGTCTCTTTCTTTCTCCTTTACTTTCTGTCATTTCTTCCTATCATTTTCTGCCTTACTGGTCCATTCACCTGTATGTTTTCGATAAAGTCTTACGTACTTTTTCTTACGATTGATAATTGGGTACATGTATTAAGTGCATTTTTGGCTCTAGGAAGCTGAGATATGCGTAAGCAATTTTAGGTAATTTATACCGAATTTTATGTATGTTTTGTGTCCTTAGGTATGCTTAAATTTGCATTCAGGTGTATCTGGATTATGTGCGCGAATGCATTGATATGTGTACTTAATTTTTTTTTTTCGTGTTGAAGTTTTGTATGTTTTGAAGCGGTTGTAGCCCTGATATGGCTCTACACAGTCGGCTGGGCTTTAAACAACAATAACAATAACGATGAAAACGTTGATATTGAAACGAAACATTAAAATGATTTTAAGATAATCTCATGACATGTGAAGCAGTTTCTATATGCACTTGGTCTGAAGACCTCAATTGTATCCTCAGTTACCTGGTTTCTAAAGTCTGAATTATACCTACAGGCACCTGGTTTCAAAGGTTTGAATTGTTTCCTCAAGCACCTGCTTTCAAAGGTTGAATTGTTTCTCAAGCACCTGCTTTCAAAGGTTTGAATTGTTTTCCCTCAAGCACCTGCTTTCAAAGGTTTGAATTGTTCCCTCAAGCACCTGCTTTCAAAGGTTTGAATTGTTCCCTCAAGCACCTGCTTTCAAAGGTTTGAATTGTTCCCTCAAGCACCTGCTTTCAAAGGTTTGAATTGTTTCCTCAAGCACCTGCTTTCAAAGGTTTGAATTATTTCCTCAGAAACCTGGTGCCAGTGGTCTGAATTATATCCACGGTACTCAATCTTGATGGTCTGAATTTTCTGGATAAAAATCATTTTGCTGTCAAATTTCTTCACAAACACTCTCACACGCACAAGCACACACACAAGCACACACACAGCACACACACACACACACTACACACACACACACTCTCACTTACTCACACACACACACACACACAAACACTGCACACGCACACACACACTCACACACACACAAACACTGCACACCACACACATACACACACTCACAACACACAACACTGCACACGCACACACACACACACACATACAAACACTGCGCACACACACACACACACACACACACACACCACACACACACACACATCACACACACACAACAACACACTACAACACACACACACACACACACACACACCACGACACGTGCACTAACAGTCAGGGTCAAGTCTGAATCAATTTCCCTGTTTTTACAAGGGTAGGAGGAGATGTGGGGGGGGGGATGTGCTGGGGGGGGGGGCGTGAAGGAGGGGTGGTGGTGGTGTAAACACAGGGCAAGGCCAACAATCTGGAATGCAGCTGTCAGATCAAGGAAAGACAACCTGATTACAACAAAGTTAAAATGCTACTCAACAGCGAGTCGGAGAGCATGGTGAGCGGTCACACGGTGAGCAAACACACTAATCAAGTGAGCAACAACCACAACAACCACGTAAAACACATATAAAAAAAAAGAAAAAGAAGGAAAGAGAGAGAGAGAGAGGGTGAGAGAGAGAGAGAGACAGACAGACACAGAGATAGGAGGGAGGGAGAGAGAAAGAGACGGACAGACAGACAGAGAGAGAGAGAGAGGGAGAGAGAGAGAGACAGACAGACAGAGAGGGGAGAGAGAGAGACAGAGACAGAGAGAGAGACAAAGAGAGAGAGACACAGAGAGACAGAAAGAGACAGACGGAGAGAGAGAAAGAGACAGACAGACAGAGACAGAGACAGGAGACAGAGAGAGAGAGAGATAAAAAAAAGAAAAAACAAACAAAGTCAAGCCACGCTATTGATCTATCGGTCTTTACGATTTTTTTAACAACACATACGCCTATTAACCTATTAACTTGAAAACCGGTTGACCTCAGTAGATTAACCTGATTTATTTACTCCTGTCATTATCAATTCAATTTTGAATAATATTTAATTCAGGTTGCTCTGTCCAAAATGTCCCACCACAGCCAACTAATAATTATTTGACTTTAATTACGGAATTCAAAACAAGCGTGACTGCCGAAGCAAAGAAAACCAGAAAAAAAACACGAAAAAAGAATACGAACGCGTATTTGATACAAGAAGACAAGACAGGCGCAAATTTTTGGCCAACTGGTCTTTGTCAAGCGTAAGGTTACAAACAAACAAACTCCGTCCACTGGACAAAGCAACAGGGAAGTTTCAGTCTTTTTCTCCTAATTTTCGTATCTTGTGTTTGTCAACAAGCAAAGCCAGAACAAGATTGAGGCAGCCGAGATGTGGTTTCTAAGAAGAATGTTGAGAGTTCCATGGATAACAAAGAAAACAAACGAGACAGTCTTGATGGAGGCAGACACAAGAAGATCATTGATAAGGAAGATTAGGAAAAGACAGGCAACATTATGGGCCATTTTATGTGGAAGGGGGAATTGGAGCACCGACAATAGCAAAGGTGGAGGGAAAGAGAACACCAGGTACACCCTGGGGAAAATATTGGACTGATTTGCAGAGTGCTGAAGACAGAGAGGGTGGAAGATGTGCTTGCGGCAACAAGGGATAGATACATATGGAGGGCCATGATCTCCAACGCCATGTGGCAAGGCACTTGATGATGATGATGATGATGATGATGATGATGATGATGATGATAGTGTTCGTTTGTTTGTTTGTGATCTTACGCTTGACAAAGACCAGTTGGCCAAAAATTTGCGCCTGTCTTGTCTTGTTGTATAATATACGCGTCGCGTTCATATTCTTTTTTCGTGTTTTGTTTTTCTCTGGTTCCTGTTTAATCACAGAGGCGAAGGTCATAGAACAGGTATGCAGACTTATTAAACTTGTGAAGGGGATTAACAATCGTAGGATAATAATAACAGGACGATCATCATCATCGTCAGGTGCCTCGCCGCATGGCGTTGGCGATTATG
>JAPXFY010000032.1:29491587-29494087 GCA_030674185.1 Monoplex corrugatus | reverse complement strand
GATCACCAACGCCATGCGGCAGGGCACCTGATGATGATGATATATACACATACATGTAGATGGTTTTCAAGGGTGTGGGACCTGGCAAATCATCAACATATCTCTCCAATGTTTTATACAAAGGCAGCCGGGCAATGCCCTGCTCTTCACGATTTTCAACTGCCGTGGGATTTTCAGATGTATGTATATTTATGTATGTATATATATATATATATGTAATTTACCGGCCAAGGCGGACGAAGTTCCGCAAGGAACTCAACGGCTAAGTGTTCAAGACCAAGGCGAACCACCTAGATGGAGGACGTCGGCTGTGGTCTGGCATGGAGAGGGATGGGCTCCGCCATGCGACATTGCCCAAGACACACTAAATGAAGATTACAACCGCAACTCAATCCATACCGGCCCGGTCGTCGCCCGGAACAAGGACCGCGCCTTCCGTCGCTGGCCATCAGGGCGGAGGTGAAAAGTATGTGACTGATGGACCAAAATCCCTACGTACAAGAAAAAATGTTACTATCGGCACCTGGAATGTGAGATCGCTGAGAGCAGCAGGAAAAGTTGCAGAACTAACGTATGAAATGAAGAGATACCGATGGAACGTCCTTGGGCTCTGTGAGGTACGATGGAAAAACCTCGGAGAAACGTCTACCCCAGAAGGCCACAAACTCTACTTCAGTGGCAGTGAAGACAAACATGAACATGGAGTTGGATTCCTCATTCACAAAGACACTGTGAATGCCATCATGGGATGCCGACCAGTCTCTAGCAGACTCATTACTATTCGGCTTAAGGCTTCACCTTTTAACATCACCGTCATCCAAGCTTATGCCCCAACAACTGACTATGATGACGAGGCTGTCGAAGATTTCTATGATCAACTGCAGGAAATCGTAGATCAGACGCCAAAGAAAGACATCATTATAGTGCAGGGCGACTGGAATGCGAAATGTATACATATATAATACCAAATTCCACCCGGGCTTCAATCATCTCTGTAGTAATATTGTCTGGTCTTGGGACTTTTCCTGGTTTCATCTTTTTCAATGCTGCTCTAATTTCATCTTTCATTATGGGTGGTTCTTCAACGTTCTTTCTTAGAATGTGTTCTTCGTTTCCGTCATCTTCAAAAAGGTCTTTAATTTACTCTCCCCATCTATCCAATATTTTGTCTTTTTCCATGATAAGCGAACCATCTTTCGATTTTAAGCAACCAGTTCTGTACACGAAAGCAGAAATGGCAGAACGTAACCCAATCAAAAGTGAGAAGATTGAAACAAACACGGAACACCTAAAAAAGACAGTAATTATAATGATAATAATAATAATAATAATAATAGTATAATAATAATAATAATATTAATAATAACAAATCACTTTTATATAGTGCTGTTCTCCTACACATAGGTAAAAACTCACTGCGCTTTAATTAGTTCATTTTTTCCAATCAGCCCTATGCCTAGTGGTCAATTATACTAACTCCCACTCCTAGTCCCCCTCCAACACACACACTATCACATCTGTTGCAAGCCAGTACAAATATATACATTACTGAACCAGAAAAATCAAAAATCATGTTTCATTACTGGTAGTATTTATCAAAAAGATGAGTTTTTAGGCCCGCCTTGAAAGAAGAGAGAGATGATGAACAGCGGAGAGAAAAAGGCAGATCGTTCCAGACGAGTGAGGCCTGGCAACGGAAGGCTCGGCGTCCTATGGTTTTGTATTTTGATTGTGATTTTGCCAGAAACTTCTGGCTGCTTGACCTGAGACTGCGTTCAGGCCTGTATGTTTTAAGCACAGAAGAGAGGTAGATAGGCAACGTACCACCAAATTGCCGATAAAACCAGAGTAGCTAGTGTATATTCTACTCTCGCTTCCACAGGGAGCCAGTGGAGCTGCTTCAATAGGCTGGTTGCTGAGGTGGCCTTTCGCTTTCTGAAAATGCAGCATACTCGTATTTACAAAATGCGTATGGTTCTTGATCTATGCGTGCATAGGGTTACGGCGCACAGGCCTGCAAAGTCACTCGATGAACTCAAAAGTTCGACGGAAAAAGAAAGTGGACGAAATCAGGAACATCAATAGCGAAAGCTGTCTACTAATTAAACCGACACAGAATCGTAAGGGGCTTTATGGAGCGGGCAGCGGGCTCACAAAGCTGATTAACACAGAGCTCCGGCCTTCAGTGGCAGACAATGACCTCAGTCATCGTCACTAGTGTAGTGTAAGTGGCCACAAGGGAGAGTAGCGGGTCCCAGTAGCTTCAGTTGGTTTGAGCGTCGGATTCACATGCTGATGGTTGTGGGTTCGACTCCCGGGGTGCGCTACATTAATTAAAAACTGGCCTTCTTCACTGTCCCATTTTAACATCATTGTTGTTCTGGTGGTGTTAGTATGGGATTAGATAAGTCTCCCCATTAAAACTGGTCTTCTTCACTGTCCCATCTTAACACTATTGCTGTTCTGGTGGTGTCAGTATAGGATTAGACAAGTCCCCTCA
>JAPXFY010000032.1:29471587-29479087 GCA_030674185.1 Monoplex corrugatus | reverse complement strand
TTGCTCATTTACATGTCTGTCTAGATATAGAAATACCTGGGGGGAAAAAAATCAATCAAAGAATAATGTAATGTGATATGATAGACAAGGAAATGAAAGAATAACGACACGTGTTATCGTTTGTGACAGATGGAAAGAGAGACGTAGGTTGGAAATAATAAACAACAATATCAAATGTGTGTGTGTCTGTGTGTGTGTGTGCGTGCGTGTGTGTGTGTGTGTGTGTGTGTGTGTATGTGTGTATGAGTGTGTGTGTGTGCGTGCGTGTGTGTGTGTCTGTGTGCGTGTAAGTGTGTGTTGTGTGTGTCTGTGTCTGTGTCTGTGTCTGTGTCTGTGTGAATGTGTGTATTTTGTTGTGTCTGTGACTGTATGTCTTGTCTGTAAGAAAGAGAGGGAAAGTGAGAGAGAGAGAGAGAGAGAACAAGAGAAGGACAGAGAGAGAGAACTACATGTAGATAGAACAGACAGATAGAGACAGAAAGACAGACATGCACAGACTGAGAAACAGAGAAGAAAAGGAGATGGAGGAGGAGGAGAAGCAGAAGAACAACCCCCCCCCCCAAAAAAAAAAAGAGAAAGGACAAGGAAAAGGAAAAAGAAGAAGAAGAGAAAGACGAACAACAACAACGATAACACAACTCCATCAAACGTTAGCAAAACAAAAAGATAGAGAGAGAGTGAGTGGGTGAGAGAGAGAGAGAGAGAGAGAGAGAGACAGAGAGCGACAGAGAGACAGACAGACGGACAGACAGAACGAGAGAGAGAGAGACAAACAGAGACAGAGAGAAAGAGAAAACAAGAGAAGGACAGACAGGCGGACAGAGACAGAGACAGAAAGAGAGAGAGACAGAGACAAAGAGACAGAGAGAGACAGAGACAGAGAGAGACATAGAGACAGAGACAGAGAAAGAGAGAGAGAGAGAGTGTCCCCTATGTCAATATTTCTTACAGAGAAAGAGAGAGAGAGAAAGAGAGAGAGAGAAACAGACAGACAGACAGACAGACAGAGACGGAAACAGAGACAGACAGAGACAGAAGAGAAGAAGAAGAAGAAAAAGAAGAAGAAGAAAAAGAAGCGCTATGATGCCATCTTTCATATCATGCACCGTTTTCCAAATAGGATTTCAGCTTGTAAATTACATGGTTGTCGATGTGTGTCTCCGAGAGATCATAACAGTTCTGTCAAAACACACAATGATGCATAATTTGAAGTTGTTGAGCTGCCAACCCCATCTCCCAAGTAGAACTACTTGGGCTTCGTTTCAATGGACCTACCGGTAACTTTTCTTGTTGTTCCTCTATTCGTTTATTTGTTTACTCATTCATTCATTCATTCATTCGTTCGTTCGTTTGTTCGTTTGTTTGTTCATTCATTCATTCGTTCATTCATTCATGTATTCATTCGTTCGTTCTTTCATTTATTCAATCAATCATTCATTCATTCATTCATTCGTTCGTTCGTTCGTTCGTTCGTTCGTTCGTTCGTTCATTGATTGATTCATTCATTGATTCATTCATTCATTACTCATTCATTCATTCAATCAATCATTCATTATTTCGTTTGTTCATTCATCCATTCATTCATTCATTAACTCATTCATTCATTCTTTCGTTCATCCATTCATTCATTAATTCATCCATTCATGTTCGATCGATCATTCCTTCCTTCCTTCCTTCATTCATTCATTCATTCATTCATTCATTCATTCATTTTTTTCTTTTTTATATACATACTGTCTTCTCTATCTGCATAAATAAATAAATGTCGGATAAACAGTGGAACATATCCGGAGCTATGTGGGCTGAAAGCTCATGGATTTTCTTGTTTATGCACCCCAGTCCACGCTTTTCATTCCACTCGGGAGAAAGAGAGAGAGAGAGGAGAGAGAGAGAGAGAGATAGACATAGACACAGAAAGACATAGTGAGAGAGAGAGGGGGGAGAGAGAGGGGGACAGGGAGAGACAGAGAGATACAGACACAGAGAAACACAGACTAAGAGAGAGGGATAGAGAAAGAGGAGAGAGAGCGGGGGTGAGGGGAGACAGAGAGACATAGGCAGAGAGAGACTGAGACAAAGAGAGACAGAGACAGAGAGATAGAGAGAGACAGAGACAGAGAGACATACGCAGAAAGAGAGAGAGAGACACAGAGAGAGAGAAGACACACACACACACACAGAGGCAGACGCAAAGAGAGAGACAGAAAGTGAGAGAGAGACGGAGAGAAGGAGGGAGAGAGACAGAGAGGGAGGGAGAAGGGACAGGGAGAGAGACAAAGAGAGAGAGAGAGAAAGAGAGAGAGAGACAGAGAGACAGAGACAGAGAGAGAGAGAGACATAGGCAGAAACAGAGAACATTATTTTATGAAGGTAACAGAGCACTGATGACGACAACCGCTGTTATTACACAACAATTATACTGCCACTATATCACTACCACTACTGCTGCCACCATTGGTACTACTACTACTATTCTACTTCTGCTGCTGCCATTGCTGTTTGTTACTACTCCTGCTACATTTACTGGTAATGATGGTAATAATGACGCTAATAAGAACCATGGTGTACACCTCTGCAGATCACGACAGGAACTTTCTGTGAGATCATACTGTTACACTGTGCGTGATTAACAAGTTATTAGTTGAGTCATTCGTAAACAATTAACTGGATACTAATTATATTTTTTTATATAAAACCTCACCATCAATGCCACAAATACGAGCATAATGTCTACATAATTAGGTCCTTGACTGAGGCTCTGTTTCGTTCTAACAAAACGATTTGTTTTTCGTTCGTTTGTGATTACGTAAATAAAACCCACGTTAAATACAAACGTCAATATTTTCTTCTTCTTCTTTTTTCTTCTTCTTCTTTTTCTTCTTCTTCTTCTTCGCATTCTTCTTCGCATTCTTCTTCTTCTTCTTCTTCTTCTTCTTCTTCTTCTTCTTCTTCTTCTTCTTCTTCTTCTTCTTCTTCTTCTTTCTTCTTCTTCTTCTTCTTCTTTCTTCTTCTTCTTCTTCTTCTTCTTCTTCTTCTTCTTTCTTCTTCTTCTTCTTCTTCTTCTTCTTCTTCTTCGCATTCTTCGCATTCTTCTTCTTCTTCTTTTTCTTCTTCTTCTTCTTCTTCTTCTTCTTCTTCTTCTTCTTCTTCTTCTTCTTCTTCTTCTTCTTCTTCTTCTTCTTCTTCTTCTTCTTCTTCTTCTTCTTCGCATTCTTCTTCTTCTCGCATTCTTCTTCTTCTTCTTCTTCTTCTTCGCATTCTTCTTCTTCTTCGCATTCTTCATTTACTTCTTCATTTACTTCTTCTTCTTCTTTTTCTTCTTCTTCTTCCTCTTGTTGTTGTTGTTGTTGTTTTGTTGCTGTTGTTGTTGTTGTTGTTGTTGTTGTTGTTATTGTTGCTCTTCTTCTTCTTCTTCTTCTTCTTCCTCTTCTTCTTCTTTTTCTTCTTCTTCTTCTTCTTCTTCTTCTTCTTCTTCTTCTTCTTCTTCTTCTTCTTCTTCTTCTTCTTCTTCTTCTTCTTCTTCTTCGCATTCTTCTTCTTCTTCGCATTCTTCTTCTTCTTCTTCTTCTTCGCATTCTTCGTCTTCTTCTTCTTTATTTTTTTTTAATTAAAAATAAATCGTTCTAAACAAGGCTCATATGGTTCATGATTATACTGTTAGATAACCTTGATTGATATTCAGACAAACTCTCCTAAATCACCTAGCATATTCTGGAAAGTGAAGAATGATGAAAAACCACTGATTTTTCTGTTACTGGATGCAGTACTGTTTTGTAATGAATCAGATGCAGTCTATGCAGTATTTTTTCTGTGTCTTTTGTGTAAGACACAAAGGCACATAAGGAGGGTCATGATCGCCAACGCCATGTGGCAAGGCACTTGATGATGATGATGATGATGATGATGATGATGAGATGATGATGATGATGATGACGACGATGATGATGTGCAAGACAGAATTTGATTTCTGGGGTTTGGAGTTCATTCAAGACGGATTCATCGTACTCGTGCAATTCCATAAGCGCTCAGCTCAATCTACCAACTGTGGAAATAGCTATAGTCTGGTTAGGAGCAGCTTTCGAAAAGCTATATGATGGGCCTGTTTAGGCGTCGTGGTTGATATAATCAACACAGACAGTGACAGAAGATATAATCTTCACACACAGCTGGACATGACAGGGAGAAATCCCCCCCCAATATTTCTTAAAAACAAAAACTGAAAAAAAAGAGTCTTGGTCAATAGAGTGCATAGTTATGGATATGAATAATTATGAAAATGAATGTGAATGGAGTGGGACGAGATGGACACGGGCCTAATGATGCTGGCCCCGAAAAATCGTGAAGAGCAGGGCATTCGCCTCGCTGCTTTAGTATACAACATTAGGGAGATAGGTTGATTTCCCAGGTCCCCCCCCCCCCCCCATGAAGACCAATTAGCCTTCTTGCCATTCTGAAATCTTGGTAAAAGAAAATGGATATGAATATGAATATGATTATGAATATGAATATGAATGTGAATAGAAAGCGAGGGAGAGGAGATGGCACCATCCTCATAATGCTGGCCCCGAGAAAAGTTGAGGTCTCTACCATCTCACTCCCCTACGACGTCAGGGTTATTGGACCATCTATATATCTATAAAACATAATCCAAACAGAAACACAGGGGCAAAGACATCATCATCATCATCATCATCATCATCATCATCATCATCATCATCATCATCTTCATGTGCCATGGCGTTGGTGACCATGGCCCTCCATAAGTATCTATCCATTGTTGCCTCAAGCACATCATCCACCCTCTCTGTCCTCAGCCACTCTGCAAGTCCGTCCAATAATTTTCTTCCTGGGTCCACCTGGTGCTCTCTCTCCCTCCAGCTTTCGAAGGGGAATGATGTGGTAAAGACAAGAAAGATAAAAGAGAAATACTGACAAGGAATTCGGAAGGTGAAAGAAAAAATAGGGAGGTGGGTGGTGATCGTGGGAGTGGGGGGGTGAAGGGAACAACAACGACAAGGAGAATGGAAAAAAAAAACCGAAAAAAAAAAAATTAAAGACAGAAAGAAAGGATGAAAAAAGAAAGGGCAGAGAGAGAGAGAGAGACAGACAGGCGGAAAGAAAGACACAACAAAAGTGCATTGAAGAAAAAACACTGAAAAGAACGAAAAAAAAAAAAGACAACAATAACAACATAATATAAAAAAAGAAGAAAAGAAAGAAAGAAAGAGAAAGAAAGAAGAAAAAAGAAAAAGGGAAAAGAAAGACATTCAGACAGAAAGAAATAATGAAAAACTGTTACGGACAAACACAGAAAGGAAGAAAAAGAGATGACCCAGCAACAAAAACACATAAAATAAGTTAAAAAATGAAAAACAAAAAATTGAAAGTGAGATAGAAAGAAGAAGAAGAAAGAAACAAAAACACACACACAAAAGGAAAGAATAGCAGAACCCACTAAAGAGATACACAGAAAAGAAGGGAAAAAAACAGACAATAAGAATTTCACACACACACACACACACACACACACACACCACCCACACACACACACACACACACACAACACCACACACACACACACACACACACACACACACACACACACATACAAGAAACAAAAAAACACACACACACACACACACACACACACACACACACACACACACACACACACACACACACACATGTAAACACAAGAAACAGAAAGAGAACGAGAGAGAGGAGAGAGAGAGACAGAGAGAGAGACAGAGAGACAGAGAGAAGACAGAGACACAGAGAGACAGAGAAAAGAGACAGACAGACAGAAACAGACAGAGAGAGACAGAGAGAGAGACAGAGAGAGACACAGACACAGAGAGAGAGACATTGAGAGAGAGAGACAGACAGACACACAGACGGACAGACAGACACACAGACAGAAACAGAGACAGAGAGAGACACAGAGAGAGAGAGAGGGGGGGAGGAGAGAGAGAAGAAGAGACAGACAGAGACAGACAGACAGAGAGCCAGAGACAGACAGAGAGAGAGAGGGGACAGAGACAGACAGAGACAGACAAAGAGAGAGAGAACAAAACAAGAATGCTAACAGAATCAACAGAATGTAATTACTGGAGACAAACACGAAGTTCACAACTCAAAGAGGCATTCATCGCACTCGGGGCTCGGACAATTCCATACAAGCTCCTCCACCCAAATCTCCCACCACTTTAACTGGTAGATTCCTTGAGCCTGCACAAAACCTTACAAGCTGGCAAAGTCTTGAAATGAGAAAAGTTGGAGCGGGATTTATGAAAACACTCACCTGTCTCACCTCTCGGCGTCACTGGGTTCGGTGTTGGTCGCTGCACATTTTTGACTCTGTCACCTCTCTCCAGGCCACTCTGTCTTAACTTTTGTGGACAGTTTCTTGAATATGTAGGCCATTGATGTTGGTTATGTTCTCAGTGTATGATACTGGAGATCTGCCTTTTTGCCCCTGTTTTTTTCCTTGAAAGATGGTTGCCATGAGGTCCGTGTTCTTGCTGCGTAACACATGGTCAATGTATTTTAAGTTTTCTCTTGTTGATGTCTGCTAGTAGTTTTTTGGTGGCATGAAGTTCTTCCAGGACATTTTCATTAGTTCTTCTATCTGTCCATTTGACACGTAGTAGTCTCCGAAAAAAACGCATCTCTGCTGCCTCAATTCTTCTGCAGTATCAGTTTTTCTCAGAGTCCAGGTTTCGCAGCCATAAATCATGACTGGCCAGAACAAACATCTTTAAAAGTCTACCTTTCAGGCCATTTGGTATGCCTATGTCTTTCCAGAATTTGACACACACACACACACACACACACACACACACACACACACTCACACACACACATACACACGCACGCACACACACACACACTCACACACGCGCGCACAAACCACACACATACACACACACACACACTGACAGACACACACACACACTGACAAACAAACACACACGACAACACACACACACACACACACACACACACACACACACACACACACACACACACACACACACACACACACACACACACACACACACACACACGGAAGTCCATAGCATCGTGATTACGATCCTAATCGTCAACACATCTGCAGAAAAAAAAAATGTCATCGTGGCATAATTGGTCACAAAAGAACAGTAAAGAAGAAAAAAATAGCAAAAGAAGGAGGATTAAATTAATGTAAAGGAAAAAGAGAACAAGAAGAAGATTATTTGGGAAGAAAACAAAAAGAAAGAGAAAAAGAACAGAAGGGTTAAATTGGTGTAAGGAAAAAAACGAAGAAAATGAGGAAGAAGAAGAGAAGAGGAGGTTAAATTGACGTAGATGAAGAATAAAAAGACAAAGAAGTAGAGGAGGAAGTAAATTGACGTAAAGGAGGAAGAAGAAAAAGAAAAAGACGACGGAGAGGGATAAATTGGTGTGAAAAGAGAGGAAAAAACACGAAAAAAAAGGAAGGAAATAAGAAGGTTAAATGCG
>JAPXFY010000032.1:29459087-29466587 GCA_030674185.1 Monoplex corrugatus | reverse complement strand
ATACGCACAGAACACAAAACGGAAAATGTCAACTGAAAGTACACATGACATTCCTACAGCACCGAAAGCAATTCACTCTTTACTGAAAGATGTACTGTTACACTATGAAATATTAAACAACATAATTATCGATACACTTTCAACAATTGTTCTAATTTTTTTTGAAAATGTAGATAGAATTCTTGGGACTAATGTGACACTGAAAAAAATGGGACTTGTTAAAAAAAATTACTGTGACTTTTTTTTTTTTGAAACGAAAGAAAGATAGTATTAAGCATAATTTTGGAATGGTGTATGTACGACTGAAGATCGAAGACTTCTTGAAATCAGACCGTATCATTTATGTTTTATCTAATTTAGCGATGTACAATAAGCTGGGGGGGGGGGGGGATTAATTAATGGCTATAGTTACGTGACGTTCTTTAGCAGTGTTTTATCAGTTGTTCCTCTCAGTTACGGTTCATAATAGTTTTTCTCTTTAATCCTTCTTGTTCCAAGAAGACATTAAAGACAATTATATTTTAACTCTCTCTCTCTCTCTCTCTCTCTCTCCTCTCTCTCTCTCTCTCTTTATCTCTGTCACTATCTGTCTCTGTGTGTGTGCTTATATATATGTGTGTTTAAGTGTGTGTGCGTGTGTATGTGTGCGTATGTATGCACACGTGTGCGTATGTGTGTGTGCGTATGTGTTGTGTGTGCGCGCGCGTGCAATGTGTGTGTGTCGTGTCTGTGTGTCTGTAAGCGCGTGTATGTGAGCTCAACACGATGAAGCGATTAAACAAAAAACAAACAAACAAACAAAAACCAACACAAAACATAGTTGTTAAAATGTATAAATCTTTCAAGGTAAATTCAAAACTTTGCCACATATTCTTGCTTTCATAGAAGAGCTGAACAAATAGACAAAACTAAACAGCTTAATAATAAAAAAATAAATCAGTGGCTTTATCTTAAACTGCAAGGAGACTGGTCATTTTTATGGCTCCACGTCGTTTGACCCCCTGAACGCAAATTAATTTTGACTCATTTTAAGACATGCTATTGTTATTGTTATTTTTTGTTTAAAGCCCAGCCGACTGCGTAGAGCCATATCAGGGCTATAACCATTTCAACACACACACAATTCTTCAACAGGAAAAAAAAAAAGAAGAAGAAAATTAAGAACACATACTAATGCATTTGCGCACATAATCTAAGAATGAAACCCCTGGCATTGACCACTCCGTCCAATTTATCACACAGGGGATTTAAAAAACATACCTGGTTATGAATTCAAACATGAGTAAGGACGCTAAAACATATATAAAAACAGGCCTAAATTCCCTGAAATTGCTTTCGCATATCTGGTTTCCTTAGAGCCAAAAATGCATTTAATACATGTATCCAATTACCAATTCGAAAAGAAGGTGTACAAGACTTTATCGAACCCATACAGGTGAATGGACCAGCAAGGCCGAAAATGATAGGTAGAAATGACAGAAAACAAAGGAAAATGACAGGTAGAAATGACAGAAAACAAAGGAAAATGACAGATAGAAATGACAGAAAACAAAGGAAAATGACAGGTAGAAATGACAGAAAACAAAGGAAAATGACAGGTAGAAATGACAGAAAACAAAGGAAAATGACAGGTAGAAATGACAGAAAACAAAGGAAAATGATAGGTAGAAATGACAGAAAACAAAGGAAAATGATAGGTAGAAATGACAGAAAACAAAGGAAAAT
The DNA here is from genome assembly GCA_030674185.1 of Monoplex corrugatus. Taxonomy (NCBI): domain Eukaryota; kingdom Metazoa; phylum Mollusca; class Gastropoda; order Littorinimorpha; family Ranellidae; genus Monoplex; species Monoplex corrugatus. Next base: position 29,464,862 of record JAPXFY010000032.1, on the reverse strand, counting down.
GATTAGGTAGAAATGACAGAAAACAAAGGAAAATGACAGGTAGAAATGACAGAAAACAAAGGAAAATGACAGGTAGACATGACAGAAAACAAAGGAAAATGATAGGTAGAAATGACAGAAAACAAAGGAAAATGATAGTGTAGAAAATGACAAGAAAAGAAAGGAGAAAATGACAGGTAGAAATGACAGAAAACAAAGGAAAATGATAGGTAGAAATGACAGAAAACAAAGGAAAATGACAGGTAGAAATGACAGAAAACAAAGGAAAATGATAGGTAGAAATGACAGAAAACAAAGGAAAATGATAGGTAGAAATGACAGAAAACAAAGGAAAATGACAGGTAGAAATGACAGAAAACAAAGGAAAATGATAGGTAGAAATGACAGAAAACAAAGGAAAATGACAGGTAGAAATGACAGAAAACAAAGGAAAATGATAGGTAGAAATGACAGAAAACAAAGGAAAATGACAGGTAGAAATGACAGAAAACAAAGGAAAATGACAGTAGAAATGACAGAAAACAAAGGAAAATGACAGGTAGAAATGACAGAAAACAAAGGAAAATGACAGTAGAAATGACAGAAAACAAAGGAAAATGATAGGTAGAAATGACAGAAAACAAAGGAAAATGATAGGTAGAAATGACAGAAAACAAAGGAAAATGATAGGTAAGAAATGACAGAAAACAAAGGAAAATGATAGGTAAGAAATGACAGAAAACAAAGGAAAATGATAGTAAAAATGACAGAAAACAAAGGAAAATGATAGGTAGAAATGACAGAAAACAAAGGAAAATGATAGGAAGAAATGACAGAAAACAAAGGAAAATGATAGGTAGAAATGACAAAAAACAAAGAAATGACAGTAGAAATGACAGAAAACAAAGGAAAATGATAGGAGAAATGACAGAAAAAACAATAAGGAAAATGACAGGTAGAAATGACAGAAAACAAAGGAAAATGACAGGTAGAAATGACAGAAAACAAAGGAAAATGAAGGTAGAAATGACAGAAAACAAAGGAAAATGATAGGTAGAAATGACAGAAAACAAAGGAAAATGATAGGTAGAAATGACAGAAAACAAAGGAAAATGACAGGTAGAATGACAGAAAACAAAGGAAAATGACAGGTAGAAATGACAGAAAACAAAGGAAAATGATAGGTAGAAATGACAGAAAACAAAGGAAAATGATAGGTAGAAATGACAGAAAACAAAGGAAAATGACAGGTAGAAATGACAGAAAACAAAGGAAAATGATAGGTAGAAATGACAGAAAACAAAGGAAAATGACAGGTAGAAATGACAGAAAACAAAGGAAAATGATAGGTAAGAAATGACAGAAAACAAAGGAAAATGATAGGTAGAAATGACAGAAAACAAAGGAAAATGACAGGTAGAAATGACAGAAAACAAAGGAAAATGATAGGTAGAAATGACAGAAAACAAAGGAAAATGATAGGTAGAAATGACAGAAAACAAAGGAAAATGATAGGTAGAAATGACAGAAAACAAAGGAAAATGATAGGTAGAAATGACAGAAAACAAAGGAAAATGATCAGGTAGAAATGACAGAAAACAAAGGAAAATGATAGGTAGAAATGACAGAAAACAAAGGAAAATGAAGGTAAAATGACAGAAAACAAAGGAAAATGATAGGTAGAAATGACAGAAAACAAAGGAAAATGACAGATAGAAATGACAGAAAACAAAGGAAAATGACAGATAGAAATGACAGAAAACAAAGGAAAATGACAGGTAGAAATGACAGAAAACAAAGGAAAATGATAGGTAGAAATGACAGAAAACAAAGGAAAATGACAGATAGAAATGACAGAAAACAAAGGAAACTGATAGGTAGACATGACAGAAAACAAAGGAAAATGATAGGTAGAAATGACAGAAAACAAAGGAAAATGACAGATAGAAATGACAGAAAACAAAGGAAACTGATAGGTAGAAATGACAGAAAACAAAGGAAAATGACAGGTAGAAATGACAGAAAACAAAGGAAAATGATTAGGTAGAAATGACAGAAAACAAAGGAAAATGACAGGTAGAAATGACAGAAAGCAAAGGAACAAGGTAGAAACTGACAGAAAAGAGGAAACGTCAAACACAGAATTTCCAGAAGGCGGGGAGGGATACTGTTTGTACCGAGATAGCCCCCGGCATCCCCACGGGTGGGGATTTAAGTCATGCAATATTCATTTGGACTGATGACACTGCACGGGGTTCTCCACACTGCATGCCTCTCTCTGTTGACGTCAATGGTTTGTATGTTTAGCTCAAGCTTGATTTGTTGCTTTACTTGTCTATTTTATTTTTCTTTCCTTTTTTTTTTTCTTGTGCATTTTTGCTCCATCTTCAGGTTGAAAAATGTTCTATTTCATATGTCAAATGATACTGTAACTGAAAGAGGAAAATTTGAAACAAAAACCAAAACAAACAAAACAAGCCAAAACAAACAAACAAAAACAAAAAACAGCAACAAAAAAACCCACACAAACAAACAAACAAAACCAACCAACCAACCACACAAACAAACAAACAAAACCAACCAACCAACCACACAAACAAACAAACAAAACCAACCAACCAACCACACAAACAAACAAAACCAACCAACCAACCACACAAACAAACAAACAAAACCAACCAACCACACAAACAAACAAAACCAACCAACCACACAAACAAACAAACAAAACCAACCAACCAACCACACAAACAAACAAACAAAACCAACCAACCACACAAACAAACAAACAAAACCAATCAACCAACCACACAAACAAACAAACAAAACCAATCAACCAACCAACCACACAAACAAACAAACAAAACCAACCACACAAACAAACAAACAAAACCAACCAACCAACCACACAAACAAACAAACAAAACCAACCACACAAACAAACAAACAAAACCAACCACACAAACAAACAAACAAAACCAACCAACCAACCACACAAACAAACAAACAAAACCAACCACACAAACAAACAAACAAAACCAACCACACAAACAAACAAACAAAACCAACCACACAAACAAACAAACAAAACCAACCAACCAACCACACAAACAAACAAACAAAACCAACCACACAAACAAACAAACAAAACCAACCAACCAACCACACAAACAAACAAACAAAACCAACCAACCCAACACACAAACAAACAAACAAAACCAACCACACAAACAAACAAACAAAACCAACCAACCAACCACACAAACAAACAAACAAAACCAACCACACAAACAAACAAACAAAACCAACCAACCAACCACACAACACAAACAAACAAAACACAACCAACCAACCACACAAACAAACAAACAAAACCAACCACACAAACAAACAAACAAAACCAACCAACCAACCACACAAACAAACAAACAAAACCAACCACACAAACAAACAAAACCAACCAACCAACAAACAAACAAAACCAACCAAACCAACAACCAACCACAAAACAAACAAACAAACCAACCAACCAACCACACAAACAAACAAAACCAATCAACCAACCACACAAACAAACAAACAAAACCAACCAACCAACCAACCACACAAACAAACAAAACCAACCAACCAACCAACCACACAAACAAACAAAACCAACCAACCACACAAACAAACAAAACCACCAACCAACCACACAAACAAACAAACAAAACCAACCAACCAACCACACAAACAAACAAAACCAATCAACCAACCACACAAACAAACAAACAAAACCAACCAACCAACCACACAAACAAACAAAACCAACCAACCAACCAACCACACAAACAAACAAAACCAACCAACCAACCACATAAACAAACAAACAAAACCAACCAACCAACCACACAAACAAACAAAAACAAACAAAGAGCAATAATAACAGCAACAATAACTTGACTGACGTATTACAACCAAACTAAAACAAAAAGCGAACAAAACAACATCATAATTATAACACAAGCAGCAGCAACAACAACACCAAGCCGACAGTAAAAAGACAAAAAGAAAGAAAGCAATGAAACGAAAAACCACAAACCACACAAACAAAACAGATGTCAATAATATTAAAACCCAAAACTTGCCTGGAGATCAGAAGGACTAGAAAACCAACAGGTGTTCGCATTCCAAGCCGCCACCGCTTACTAGTGAAGTCAGCATACACACATAGACACAGACACACACAGACACACACGCACACACACACATCCCTGCCTCCACCATCACCTTCATCAACAACCGCCACCACACGAGACAGGCAGAAAAGGGAGACCCATCAAAGATCACACACACACACACACACGTCACACACACACGCTCACACACACACACACATACACGCGCACACAGGCCTTCAAAGATCAGACACACACACACGCTCACACACAAAGAGATTCTGAAAGACCACACACACACACTCATACAACACGGACACTCAAAGATCACACACACACGCTCACACACACAGACACACAGACACACACAAACACATACACACACACACACACACACACACACACACAACACACACACAACAAAACACAAGCACACACGGACTCTCAAAGATACACACACACACACACACGGATCGTCAAAGATCACACACATACACACACACACACACACACACACACACACATACACACACACACACACACACACACACACACACACACACACACACACACACACAGACCCTCAAAGACCACAAACACGCAGACACACACACACACACACACACACACACACACACACACACACACACACACACACACACACATACACACACACATTCACGGACCCTCAAAGATCACACACACGCACGTATACGCTCACACACACAGAGATTCTCAAAGACCACACACACACACACACACACACACACCACACACACACACACACACACTTATATATATATAATATATATATATATATATATATATATATATACACACACACACATCCACACATGGACCCTCAGAGAACACACACCACACACATACATACACACACAACACACACACACACACACACACAAACATAAACACAGACTCTCAAAGACCACACACACACACACACACACACACACACACGCATACACACACATACACACACACACACACACACACACGCATACACACGCATACACACACACAACACACACACACACACACACACACACACACACACACACACACGGACCCTCAAAGATCACACATACATACTTATACGCTCACACACACTCAAAGACTCTCAAAGATCACACACACACACACACACACACACACACACACACACACACACACACACACACACACACACAGACCGTCAAAGACCACACACACACACACACACGCACGCATACACACACACAGACCCTCAAAGACCACACACACACACACACACACACACAAAACCACACACACCACACACACAGACAGACTAATTTTGTTTGTTAGTTTGTTTGTTTAAATCGATAATTATGGTAACATTATTTGTTAGTTTTACCTTCCCCCTCTTCAAAACAGTTGTTTTCTGGATCATCTTTTCTCAAATTCAAAATTGACAATTTTCAAATATCCTCTTCACTTCTCATCTATCACCCCCCCCCCCCCCCTTTTTTTTTTTTGTGTGTGTCTAAAATCACTTTAGTGAATACACATTAAATCAAAGACCACCACCACCACAGACAGAGAGAGACACAGAGAGAGACAGAGAAACCGTCAAAGCCACAAATACACCATCAGCACGTGT
>JAPXFY010000032.1:29446587-29454087 GCA_030674185.1 Monoplex corrugatus | reverse complement strand
ATATTGTCTTTTATGTCTTTTTTTCTACAGTTTTTGGCCATCATATGCTAAAAATAACACTGTATGAATCTCCTGTGGCTGTTTGGGATTTTTGATTTTGACACTTACATTGACATTTTCAAAAGCACAAAATACTAACTAAATGAACCTTTACAGAAATTGTTTTTCTTCACCAGGGAGGATAAAAGAATGATCTGCAAAAGTTGTTCTAACATCAATAAGCTAGCCTTTACAGCCTATTCAAGAAAATTGAATAAAAATGACCAAAATAGGGTATCCTCAGGGCATTTCTGCTTCTTTCTGCACAGGGCATAGTAGCTGTAGTGAGGCAGTGTTGTAAAAAGGCTAACGTCGTAGATGCTATGTGGTTCTTATTCTTTATTGTCGAGCCGATTGCAGAAAGCTATATCAGGGCTGTAACCCATTTTAGAACGTACATAACACCTTTAAAGGTTGGAAGAAAAATGATGAACAACATTCGATACGCAGATGACACCGTGCTAATTGCAGAAAATGAAAGGATCTACAAAACCTTGTGAATGTAATAGAAATAGAAAGCAAAAGCAAAGGGTTGGAGCTAAATAGCAAGAAGATTGAAGTCATGGTAATCAGTAAAAAAAAAAAAATGAAATCCCCCTCATGCAAAATAACGGCAAACGGCACATCCTTGAAACAGTTTGATAAGTTTAAATATCTGGGAACGATCATCTCTCCAGACGGCAGTTGCACATTAGAAATAGCCAGCAGAATCGACCAAGCATTCTTACCAACAAATACCTATCAATTAACATCAGGAAGAGAGTTCTTGAATGTTGTATAAAACCGATAATGTCATACGGTTGTGAGGCGTGGACAGTCAACAAGCAAAGCCAGAACGAGATTGAGGCAGCTGAAATGTGGTTTCTGAGAAGAATGTTGAGAGTTTCATGGACAGCAAAGAAAACAAACGAGACAGTCTTGATGGAGGCAGACACAAGAAGATCATTCATAAGGAAGATTAGGAAAATACAGGCAACATTTATAGGCCATTTCATGAGGAAATGGAGAATTAGAGCATCTGGTCACAACAGGAAAGCTGGAGGGAAAGAGAGTATCAGGTAGACCCAGGGAAAAAAATGTTGGACGGGCTTGCAGAGTGGCTGAAGACAGACAGGGTGGAAGATGTGCTTGCGGCAACAAGGGATAGACGCATATGGAGGGCCATGATCGCCAACGCCATGCGGCAGAGTACTTAATGATGATGATGACACAACATCCGGTTTGAAAAAAAAAATGTGGAAAAGAAAATAATCAAGCACACATATCAATGAGTGTGCACACATAATCCAAGGACATAGCCCTGGCCTTGACCATTCCCATTTATCATCAGAGTATTGAGAAAAAAACACCTGATTTCAAATGTGAACGTAACTAAGGACACGAAAGCATGCATAAGAAATGGCCTAAATTACAGCACATTTCCTTAGAGCCACACGTGCAGTGAACACATGTACTCAATTGTTACTTACCATTAAGAGAAAGTATGTGAGTATGTAAGTATGTAAGACTTTATAGAACACATACAGGTGAGTGGACCAACAAGGCAGAAAGTGACATTAAGCAAAGGAGGAAGGAAAAAAATAAATAAAGCGACAGAAAACAGGAAATTGGAAAGAAGAAACAAAAAAGAATGACAGAAAAGAGGAAATTGGAAAGAATAAACAAAACAGAAAAGAGGAAATTGGAAAGAATAAACAAAACAGAAAAGAGGAAATCGGAAAGAAGAAACAAACAAAGAGTGACAGAAAAGAGGAAATTGGAAGGAAGAAAAAAAAGTGACAGAAAAGAGGAAAATGGAAAGTAAAAACAAACAAAGAGTTACATAATAGAGAAAATTGGAAAGAAGGAACAAACAAAGAATGACAGAAAAGGTGGAAATTGGAAAGAAAGAACAAACAAAGAGTGACAGAAAATAGGAAATTGGAAAGAAGAAATAAAAAAGGAGTGACAGAAAATAGGAAATTGGAAAGAAGGAACAAACAAAGAGTGACAGAAAACAGTAGATTGGAAGGTAGAAACAAAAAAATTGACAGAAAAGAGGAAAATAGAAAGAAAAAACAAACAAAGAGTTACGTAATAGAGAAAATTGGAAAGAAGAAACAAAAAAAAGTGACTGAAAAGAGGAAATTGAAAGGAAGAAACAAAAAAGAATGACAGAAAAAAGGAAATTGGAAGAAACAAAAACGAATGACAGAAAAGAGGAAATTGGAAAGAAGAAATAAAAGCAAGTGACAGAAAAGAGGAAATTGGAAAGAAGAAACAAACAAACAAACAAAAAACAGTGACAGAAAAGAGGAAATTGGAAAGTAGAAACAAAAAAGATTGACAGAAAAGAGAAAATTGGAAGGAAGAAACAAAACGAATGACAGAAAACAGGAAATTGGAAGAATAAAAAAAGATTGACAGAAAAGAGAAAATTGGAAGGAAGAAACAAAAACGAATGACAGAAAAGAGAAAATTGGAAAGAAGAAACAAAACAAAGAATGACAGAAAAGAGGAAAATGGAAAGAAGAAACAAACAAAGAATGACAGAAAAGAGGAAATTGGAAAGAAGAAATAAAAGCAAGTGACAGAAAAGAGGAAATTGGAAAGAAGAAATAAAAGCAAGTGACAGAAAAGAGGAAATTGGAAGGAAGAAACAAAAAAGAGTGACAGAAAAAAAGGACAATTCTAGCACAGAATTTCCAGATACTTACACTGAAGAGCCCCAGCATCCCTACGGGGAGAATGCCTTCTTAAAATTCTCATGGCATAAGCCATACGTTTGCTCCTAAACTCTTCATTCTAGCCAGAAAGAAAGTGCACGACCAGGAACCGAACTCGGATCCCCGTGTGGCACGTGAGAAATCTACCACTACACTACAGACGTTGCCGTAATAGTGGCAGGTTTAATCTGTACGGAATGTTAGTCTGCACAGAATGTCTTGCAGTATATGTAAAATCGTATGTACAATTGTATATAGCTTGACAACTCCAGAATGTATCGGTACACACACACACACACACACACACACACACACACACACACACACACACACACACACACACACACAGCACACACACACACACACACACACACACACACAGACACTCACACACACAGACACTCACACACACACACACAAACACACACATGCACTCATACATTCACACACACACACACACAAACACACACACAGACACTCACACACAACACACACACACCACACACACACACACACACACACACACACACAACACACCACACAGACCACACACACACACACACACACACCACACACACACACACACACCACACACCCACACACACACACACACACACACACACACACGCACATACACACACCACACACACACACACACTACACACACACACACAAAACACACACACACACACACACACACACACACACACACACACATACACACCATGCATGGACGAACATTAAATTATATGACGCACCACGCCAAAACCAGGCTGAACTGCAAACTTTTCATTTCAGACGTTTATGCTTTTTCTTTATTTACAAAAAAAATGTACACCAACACGACAAATAAACCCTGCTTTATCTGTACCATTAATGGGGTTTGTTTGTTTGTTTGTTTGTTTTGGTTTTGGTTTTGTTTGCTTTCTTTTTTTGTTTTGTTTATCAGTATGTTTTGGTTTTTAAGACGATTCAAGTTCAGAGTTTGTTGATCACAAAAAGGGGGAATACTCTGGCCATTTTCGTTTTTGTTTATGTTTTTAGTTATTTCAAAGTCAGGAACAGGGTTTTGCTGCCACAAAGACACAAACTAGAACGGGAGTGTGTGTGTGTGTGTGTGTGTGTGTGTTCGTGTGTGTATGTGTGTTCGTGTGTGTTTGTGTGTTTGTCTGTGTGTCTGTGTGTATGTGTGCGTGTGTTTGTTCTTTGATTTAACGTCTTTTCACTATGAATGATATTAGACTTTGGGTCGCCATGTTTCCCAACTTGTCCCATGTTCATCTGTGCTGTGAGTCACGACGAACAGAAAAAAAGGTCGATAAGCTGTTCATTCTGGGAGTTGCTTTACCTCCCTTGGGTCGTCATGTTTTTCCATCCTTTGTCATGTCCATCTGTGCTAAGTTATTCATGACGAAAACAAAAACTGGTAAGACTGACAAAATGTATTCCGAATATACGTACTTACGTACTTTTCAAAGACTATTAGATAAGATTTAAAATTTGAACAATACAATGCCAAATAAACTTTCGTTTGTCTGTCTCTTAATGCTCAGTGGAACAAGTCTAAACCACTGTTTTTTTGTTTTTTTTTTATTAGAGAACAAATTCATCTTTAGGACATGTTTGAAATCTTGATGTTCACTTTGAAATCTCCCATGTATGAAATATGCTATTTTGTCTTCTGTATGTTGTATGTTGTCAGATGTGTAAAAAGTTTCTCTTATGTGTATGAATTGAAATTATTTTTTTGTTACTACATTTTTATTGATTTCTATTCACTGGTTTAAGAAATGAACTAAAAAGGTGGGGGGGGGGGAGTTATTCATGACGACTGAAAACGAGAGGACCTTAAGACGTCATCCTCGGAAAAAAGGTGGGGTGGGTGGGGTGGGTGCCGGGGGTGGGTGATGAAAATGAAGAAGAAAAAAACAGCCATTGTGGTGTAGTGGTCAGCGAAACGGACAAACAACTGGAAGGTTGTAAGTTCGATGGACAGACAGACATACAGACAACACGCAGGGTCACCATCATCATCATCATCATCACCATCATCAAGTGCCTTGCCACATGGCGTTGGCAATCATGGCCCTCCATATGTATTTATCCCTTGTTGCCACAAGCACATCTTCCAACCTCTCTGTCCTCAGCCATCCTGCAAGTCATAACTATATTTCTTCCCTGGGTCCATTTGGTGTTCTCTGTCCCCCCAGCTTTCCTGTTGAAAGACTGACAGAGATAAAACAAAAGATTTGATAGATAGCTTCCATTTTACGTCAGTACTATAATACCAGGATCAAACTACGGCCACATAATTAAAACATCATCTAGAAAGACAACGACCTGACTTATCTCAACATTATTTCGAGGTATCATCATCATCATCATCAGGTGCCTTGCCGCATGGCCTTGGCGATTATGGACTTCCATCTGTCTCTATCCCTTGTTGCCTCAAGCATCTCTTCCACCCTCCTTGTCCCCAGCCACTCTGCAAGTCCGTCTAGTATCTTCTCCCTGGGTCTACCCGGTGCTCTCCTTCCCTCCAGCTTTCCCGTTGTGACCAGGTGTTCCAATTCCCCTTTCCTCATAAAATGGCCTATGAATGTTGCCTGCCTTTTTCTAATCTTCCTTATGAATGATCTACTTGTGTCTGCCTCTATCAAGACTGTTTCGTTTGTTTTCTTTGCTGTCCATGGAACTCTCAACATTCTTCTTAGAAACCACATCTCGACTGCCTCAATCTTGTTCTGGCTTTGCTTGTTGACTGTCCATGCCTCGCAGCCGTATAACAGTATTGGTTCTATTTAACATTCAAGAACTCTCTTCCTGATGTTAATTGATAGGCATTTGTTGGTAAGAATACTTTCCATCTTCTTGAATGTTGTTTTGGCTCGGCCGATTCTGCTGGCTATTTCTGATGTGCATCTGCCGTCTGGTGAAATGATCGTTCCCAGCTATTTAAGCTTATCAACCTGTCTCAAGGTTGTGCCGTTCGAGGTATACAGGAGAAAATCGGAAAAAAAATAATTGTGAGGCTGATACAGACCGAATATCAATTGGCTGACTTACCAATCTATGACACAGGATATGAGATGCCTGAGTTGCCAATCACTGCTACTATTGCTGTCTATGGCCATCGTAAAAGGCAAGGCTTCCCCGTCACCAAACCCTGTAAACTCAATTTGGCATCCTGCAGTTTTTTTTTCATTTTCCCTCTGATGAAGACATTGCATGATTCTGGCCAATAAATAAATGAAACACCTCACGGATTTCTATGGAACTAATAAATACTTCACAGCATACGGCACCACTTTGATCATGGACCCCAGTAGGGCTGCCACTGATCCGCCACCATTACAGTCGTGCATTATTGATTGATATTATTTCCACGTCTTGTGTGAGCAATAATGAGGGCGTTATTTTTATTTATCTTGATTATTGTTTTATAGGTTTTTCTTCTGCTGTACAATTTCCTATATCGCATTAATGGCCACAGAAGTTGGGATGATTTTTTTTACGATGCTATGATGATGATGATGACGAAGAGAATGATAATCATGATGTTATGGAGTTTCATTTACGATTGAGACTATATTACATGGCTGTACTCTACACTTACTATCATAACATACCCTGGTGTCAACCAGGCCCGAGAGATACACCTGCGGTGTTTGTCAGGAAATTTAAGCTACGCCATCCTTGACGTGCATCCGTGAAGTGCATGAGACTCGACTGGATGATTCCAATCTTCCCAATGAGCCCATGGCAGGCTAAATTCTGAGTAAAAGCCGGTTGGGTCGGGAAAATCCGACATTGATTTTTCACAGGACTGATGGGGATCCGAGCCCACGACCTTCCAGTCGGTAATCCCCGTTGGTCTAACCACTGCCCCTGCAGGACTGTTATTGACTGCGTTAGTAATTGATGCCGTGTCCACGTCTTGTGTGATCAATTATTCAGCAGTTCATATTGCTTATAGCCCAGCCGACTACTACAGCTATATCAGGGCTAACACCGCGTGAAATGATCAATAATTGTTGCATTAATGTCTGACATTACACAAGATGACACAGACCTCAAACAAGTTATTTTGCCAAATTATTTGTTTGTGTGAGCAATAATCATTGTATTAATATGTGATATTATACAAGGTGGCACAGGCCTCAAAAGTTCTCCACCAAGTAATTATCTTTGTATGTGTAGGCAATAATTATTGCATTAATGCGTGATATTATTCAAGATGACACAGACCTCAAAAGTTCTCCACCAAGTAATTATCTGTGCATGTGTAGGCAATAATTATTGCATTAATGTGTGATATTATTCAAGATGGCACAGACCTCAAAAGTTCTCCACTAAGTAATTATCTTGTATGTGTAGGAAATAATTATTGCATTAATGCGTGATATTATTCAAGATGACACAGACCTCAAAAAGTTCTTCAACAAATATTTTTGTGTAAGCAATAATTATTGCATTAAAACGTGATATTATACAAGATGGCACAGACCTCAAAAAGTTCTCCACTAAACAATTTTTGTTTGTTTGTGTGAGCAATAATTATTGCTTTAATGTGAGACATTATACAAGATGACACAGACCTCGAAAAGTTCTTCACCAAATATTTTTGTGTAAGCAATAATTATTGCATTAATGTGAGACATTATACAAGATGACACAGACCTCAAAAAGTTCTTCACCAAATATTTTTGTGTAAGCAATAATTATTGCATTAATGTGAGACATTATACAAGATGAC
>JAPXFY010000032.1:29434087-29436587 GCA_030674185.1 Monoplex corrugatus | reverse complement strand
CTATTTGTAGCAGTAGCTTATAACGAATCAGGTAACTTCGTTGCATGACTTCAAGGAGAAAACGAAATAGAGTATTTACAAACAAGAGAACATTTAAATATCAAAAGATAATTATCACCACTTAGCTGAAAGGAAAGTTTCCAAAAGGCTGAAACAGGAGGAGAGTAATCAAATATAGGTGTGCAGAGAGGGGCTATGGAGTCATTGTCTCTATTCTGTTGCCCTAGTCCCATACTTCGTTGACGAACCCCAAGTCAACTCTTCTCCTCAACACTCTCTTCTAAAAACAGAGATATCTTATCTTCTACAAGATCAGTCTTTCCATCCAAGATCGTGAACTCTCACAATTCCACCCCACATCTACAATTGAAGCATTCGTCTGTTCTTGAATCTGTCGGGAAAAAGGAATTGTGTTTCATAAATGCACTGTACGTGGCAACACAATAATCAGAGGCATTCTTCATTTTCAACAGAACTCTGACATAACATCATGACAGTGTGCTATCATACATGAATGCAACTTGTAACGATAAGTTAACAGAACTTCTTGACACGAACCCGAATTGATGAGACATGTCTTTCTATTCTGATTCATACATTGATACACGATGAAAAAGACAGGAAGTCTGACACCGAGACGAATTTGATGAGAGCAGTAGCAAAACATGAGAGAAGCGAGAAGAGAGAAGACAGAGAGAAGAGTAAAACGAGAGAGAGAGGAGAAAGAGAAAGACGAAGAGACGAGACAGATAGACAGACAGAGACAGAAGAGAGAAAGAGAGAGAGAAGAGATAAGATAACATGGAACGAGAGGAGAAGAGAGCGACAGACAGACAGACAGAGACAGAGAAGACAGAGAGAGAAGAGAGAGACAGAGAGTGAGAACAGAGACAGAGACAGGACAGAGGAGAAGAGAGGAGAGAAGACACAAGAGAGTGAGAAACAGAGAAACAGAGAGAGACAGAGAGAGACAGAGAGTGAGAAACAGAGACAGAGACAGAGACAGAGAGAGAGAGAGAGAGAAAGACACACAGAGAGTGAGAAACAGAGAAACAGAGAGAGAGAGAGAGAGAGGACAGGACAGAGACAGAGAGTGAAAAAGAGACGAGACAGAGAGAGAGAGAGAAAGACACACAGAGAGTGAGAAACAGAGAGAACAGAGAGAGAGAGAGACGAGAAAAGAGAAAGCGAAGAAAGAAAGGAAAGAGAATAAAAGAGAGAGAATAAGAGGAAGAGAGAGAAAAGAGAAAATGACACAGAAAAGAAAGAGAATAAATGGGAGAGAGAAGACAGAGAAGAGAGAGAGAGAGAGAGAGAGAGATAGAGACAACACAGACAGAGAGTAACAGAGAAAGAGAGAGACATAGAGAGAGAGAGAGAAACAGAGAGAAACAGACAACAGAGAGAAACAGAGAAAGAGAGAGAGAGGAGGAAGAGAAAGAGACAGAAAGACAGATAGAGAGAAACAAAGAGAGAAAGAGCGAGAGAGAGAAAGACATAGAGAGAGAAAGACATAGAAGAGACAAACGGAGAGAAACAGAGAAAGAGAGAGAGAGAGAAGAAGAGAGAGAGAGAAGACAGAGAGAGAGAAAGAGAGAGAGAAGAACAGAGAGAGAAAGAGAGAGAGAGAGAGTGAAAGAGAGAGAAAGAGAGGAGAGAGATTGATTTCCTCTCTCAGTTGTACATGTTGCCTATTTCAGTCTTTCAAACCCGACCCCCACCCCCCACCCCATAACCACACCATCACCTCCACCACTTCTAAGGACATTCTCCAACGCGCACACAGAATCGTACACACACACACACACACACACACACACACACACACACACACATACTACACACACACACACACACACACACACACACACACACACACACACACCACACACACTTTTTCTCTCTCCGTCCTTAAGGTTAATCTATCAATTTATTTATCCTATCCATAGAAATTTCTCTATCCATTAGTGAAACTGCTTTGCACCCACGCGCGTGAATGTATGTGTACGCAAGCACGTGTGTGCGTGTGTTGTTGGTGGTGTGTGTTGTGTGTGTGTGTGTGGTGTGTGTGTGTGCATGTGTGTGCATGTGAGCGCGCGCGAGAGCGTCTGAATGATTAATTACATAGGAGTAAAACGATTGAAAGTAAATATTTTTCTAAAAGACAAACATAAGTACGAAAGGCTTCAGGCAAAAGTTTATCAATCAAATATTTGCAATATGCAATTGCTTCTTGTTAATTACGGTATCCAATTAGCGTTTCTGGTCATACTGCACTTTTTCTTCTTCTTTTTTCTTTCTTCTTTTTTCTTCTTTTTTTTTTCTTTTTCTTCTTTTCTCTTCTTCTTCTTCTTCTTCTTCTTCTTTTTCTTCTTCTTCTTCTCTTCTTCTTTCTTCTCTTCTTCTTCTTTTCTTTCTTCTTGCTTCTTTTCTTCTTCTTCTTCTTCTTCTTCTTCTTCTTCTCTTTTCTTCTCTCTTGTCTTTTGTTTCTTTTCTTCTT
>JAPXFY010000032.1:29421587-29424087 GCA_030674185.1 Monoplex corrugatus | reverse complement strand
AACAAGCAGGTAATTAAACAAACCAACAAGCAAACAAACAAACAGGCAAACAAACAAACCAACAAGCAAACAAGTAAACAGACAGACAGACAACAGACAAACAAAAAACAAGCAAGCAAGCAAAACAAACAGGCAAACAAACAAACAAATAAACAAACAACAGGCAAACAAACAAAGAACACAAACAAACAAACAAACAAGCAAACAAACAAACCAACCAACCAACAAACAAACCAACAAACAGGCAAACAAACAAACCAACAAGCAAACAAACAAACAAACAGGCAAACAAAAAAACAGGCAAACAAACAAACAAACAAACAGGCAAACAAACAAACAAACAAACAGGCAAACAAACAGGCAAACAAACCAACAGGCAAACAAACAGGCAAACAAACAAACAAACAAAGAGGCAAACAAACAAACAAACCAACAAGCAAACAAATAAACAGGCAAACAAACAAACAAACAGGCAAACAAACAAACAAACAAAGAGGCAAATAAACAAACAAACCAACAAGCAAACAAATAAACAAACATAAAAACAAATCAACAAGCAAACAAACAGGCAATCAAACAAACAAAAAACAAGCAAACAAACAAACAGGCAAACCAACAAGCAAACAAACAAACAAGCAAACCAACAAGCAAACAAACAAACAAGCAAACAAACAAACAAACAAACAAACCAACAGGCAAACAAACAGGCAAACAAACAAACAAACAAACAAAGAGA
This sequence comes from Monoplex corrugatus, assembly GCA_030674185.1. Lineage (NCBI taxonomy): Eukaryota > Metazoa > Mollusca > Gastropoda > Littorinimorpha > Ranellidae > Monoplex > Monoplex corrugatus. The sequence goes on along the minus strand of JAPXFY010000032.1, from coordinate 29,423,351 downwards.
CAAACAAACAAACAGACAAACAGACAAACAGACAGACAGACAGACAAACAAACAGTGAGCCAGTAGGGACAACAACAACAACAACAAAAAAGATTTTTGTAATTCCTGTCGAAATCCTGCACTTCCAGTCGGTAGTCCGTTGTGCTGGCATTGTGACCTTCTGTCCCAGAGGATGAGGCCCTTCATGCCGTATTCTTACGCTGACCTCAGTGTCATGGGGGTATGGGTGTGTGTGCTGAAGAACCGGAATAAGCGGTGTGGGGGTTAATGATACAGGAGCAGTGAGTACAGAAGATGAAGCAGCAGAAAACAAAAAAAAGTAAACAAAGAGGAAGAAAGAGAGAGAGAGAGAGAGAGAGAGAAAGAGAGAGGAAGGAAGCGGGAGAGAGAAAGAGAGAGAGAGGAAGGAAGGGGGAGAGAGAAAGAGAGAGAAGGAGGAAGGGGGAGAGAGAGAGAGAGAGAAAGAGAGAGAGGAAGGAAGGGGGAGAGAGAGAGAGAAAGGAAGGAAGCCGGAGAGAGAAAGAGAGAGGAAGGAAGGGGGAGAGAGAGAGAGAGAGAGAAGGAAGGGGGAGAGAGAGAAAGAGAGGAAGGAAGGGGGAGAGAGAAAGAGGAGAGGAAGGAAGCCGGAGAGAGAGAGAGAGGAAGGAAGCCAGAGAGAGAAAGAGAGAGGAAGGAAGCAGAGAGAGAGAAAGAGAGAGGAAGGAAACCAGAGAGAGAAAGAGAGAGGAAGGAAGGGGGAGAGGGAAAGAGAGAGGAAGGAAGGGGGAGAGAGAAAGAGAGAGGAAGGAAGCCAGAGAGAGAAGAGAGAGAAGGAAGGAGGAGAGAGAAAGAGAGAGGAAAGGAAGGGGGAGAGAGAGAGAAAGAGAGAGGAAGGGAGGGAGAGAGAGAGAGGGAGAAGGAAGCCAGAGAGAGAAAGAGAGAGGAAGGAAGGGGAGAGAGAAAGAGAGAGGAAGGAAGGGGGAGAGAGAAGAGAGAGGAAGGAAGCCAGAGAGAGAAAGAGAGGAAGGAAGCCAGAGAGAGAAAGAGAGAGGAAGGAAGGGGGAGAGAGAAAGAGAGAGGAAGGAAGGGGAGAGAGAAAGAGAGAGGAAGGAAGCCAGAGAGAGAAAGAGAGGAAGGAAGCCAGAGAGAGAAAGAGAGAGGAAGGAAGGGGGAGAGAGAAAGAGAGAGAAAGAGAGAGAGGAGAGAAGAAGAAAGAGAGAGAAGGAAGGGAGAGAGAAAGAGAGAGAAGGAAGGGGAGAGAGAAAGAGAGAGAAGGAAGGGGGAAGAAAGAGAGAAAAAGAAAGAGAGATGAAGGAAGGGGAGAGAAAGAGAGAGAAGGAAGCCGAGAGAGAAAGAGAGAGGAAGGAAGCAGAGAGAGAAAGAGAGATGAAGGAAGGGGAGAGAGAAAGAGAGAGAAGGAAAAGGAGATGAAGGAAGCCAGAGAGAGAAAGAGAGATGAAGGAAGCGGAGAGAGAAGAGAGAGGAAGGAAGGGGGGAGAGAAAAGAGATGAAGGAAGGGAGGAGGAGAGAGAAAGAGAGAGGAAGGAAGCCAGAGAGAGAAAGAGAGAGGAAGGAAGCCAGGAGAGAGAAAGAGAGATGAAGGAAGCCAGAGAGAGAAAGAGAGAGAAGGAAGCCAGAGAGAGAAAGAGAGAGGAAGGAAGGGGAGAGAGAGAAGAGAGAGAAGGAAGGGGAGGAGAGAAAGAGAGAGGAAGGAAGGGGGAGAGAGAAAGAGAGAGAAGGAAGGGGGAGAGAGAAAGAGAGAGGAAGGAAGCAGAGAGAAAAGAG
>JAPXFY010000032.1:29404564-29409564 GCA_030674185.1 Monoplex corrugatus | reverse complement strand
CATAATTTTATCATGTTTCATGTGTGTGTGTGTGTGTGTGTGTGTGTGTGTGTGTGTGTGTGTGTGTGTGTGTGGTGTGGTGTGTGCGTGTGTGTGTGTTTGTGTGTGTGTGCGTGCGTGTGTGTGTATGTGTGTGTGTGTGTGTGTGTGTGCGTGTGTTTGTGTTTCTGTATTTGTGTGTGTGTTTGTATGAGAGAAACAGAAGAGTGTGTATGTGAGTGTTTGTGTGTGTATGTGTGAGAGAGAGAGTGTTTGTTTGTGTGTACGTGAGTGTCTGTGTTTGTGTGTGTGGGTGTGAATGTGTGTTGTGTGTGTGTGTGTGTTTTTGTGTGCGCGTTGTTTGTGTTGTGTGTCTGTGTTGATGTGTGTGTATGTGAGTGTATGTGAGTGTATGTGAGTGTGTCTGAATGTGTGTGTGAGTGTGTGTATAGGCTGATAACGATTCTGTCAATTGGTAACAGACTACGTTGGTACGACCGTATGGCCACATGACAAGATCCAAAATGGTTTTGCTAAATTAGTCGTCTAGGGTTATGTTGAGAAAGAGAGACGGAGTGGAAGACAGATTTAGTTTTAATTAAATGGACTGACAACTTTGCGGAATGGACAGCAAAAAGACTTGGCAGAAACCTAGGCTGTGGCACAAAGAATAGACACGAGAATCCATTTGCAGACAGACTCCCAGGCTTTGGCACACAGCTGACAGAACTGGAGGCATCTGGTGAACAGTTGTGTAGGGGCGCTTCACAGAGTTAAGGAAGATGCAGTTGAAGAAGTAGAAGAAGAAACAGAACAGTTAATATATCAGGTGAGCATTTTCTTTACGACTGGCAGCAACGAATTATAAGGAGAGACGGGACAGCGGAAGGTCCGTTAGAGAAGAAGCCCCTTTTAACTCTTCGACTCCAGCACCCTGTCCACCAACTGCAAAAACATGATCCTTTGACTTCCTCACCCTATCCACTAGATTCCTGCAGAAAGTGGAGGGTAGGGTGAGGGAGTCAGAGGGTTATTCTTTGATTTCCTAGCATGATCGTAAAGGGTTGGAGATAAATAGCAAGAAGACTGAAATCATGGTAATCAGTAAAAAAAAAAACCCATGAAATCCCCTCATGCAAAATAACAGCAAACGGCACAATCCTCAGACGGGTTGATAAGTTGAAATACCTGGGAACGATCATCTCACCAGACGGCAGATGCACATCAGAAATCGCCAGCAGAATCGGCCAAGCCAAAAACAGCATTCGATAAAATAAAAAGCGTTCTTACCAACAAATGCCTAATCAATTAACATCAGGAAGAGAGTCTTGAATGTTATGTAGAACCAATAATTTATACGATTGTGAGGCATTGATAGTCAACAAGCAAACCAGAGCAAGATTGAGGCAGCCGAGATGTGGTTTCTAAGAAGAATGTTGAGAGTTCCATGGACAGCAAAGAAAACAAACGAGACAGTCTTCATGGAGGCAGACACAAGAAGATCATTCATAAGGAAGATTAGGAAAAGACAGGCAACATTTATAGGCCATTGCACAAGAAAGTGGAATTGGAGCACCTGATCACAACAGGAAAGCTGGAGGGAAAGAGAACACCAGGTAGACCCAGGGAAAAAATATTGGACGGACTTGCAGGGTGGCTGAGGACGGCAGCAAGGGACAGATACATATGGAGGGCCATGATCGCCAACACCATTTGGCAGGGCACATGATGATGATGACTGCACACATTAGTTATGTATGTAACGTTTAAAAAATGATGTATGTTTATTTATTGTATGTTATTTTTAGTAGCAAGATTCTGTCACATTATGGTATTTATAAGTGATATAAAGAGATCATACACAAGCACGGTTAGGCAATATTTTGTGATATTTATTATCATATTTATTGTTGTTACAAATCATTTTAGTAGCAAGACTGCCGCATTATGGTATTTATATGTGATATAAAAGAGAATGTACACAAGCACGGTGGATGGGGTGAGGGAGGCAAAGGGTTAAATTTTTGCAGTTGGTGGATAGGGTACGGGAGTCAAAGAGTTAAACATGTGATATGACGTGGGTAACATACATCTGACATGTCAAAGGACATAACGAGCCAGGTCCTATGTCTATGATTTGTATGAAAGTTTTTCCCCTTACTCCTAAGGAAGCTTGTTCAGGACAGGCATTCTTCAACTTTGTCAAAAAGACTCGGCAACATAGGCAGAGTGTCCTCCAGCAGGTGGATTCATGGAGCTTGATATTGGAGGCGATAGGACTGTGAGGGAAGGAATCTTGCTTCAGTGATGTGTTCATGAAGCCTTATTGAACCGAATAGCTGTACAATCAGTCGAAATAGAGTGAGACAGAGACGCAGAAAAACAACTATAATAAATTAATGGGAAAAACAAAAGGATCGGCAGAAGGCAGAAGAGCGTTGGTGTTTTCAACAACAGTAACAACAACAACAGCAGCAGCAACAACAACAACAACAACAGCAACAACAGTAACAACAACAACAACAGTAACAACAGTAACAACAACAACAACAACAACAACAACAACAACAGCAGCAGCAGCAGCAGCAACAACAACAACAACAGCAACAACAGTAACAACAACAACAACAGTAACAACAACAACAACAACAGCAGCAGCAGCAACAGTAACAAAAACAACAACAACACCAACAACAACAACAGCAGCAACAACAACAACAACAACAACAGCAGCAGCAACAGTAACAACAACAACAACAACAACACAAAAAGACAACAGATAAATGTCAACAGGAACCGGGGGAGACCGCACGAAAAAAACATCATGCAAAATTAACATCAAACCGACCTCTTTCGGAAACCAATCGGCATCCACAATCAGACTCAACACGATTCGAATCGATCGCTCCAGAACCAATCAGCTGATACCACCAGACACAATTCTATCCAATCAGCAGCCGCGATCAAAACACACATTGGACCAATCGGCGAAGACAATTAGATGTTCCGGCTTACACGCCATGGGAAGCGATGATTATGTGTCTGATAGAGTGGACAATGATATTGATTTTTTCCCCTCTTTTCTTATGAAAAGAAAAACCAAAGAAAGAAAGAACTTGTGTGAACTGAACCTGAGTGTTATTATGACTGGAAAGGGGCCATTTCAATGTTGCCGCTTGATCTCTTTTCTCTCGTCTGTCGTGGAATCTGTAACGTGATCCGTTTTTTTTTTCTTTTTTTTTTTTTTTCTCTCTCTCTTTGGTGAGAGAAAAAATTGCGGGCTGATTCAAGCAGAGAGAGAGAGAGAGACAGACAGAGACAGACAGAGACAGAGAAAGAGAGAGCGAGAGGGAGAGAGAGGGAGAGAGAGAGTGTATGTGTGTGCGCGCGCGCGCGCGCGCGTGTGTGTGTGTGTGTGTGTGTGTGTGTGTTTGTGTGTGTGTGTGTGTTTGTGTATTTATGTGTGGTGTGGTATGGGATGTGTGGTGTTGGTGTTGTGTGTGTGTGTGTGGTGTGTGTGTGTGTGTGTGTGTGTGTGTGGTGTGTGTGTGTGTGTATGTGTGTGTGTGTGTGTGTGTGTGTGTGTGTGTGTGGTGATGTGTATGTTATGTGTGGTGTGGTTGGGTGTTGTGTGTGTGTGTGTGTGTGTGTGTGTGTATGTGTGTGTGTGTGTGTGTGTTGTGTGTGTGTGTGTGGTGTTGTGTGTGTGTGTGTGTTGTGTGTGTGTGTGTGTGTGTGTGTGTGTGTGTGTGTGTGTGTGTCCCTTTCTACAAGATAAGTTACACCAAGCCCCAGCACAAAGAGGAAGAAATGGAAGAAAGAAAGACTAGTCATGTGTATTCTGTGAATATAACTTGTGTCAGCTAGACGAAGTTGAAACTTGAAAGGAAACAGCGAGCGAAGAAACACACACACACACACACACACACACACACACACACAAACACACACACACACACACACCCCACACACACACCACACACACACAAACGCACATACACACACACACACACACAAACACACGCGCACACACACACATACACACACACACACACTCACACAAAACACACACACAAACACACACACAACACACACACACACACACACACACACAACACAAACACACACACACACACACACACACACACACACAAAACACACACACACACACACACACACACCACTCAACACACACACACAGAAAAAAGACAAAGTGTGGGAGTTGAGACAGTTGTGAGGGGGAGAGAGAGTGTGTGTGTGGGGAAGGGGGAGGTTAATGGACAGTGGGGGGAGGGGGGTGGGGTCATCATTGGGTTGAAGTAAGAATTTGAAGCCTCATATTGTTAGAGTAAAAAAGCCGATTTTCAAGGCAGCTGGTGAAGAAAGGAAAAACAAGCAGAGATGATTCAGAGAGGGAGAGAGAGCAGAGCAAGAGACAGAGAGACAGAGCAGAGGACAGAAGACAGAGAGACAGAGAGAGAGACAGAGAGAGAGACAGAGACAGAGACAGAGAAGACAGACAGAGACAGAGAGAACAGAAAGAGAGACAGAGACAGAGAGAGAGAGCAGAGACAGATAAAGAGAAGAGACAACAGACAGACAGAGACGAGAAAAGAGAGAGAGAGAGAGAGGAGAGAGAAGAGAGAGAGAGAGCTAGAGACAGATAAAGAGAAAGAGACAGACAGACAGACACATGTACCGACAGACAGAGTAGAAGAACCTAGAGGCAGAGAGAGAGTGTGAGTGTGTGTGTGTGTGTGTGTGGGCGTGTGTTGTTGTGTGTGTGTGTGTGTGTGTGTGTTGTGTGTGTGTGTGTGTGTGTGTGGTGTTTGTGTGTGGTGTGTGTGTGTGTGTGTGTGTTTGTGTGTGTTTTGTGGTGTGTTTGTGTGTGTGTGTTTTGGTGTGTGTGTTTGTGTGTGTTTGTGTGTGTGTTTGTGTGTGTTGTGTGTTTGTGTTTGTGTGTGTTTGTGTGTGTGTTTGTGTTTGTGTGTTTGTGTGTGTGTGTGCTTTGTGTAGTGTTG
>JAPXFY010000032.1:29394564-29399564 GCA_030674185.1 Monoplex corrugatus | reverse complement strand
TGCGTATTTAATACAACAAAACAAAACACAGGCGCAAATTTTCGGCCAACTGGCCTTTGTCAAGCGTAAGATTACAAACAAACAAACACTAGATACAAAAAATTGAGAAAAAGACTGAAACTTCCCTGCTGCTGTCTTCAATGTTAGAAAGTTTCAGTCTTTTTCTCAAATTATTTGTATCTCGTGTTTGTTTGTAATCTTACACTTGACACAGGCCAGTTGGCCGAAAATTTGCGCCTGTCTTGTTTTGTTGTATTAAATACGCGTTCGTATTCTTCTTTCGTGTTTTTTCTGGTTCGTATAATACGAAAGCCAACAAAGAATACTTGCCACTTTCTTCTACTCAATGACCCGTAGGGAAAGTTGTCTACTCATCTGTCTCACCTGTCGGCGTCACAGGGTTCCATGTTGGCCGTTGCACATTTAGATCCCACCATCTCCCTCCAGACCACTCTGTCTTGACTTTTGTGGACAATTTCTTTTAATATTTAGGCCACTGATGTTGGTTATGTTCTCGATGTATGAGATTGGAGGTCTACCTTTCTTCCTTATTTATTGCTACCGTTTTTTCTGTGAAAGATGGTTGCCATGAGGTCCGTGTTCTTGCTGAGTGTCACATGGCCAGTGTATTTTAGTCTTCTGTTGTTGATGTGTGCCAGTAGTTTTCTGGTGGTATCAAGTTCTTCCAGGACACTTTCATTAGTTCTTCTATCTGTCCATTTGAAACGTAGTAGTCTCCCATAAAACCACATGTCTGCTGCCTCAATTCTGTCCACTGTTTATTTTTTCCTACTGTGTTGGGCATTCATTCTTTGTTGTCTTTGTGGTCCCCCGTGTGAATGCCAGGGGTTCTTTCCGTGTAAATAATATTCTCACCCTCTAGCTCTGGAAATTCTAGGCTAGAAATTTCCTCTTTTCTGTCACTCTCTTTGTTTCTTCCTTATTCCTATGCTTTCTATCATTTCTTCCTATCATTTTTTGCCTTGTTGGTCAATTCACCTGTATGTGTTCGATAAAGTCTTACGTACTTTCTCTTAGGATTGATAATTGGGTACATGTATTAAGTGCTTTTTTAGCTCTAGGGAAATAAGATATGCAGAAGGAATTTTAGGTAATCTAGGCCCATTTTTATGTATGTTTTAATGTTCTTAGTTATGTTAAGATTTGTATACAGGTATGTTTTTGTAAATCCCATGTGTGATAAATTGGACAGAGGTCAACGCCGGGATACTTCCTTAGATTATGTGCCCAAATGCATTGATATGCGTACTTTTTAATTTTTGTTGGTTTTTGTTTGTTTGTGCGTTGGTTTTTGTTTGTTTGTTTGTTTGTTTTTTTGTTTGTTTTTTTGTTTGTTGTTGTTGTTGTTGTTGAAGTACTGTGTATGTTTTGAAACGGTTATAGCCCTGATATGGCTCTACGCAGTCGGCTGGGCTTTAAACAACAATAACAGTAACAGTAACAGTCTTTTGTGTGCGGTTTGGCAAAGGCCAGTTGGCAAAGTTTGCGCCTGTCTTGTTTTGTTATATCAAAATACGCGTCGTGATTCTATTTTCGTGTTCCGTAGTGCGTAAATTGATTCGTAAAAGTATCAACGCGTAAATGTGACCCGTTTTGACGAAATGAGTCCTAACTCGCAGGCAGCGAAAAGCGTAGAGGCCTGTAAAAGGTGTGATGGGTCGATTTTGTCAATTTTTACTTTTTGTCAAAACTGGAATATTTAATCTTTAAATTACATGTTCATGCACTCAGCACTTTATAATTCAATCGGAAAATGTATTTAAATTGCGTTTTAACCAGATAATGGCATGCTTTTTGTGTCAGAAAAAGAATATATAAACTTAGATAACAAGACCATTACAGTAGATTTTCACACCAGTTTTTGTGTGCTATTGTGGCATGATGTGTTTTACCATGGTACAAAATTTGGTAAAGATTTGTGAAGTAGAAATACCTGTTGCTAAGGTAAAACTTCACTGAAGTGGTGAAAATTTTAAAACTTGATTTTCTAAAAATGGCCGTTTGCTATGTTACACACTTCAAACACCCATAACTTCCTTATTTTTAGGAGTAGAATAATAAATTTCATATGAAAAGAAAGCTAATAATGTGGACATTTTGAAAATCATAATATCCTAAAATCTTTTATTTTCACCTTAGGACTCATTTTGTTAAAACGGGTCACAAATAGTCGTGTGCTCTGGTGTTTTTGTTACTTGGTGTTTACTTACTGCATGATTTGTGGATTATGTTTCTGATACTGTTCATGGTCAGTTTTGATTGATTCTTGATCGATATTACGTAAATCTATTCTGTGTGTGCGTAACTGGCTTTAAGTTTCATTATCATAGATTGTATAAAAACACACTGTACTATGTATAGGTTTTAACAAAAGTGCTTGCATTTCAACTTGTATTCTGTTATATGCATAATCCGTGTTCGTGTATTGTATAATTTATTATGTATGTACTATTAAAATGCCCAGCTAAAACTGTACTGATTGATATTTATATTGTACGTATCAGTGACGGTATATACACATAGATTCGTATATAACTTCATTTGTAAGATGTGTGTTCTTTAGATAACGAAATGTGTGCCATGTTATTCCAGTAAGGAAGAGGTGTCTACTGCGTAAATGTGTCTTATTTTTAATGGCTTGACAAGTTGTTTGGGTCGATTTTGTGCATAATTTATTCTGTATATATTAGTGACAATATGTATACAGCCGAATATATCTCATCACATCCAGGATCTCTGTACGATTGTGGATTTTACGAGTAATGTAAAGTGACTAATGGAAAAGTGTGAATTGGAATAACTGTGAGGCATTTGATTGTTTATAAACTGATAGTGTGCATACTAATAAAAAGTATGTACGCATAAATGTACATCCGTAAGTATTGGTAACATCTTTGATTGGTTGTATAATTGTATATTCTGGTTTCTTTCGTTGTTCGGTTTATTGTATATCCCGTTTCTTTCAGGATTTGCTTGGACTGTTTGTTCTTCGATTGAAATTTGACAATGTGGTATACGGCAAGATGACGATATGTATACGTTATCATTATGTTAATGATAGTATGTTGTATACGTTATTTTGATGTTAATGATAACATGTACACGTTATCTTTATGTCAATGACAATATGTATGCGTTCTCTTTTTGTTTGTTAATGACATAATGTATACGTCACCTTTATGTCAATGACATTATGTACACGTTATCTTTATGTTAATGACATTATGTACACGTTATCTTTATGTTAATGACAATGTGTACATGTTATCTTTATGTCAATGGCAATGTGTACACGTTATCTTTATGTTAATGACAATGTGTACACGTTATCTTTATGTCAATGACAATGTGTACACGTTATCTTTATGTTAATTACGATATGTACACGTTATCTTTATGTTAATGACATAATGTATACGTCACCTTTATGTCAATGACAATGTGTACACGTTATCTTTATGTTAATGACAATGTGTACACGTTATCGTTATGTCAATGACAATGTGTACATGTTATCTTTATGTTAATGACATTATGTACACGTTATCTTTATGTTAATGACAATATGTACACGTTATCTTTATGTCAATGACAATATGTACACGTTATCTTTATGTTAATTACGATATGTACACGTTATCTTTATGTCAATGACAATATGTACACGTTATCTTTATTATAATGACAATATGTACACGTTATCTTTATGTTAATGACAATATGTACACGTTATCTTTATGTCAATGACATTATGTACACGTTATCTTTATGTTAATGACAATGTGTACACGTTATCTTTATGTTAATGACAATATGTACACGTTATCTTTATGATAATGACATTATGTACACGTTATCTTTATGTTAATGACAATGTGTACACGTTATCTTTATGTTAATGACAATGTGTACACGTTATCTTTATGTTAATGACAATGTGTACACGTTATCTTTATGTTAATGACAATATGTACATGTTATCTTTATGTTAATGACAATATGTACACGTTATCTTTATGTTAATGACAATGTGTACACGTTACCTTTATGTCAATGACAATGTGTACACGTTATCTTTATGTTAATGACAATGTGTACACGTTATCTTTATGTTAATGACATTATGTACACGTTATCTTTATGTTAATGACAATGTGTACACGTTATCTTTATGTTAATGACATTATGTACATGTTATATTTATGTCAATGACAATGTGTATACGTTATCTTTATGTTAATGACATTATGTACATGTTATCTTTATGTTAATGACAATATGTACACGTTATCTTTATGTTAATGACAATGTGTACACGTTATCTTTATGTTAATGACAATATGTACACGTTATCTTTATGTCAATGACAATGTGTACACGTTATCTTTATGTTAATGACGATATGTATACGTTAACTTTACGTACATGAATATGTATGTCCCAGGCTTCAGGACATGTTTGAATTGAATATGTAAATTTACACTGTGAATTTGAATTATTTATGACACAGTTGTATTTGCATATGAAAAGATGCGTTTTTTTATGTGCAGTCTCAGACTGATTAACGGTAATAGATGTGTGATATGTATATTTATATAGTGGAAGTGTATAGCGTAGGCGTAAGTGCTAGTATGTAGATGCTGTTTCATAATCTTCGGAAGCTGTTAAGTTAATGATTCGACAATGATATAATACACTCAACGTGTGTTTGTTAGCACGAAATGTTTCAAACATGTTCTTTATCTGTTTTTTCTCTGTCTCCGTCTCTCTCTGTCTCCGTCTCTCTCTGTCTCTGTCTCTCTCTTTCTCTCTGTCTCTCTCTTTCCCTACTGTGTCCCTCACCTTCTTCCGTTCTCTCTCTTCCTCTCTCTTTCCCTCCCCTCTCTTTATATCCCTCCCCCTCAGTCTTTCTCTCTCTGTCTCTCTCTCTTTCACCTGTCTCTCTCCCTCACTCCCCCATCTCTCTCTCTTTCTCTCTC
>JAPXFY010000032.1:29362064-29389564 GCA_030674185.1 Monoplex corrugatus | reverse complement strand
CAGTTATCTGACAGACTTCCGATGCCTGCGCAAAACCCTATACGCTGGCAAGGTCTTAAAATGGGGAAAGAGGGAAGAGGGACCTATGAAACATTAAGATGACACCACCAGAATGATATGAACTAGAGCTATATCAGAGCTAAAACCATGCTAAAAACTAGGCTTGAGGATAATTTACTGAGTTTGACGAATAAATCATATCATGATAAATTGAAGTTACGTCAAAATGCAGAGAGGCTTATAAGATTTTGAATTTTAAAGCGTAAGCAATACCGATTTGACAAACTGAGAACAGGAACACAAGATCTCAGATGACGAAACAATTTCAAACCCACGCCATTGTCTGACTGTGCCTCTGTGTGTGTGTGTGTGTGTGTGTGTGTGTGTGTGTGTGTGTGTGTGTGTGTGTGTGTGTGTGTGTGTGTGTGTGTGTGTGTGTGAGTGTGAGTGTGTGTGTGTGTGTGTGTGTGTGAGTGTGAGTGTGAGTGTGAGTGTGCGTGCGTGCGTGGCCTCGTGTCAAAAGCCACTGGTATTTTTCATACAACACGATCCTATTGCATGAATATTTTTATACATAATCAATGCTAATCATGTACTTGGTATCAAACAATAATACTCACTGAACATTTTCGATCCTCTTCATTTTTCTTGATATTCCATATTGTGAATTCTAAAAATGTTCGATCCTTTTAGTTAGAAATTGTTCATTTTTTCGCTATTTCGTGTAGCATAGCACCTCCACAGGCAACATTTATAGGCCATTTTATGAGGAAGGGGGATTTGGAGCACCTGGTCACAACGGGAAAGCTGGAGGGAAAGAGAGCACCAGGTAGACCCAGGGAGAAGATACTAGACGGACTTGCAGAGTGGCTGAAGACAAGGAGGGTGGGAGAGATGCTTGAGGAAACAAGAGATAGAGACAGATGGAAGTCCATGATCGCCAAGGCCATGCGGCAAGGCACCTGATGATGATGATGATGATGATGATGATGATGATGATGAGCACCTCCACGTTCGTATTGTCTCTCATGCTCCTGTCTTTGAAAGCTGTAGTAATACTGATGGATTAGTGAAAAACTCCACCTAGCGAACCGGCCATGAACACATTGTCTGAGCTATTTAACGTTTCATCTTTCTTTTGTCCATGAAAGCTGGAGGGAAAGAGAGCACCGGGTAGACCCAGGGAGAAAATGCGGAGTGGCTGAAGACGAGGAGGGTGGAGGAGATGTATGTATGTATGTATGTATGTATGTATGTATGTATGTATGTATATTTATGTATATATATACACAACGGACGCATGCACACACACAAACATACACACACAAACACGCACGCACACACACACACTCTCTCAAACACACACACACACACTTACACACACACACACTCACACATACACACACACAAAGATACAGACACACACACACACAGGCATACACACACATACACAACACACACACACACACTGCTCACACACACACACACACACACAGATACACACTGACACACAAACACAAAGATACACCTCTCCTTGGTCATCCCCCGAAGTACCCTCCCCAAGTTCCCTCCCCTTAATTATCTCCCCACGTACCCTGCCCAAGTCACCTCCCCTCGGTTATACCTCCCCCAAGGAACCATCACCAGGTTCCTTCTCCTTGGTTATACCCTAAAGGTACCTTCCCCTAGTTCCCACCCTTTGGTTATCCCCTAAAGGTACCCTCCCCTAGTTCCCACCCTTTGGTTATCCCCACCAAGGTACCTTCCCCTAGTTCCCACCCTTTGGTTATCCCCTAAAGGTACCCTCCCCAAGTTCACTCCCCTTGGTAGTCCTCCCTCCCCAAGGTACCCTCCCCCAAGTTCACTCCCCTTGGCTGTCCCCCACCCCTCCCCAATGCTACCCTCCCAAAGTTCCCTCCCCTTGGTTGTCCCCCACCCCTCCCCCAAGGTACCCTACCTGTGGTTGTCCCCCCTCCCCAAAGTACCTCCCCAAGTTCTCTCCCCTTGGTTGTCCCTCCCCTCCCCCAAGGCACCCCTCCACAAGTTCCTTCCTCTTGGTCCCCAACCCTCCCCCATGGTACCCTCCCTTAGTTCCCTCCCATTGGTTGTTCCCCCAAGATACACTGCCCAAGTTCCTTCTCACTGTTTGCACCCCACCCCCTCACTCAAATTATCCTCCCCTTGGTTGCCCTCCCTCATCCCCCAATGTAACCCCCCCAAGTTCCCTCCCCTTGGTTGTCCCCCACCGCCTCCCTCAAATTACCCTCCCCGAGTTCCTTCCCTTGGTTATCCTCCCTCCCCCAAGGTATCCTCTCCATGTTCCCTCCCCTTGATTGCCCCCCTCCTCCAAGGTACCCTCACCAAGTTCTCTCCCCTTGGTTGTCCCCCCCTCCACCAAGGTACCCTCCCCAAGTTTCGTCCCCTTGGTTGTTCCCCTCTCCGCAAGGGTTCCCTCTCCGCAAGGGTTCCCTCTCCAAGTTCTCTCCCCTTAGTCGTCCTTCCTCCTACCCAAGGTACCCTCTCCAAGTTCCTTCCCCTTTGTTGTCCCCCTCCCCCAATGTACCCTCCCCAAGTTCCCTCTCCTTGGTTGTCCCCTCTCCAGTTTTCTCCCCTTGGTTGTACCCCCTCCCCCAAGGTACCCTCGACAAATAGCCTCCCCAAGTGTCGTCCCCTTGGTTGCTCCCCCCTCCCCAAAGGTACCCTCACCAAGTTCCCTCCCCTTGGTCGTCCCCCCTTCCACAATTTGCCGCCTCCCATTGGTTGTTCCCCCTCCCCGAATGTACCCTCACAAAGTTCCCTCCCCTTAGTCGTCCAACCCTCTCCGCAAGGTATCCTCTTCAAGTTCCCCTCCCTTGGTTGCCTCCTCTCACCGAATGTACCCTCCCCAAGTTCCCTTGGTTGTCCCACCCTCCCCCAAGGTACCCTCCCCAAGTTGCTTCCCCTTGATTATCCCCACTCAGGTACACTCCCCAAAGTTCCCTTGGTTGTCCCACCCTCCCCCCAAGGTACCTCCCCAAGTTCTCTCCCCTTGGTTATCTTCCCCCCCCCCTCCCCAAGGTACCTCCCGAAGGTATTCTCGACAAGGTACCCTCCCCAAGTTCCCTCTCCTTGGTTGTCCCCTTCCTCTGATGTACCCCCACCAAGTTCCCTCCCCTTGGCTGTCCCCCTCCCCAAATTCCCTCCCCTTGGGGTGTTCCCCTCCCCCAAGGTACCCCCTTGTGTTGTCCATCCCCTTCCCCAAGGTACCCTCCCCAAGTTCTCTCCCCTTGCTTATCTCCCCCCCCCTCCCCAAGATACCTCCCCAAGGTACCCTCCACAAATTCCTTCCCCTTGGTTGTCCTGGCAAGGTTCCCACCCTTGGTTATCCCCCCCTATCCAAGTTCCCTCCCTTGATTATCCCCCAAGTTCCCTCCACTTGGTTCCCCCACCCTCAAGTTCCCTCCCCTTGGTTATCTCCCGCTTCTAAGTTCCCTCCCTTTGCTTCCCCCCTCCCCAGAATTCGAGTGATAACTAGTTCAGACAGCTATCACTTTGGAACTCAAATGGAAAAATCATCCTCTGTCAAGGCTGCAAGGCTGAATTAACACTTTATGGACAATGAATCCAGAGAAGAGGCTTTCCGGAGGCGTCTGGCTGTGGAGAGCATGCCACAACGACTTCGGAAGCAATCCAAACTGACAAAACAGAGAAGAGGAATCTTGATGTGAAGTACACTCCAAAGATGTCTAAGCTGGAATGGTGGC
The DNA here is from genome assembly GCA_030674185.1 of Monoplex corrugatus. NCBI lineage: Eukaryota > Metazoa > Mollusca > Gastropoda > Littorinimorpha > Ranellidae > Monoplex > Monoplex corrugatus. Next base: position 29,385,821 of record JAPXFY010000032.1, on the reverse strand, counting down.
CACTCTCAGAATCAGTTTCATCCTCAGTTCTGTTTAACTCTTGCCCTGGAATCTGGTGAAATGGGGGAAATCAGACGACGTTGCGTGCCAGCTTTGCCAGGCAAACAAACTGTGGAACATGCCCCGCGCTCCTGCAAACTGCAAAGTAGCACTAACCCAAGGAAGGTATGCATGGAGGCACGATCGAGGGCTTCGAGAGCTTGTTCTTTTATTTTACTTCTTGTCGTGTTCCTCTTCTTCTTCGTCTTGACTGAAATTGTGTTTTTGATTGTAAGGTTCTTCTGGTTGTCATTTGCTTTGTTTTTAATTTTGTTTGTTATTCTGTTCTGTTTTGTTTTTAATCTTCAGTTTCTTGTTTCGGTCCGGTGCCTGTTGTGTGTTTGGTTCCTGTTGGTTGTTGTAGTTGTATCATTTGTTGTGTCGTCGATTTATTCTCTGGTTGTGTGTTTCTTTTGTCTTGTTTTTGTTCTGCTTATTGGTGTCTTATTTGTGTTTTTGTTGGTGGTCTCGGTGATGTGGTTCCGGTATTTGTTAACGTTATTCTTCTGTTCAAGTTGTCGTTTTCGCTCTTTTTTGTTTTTGTTCTTCTCTGGACTTCTTTTTCTATGGATTCTTGTTGACTTTGTTGTTGCTGTTTTCGTATCAACGGGTTGTTTTTGACGTGGTGTCAGCCCTGATATGGCTCTAGTGGTCGGCTGGGCTCTGAGCAATATGAACTATGAACTTGCTGTTCTCGTTTACATGTTTGACTTCTAGTTGACTTTGGTCTTTGTTCTTCAGTTTGCTTTCATTTTTGTAGATTTCTTGTAGTTGTTTTTCCTGACGTGGTTGTTTTGTCCTGGGTTGTATTTATCTTTGTTATTGTTGATTTTTGTTCTTTTTGGATATTTTTCTGTTTTTGGTTTCTTGTCCCTTTTGCTGGAGTGTGGGTTTTTTGTTTGTTTTTTCTTGTCTTTTTGTGTTCTGCATTGTAAATATACTTATCAATGATACTGCTGGTGTTCGTGATGTAGTGTTCCACTATTTCTTGATATTGTTTTATTCTTGCTCTAGTATTTCCTGTGCTCGTTTCTCTTGTTTTTGTAGATCCGTTGCTTGTTTTGAATTGTTGTGTAGTTGGTTATGATATTTACTCTGTTGTTTTTGCTTATGTTTTTCTCAATGCTTTTGTTAATGTTTGTTATTTTTTCTTTGTCTTTTTCTTTTTGCGTTGTCATTTTTCTTCGTGCTCTTTGTTTTAGTTCTAGCACGTGTTGATGTTGTTCTCTTCTTGTTGACTGGTGTTGTTCTTGATTGTTATTTTTTTTTTTTCTGCTCTTCTATACTTGTTCGTCCTGTTCTTGTTCCTTCTTTTGTTCTTGTTATGTTATTTCTTCCTTTGGTTTTGATTTTGTTCTTGACCTTTGTTGTCCGCCTTTATGTTCGCGTTTTCATTATATCGTTCTTGTTATTAATTCCATATTTTCTTTCTTTCAGTATGGGTATTTCTTTCCCTTTCTATGTTTTTGCTGTTGCTTTTAGTTTTGTGTTAATTTTTTTTCTATTTTGTTGCTCGCTTTCTTGATACTGTTTGAACTGTGTTTTTCCACTTTGTTGTTGCTTTTGATTTGTGTTCATTTTTTTTCTATTTTGTTGCTCGCTTTCTTAATACTGTTTAAACTGTGTTTTTCCACTTTGTTGTTGCTTTTTGTTTTGTGTTCATTTTTTTTCTATTTTGTTGCTCGCTTTCTTGATACTGTTTAAACTGTGTTTTTCCACTTTGTTGTTGCTTTTTGTTTTGTGTTCATTTTTTTTCTATTTTGTTGCTCGCTTTCTTAATACTGTTTAAACTGTGTTTTTCCACTTTGTTGTTGCTTTTTGTTTTGTGTTCATTTTTTCTATTTTGTTGCTCGCTTTCTTAATACTGTTTAAACTGTGTTTTTCCACTTTGTTGTTGCTTTTGATTTTGTGTTCATTTTTTTTCTATTTTGTTGCTCGCTTTCTTAATACTGTTTAAACTGTGTTTTTCCACTTTGTTGTTGCTTTTGATTTTGTGTTCATTTTTTTTCTATTTTGTTGCTCGCTTTCTTAATACTGTTTAAACTGTGTTTTTCCACTTTGTTGTTGCTTTTTGTTTTGTGTTCATTTTTTTTCTATTTTGTTGCTCGCTTTCTTAATACTGTTTAAACTGTGTTTTTCCACTTTGTTGTTGCTTTTTGTTTTGTGTTCATTTTTTTTCTATTTTGTTGCTCGCTTTCTTGATACTGTTTAAACTGTGTTTTTCCACTTTGTTGTTGCTTTTGATTTTGATTCCTTGCGATGTTCGTTCCGTCTTTTTTTTCAAATCTTGATCCTGTTTTCTTTGATGTTTTTCTTCTTCTTGGTGTACTACTTGTTGTTGTTTCCTTCACTCGTTTTCTTTGAGCTTTTCTTGGTGACTTGCAGTAGACGGTTTTTTTTGTCTTTACTTTAGTTGCTGTGTAGGTAGTTTTTGTTGTTTTATTGTCTCATTTTACGGTTGTGCTTGCTTTGTTTCTGTTCTGCTCAGTATTTTTTTTCTTCTTATTTGCGCTTTTTATGCTTTTAGTATTGTAGTTCTGTTATCAGTTGGGGTTATGTTCTCGTTGTTGTTTTATCTCTTTTTATCTCGTTATTTCTGTCCTTGTTTCTTCAGGTGCGTGTTGACTTTGCTGTTGCCATTCTTGTTGCTTGTTTCATTTCCAATTGCCTTTGGGTTTTGTTATTCCTTTTGTTATTTGGATTTTTGTGAATTTGTTGTAGTGGTGCTCACGATGCTCCTGTGTTTTGAATTGTTCGTTTCGTTCATCGTTTTGTTTTTTCATTCTTGATCCTGTTCTTTGTGATATCTTCTTCCTTTTGATGTACTTTTTATTTTTCTTCTTTCACTCTTCTTCTTTGTGCTTTTCTTGGCGATTTGCTTGTGGTGTTTTTATTGCTAATGTTATCACAGATGTTCTTTTTCCGCTTCTTGTCGTTCTGCTTCTTGTCTCTTTTGCTCTTTCTTTTCTCCTACTTTTTGAACTGTCATTGTATTTGTTTCCGTATCCGTTTATCCGTGCTGACGCTGTCGTTATTGATTGTGCATAAATCGTCTTTTATGGATTAGCCATATATTGCTTCTTGTTTTTCTTTGTTTGTATTCCTTTGATTTATTTGTTTTTGAATTTTTTTGCTTCTGTATCGTTTTGTTTACTGTATTGTGGGTTTCTGATTCTGTATTGTTTTGTTTACTGTATTGTGGGTTTCTGATTCTGTATTGTTTTGTTTACTGTATTGTGAGTTTCTGATTCTGTATTGTTTTGTTTACTGTATTGTGAGTTTCTGATTCTGTGTTGTTTTGTTTACTGTATTGTGGGTTTCTGATTCTGTATTGTTTTGTTTACTGTATTGTGAGTTTCTGATTCTGTATTGTTTTGTTTACTGTATTGTGAGTTTCTGATTCTGTATTGTTTTGTTTACTGTATTGTGGGTTTCTGATTCTGTATTGTTTTGTTTACTGTATTGTGAGTTTCTGATTCTGTATTGTTTTGTTTACTGTATTGTGGGTTTCTGATTCTGTATTGTTTTGTTTACTGTATTGTGGGTTTCTGATTCTGTATTGTTTTGTTTACTGTATTGTGGGTTTCTGATTCTGTATTGTTTTGTTTACTGTATTGTGGGTTTCTGATTCTGTATTGTTTTGTTTACTGTATTGTGAGTTTCTGATTCTGTATTGTTTTGTTTACTGTATTGTGAGTTTCTGATTCTGTATTGTTTTGTTTACTGTATTGTGGGTTTCTGATTCTGTATTGTTTTGTTTACTGTATTGTGAGTTTCTGATTCTGTATTGTTTTGTTTACTGTATTGTGAGTTTCTGATTCTGTATTGTTTTGTTTACTGTATTGTGGGTTTCTGATTCTGTATCGTTTTGTTTACTGTATTGTGAGTTTCTGATTCTGTATTGTTTTGTTTACTGTATTGTGGGTTTCTGATTCGTGTTGTTGTGTTTGTAAGTTTTTATCAATCTTCAGTTCTTTGTTTTTGCCGTCTTGTTTCTGTTCTTCTCAGTGGTTTCTTATTCGTGTTCTTGTTGATGCTCTTGGTGGTTGTGGTATGTCTGTTGATATTTTTATGTTCTTGTTGCTGTTTTTCCTATTTATTTTGTTCTTTGTCTTGTTTCTCTTCTGGTTCTTGATGACTTTTTTGTTGGTATTGTTTTCTTGTATGGTTGATTTCTACTTGACTTCAGTTTCCGTGATTTTATATTTTCATTTTTATTGATTTGTCGTATTTTTTGTTGCTTTTGACATAGCTGTGCTTAGGTTTGAGTTGTGGTTGTTTTCCTGTCTGTTCTTGATTTGTTGTTGTTGTTGTTGTTGTCCTATTGTTCTTACCGGTATTATTGTTGTTGTTGTCCTATTGCTCTTACCGGTATGTTTTTATTGTGCTTCCCTGAGGTTTTTGTTTGCTTTTGTTTTTTGCTTAGTTTTGGTTTGTTTTGCTTCGTAATTTTTCTTTTTCTTGATATTACTTGCGCTCCCGGTGTGGTTCTGTCATTTGTTGTTATTGTTTTTAAACTCTGTTTTGGGGTTGTCATCTTTGTCCTGTGCCCGTTTCTTTTCTTGTTTTTTGTTATCTTCTGTTGTTATTGTTCGTTTTGTTTCTTTGACTTGTATATTTTGGTTTAACATGTTCCGTTTTTGTGCTCGCTTTTTTTCCTTACTGCACATGGTGTTTGTTTTCTTTGTTTTGTTTTTGTTTGTTTTTCTCTTTTTTTAAAGTTTTTTTTTATTTAACTTCTTGATATCTTTGGTTATGTTCGTATCTTTTTCCATTTGTTTTCATTGTTCTCGTCATTTATGCTCTAACGTTTTTTTTCCCTGCTGTCTTTCCCATTTGTTTTCCAGTTTTTTTCTTTCTTTTTCTTGTTCTGCTTTGCTTTGTTGTTCGCTTTCTTCATACTGTTTCAGCTGTTTTTCTTTTTCTTTTGTCTGCTTTTGATGTTGTCCCCTAGCTACGTTTCTTTAGTCTTTTTTTTTTCATTCTTGTTCTTTGTCCTGTTGCTGTTCGTCTTTTCCTTTACTTTTTGTTGCTGATTTTTTTTATCTGTTCCAGTCTTCTTTGGCGTGCTTTTCCCGGCGGTTTGTTATGTTTTTGCCCTTCTTGCTATAGACTTTTTTCTTCTTGTTGTTTTGCCTCTTGTCCCTTTTACACTTCTGTTTCTCCTGCTTTTCTTGCTGTTATTGATTTCTTTTCATATCTGTTTATCCATGTTGATATCGTTGGTATCGACAGTACAATAATAATTGTTATGGATTTGTGATTTACCGTGTACTGTTCTTGTTTTCTGGGGGTTTGTTTTTCTTCCATTCTGATTTTTTGTTTATTTGTTGTTTTATTTTATTTTTTCTTTGGGGGGGGGGGGGGGGGGGGCGTACGTGGGTGGGTGGGTGGGTTCTCTGTCGTGTTGTTTTGTTTTTGGTTTTCGTGTTCTTGCCACTTTTGTAGTTTTTATTGCTTTTATTTTTTGTTGTTTTTGTGATTTTTCCGTCTTGTTGTCTCTAAAGATTTTTTGTTTCTTCCTGTTCCTTGGTGCCTTTGGTGTTCTGGTTCTGTCATGTGTTGATATTGTGATCGTATTCTTGCTGATGTGTTTTGCTCTTCAACGCTTATTATTCCTGTACTTCTTCCTCCTCTTGTTCATGTTGACTGTGTTTTCCTTTTGTTTCTTTGACTTCTTGTGGTATTCGTTTATGCTCGTGGATTTTTTTTCTATCTCTTATTTCCGATTCTTTTCATGAATGCACTACCTGTTTCTTTCGTTTCCCTTCTGGTTTTTTCTTTTGTTTTGTTTTGATTTCTTCTGTTTTATTTTGTTGCTCGTTTTCTTAATAACGTTTCAGGTGTTTTTTTGTTGTTGTTGTTGTTGCTTTTGATTTCGTCCACTAGTTATGTTTGTTTAGTATCTTTTTTTATTTCATTCTTATTCCTGGTCCTGTTGCTATTTTGCCTCCGATTTACTTTTTATTCTTGATTTTTTTTTCTCTTCCACTTTTCTTCGTGATTTCAGTGATGATTTGTTGATATCATTGCTGTTATTGTTATCATAGATGTTCTTTTTCTGATTCTTGTTGTTCCGTTTCTTGTCCCTTTTACTCTATTTCTCCTGATTTCCTTGTTGTTCCTGGTTTTGATTTCGTATCTTTTTTCATGATGATACCGATATTGATTGTGAAATGATAATAGCAATGGATTTGCTATGTATTGTGTACTGTTTTTTGCTTTCCTTCTTTTTTCTTGTTTTCTTTTGTTTTGTTTTCTTCTGTTTTGTTTTCTGTTTTGTCTTCTTCCGTTTTGTCTTTTATTTTCTTCCGTTTTATTTTGTTCTGTTTCGTTTTCTTCTGTTTTGTTTTGTTTTCTTCTGTTTTGTTTTCTTCTGTTTTGTTTTCTTCTGTTTTGTTTTGTTTTCTTCTGTTTTGTTTCGTTTTCCTTCTGTTTTGTTTCGTTTTCTCTTCTGTTTTGTTTTGTTTTCTTCTGTTTTGTTTTCTTCTGTTTTGTTTTCTTCTGTTTTCTTTTCTTCTGTTTGTTTTCTTCTGTTTGTTTTCTTCTGTTTGTTTTCTTCTGTTTTCTTTTCTTCTGTTTGTTTTCTTCTGTTTTCTTTTCTTCTGTTTGTTTTCTTCTGTTTTCTTTTCTTCTGTTTGTTTTCTTCTGTTTTCTTTTCTTCTGTTTGTTTTCTTCTGTTTGTTTTCTTCTGGTTTCTTCTGTTTGTTTTCTTCTGTTTTCTTCTGTTTGTTTCTTCTGTTTGTTTTCTTCTGGTTTCTTCTGTTTGTTTTCTTCTGGTTTCTTCTGTTTGTTTTCTTCTGGTTTCTTCTGTTTGTTTCTTCTGTTTGTTTTCTTCTGTTTTTCTTCTGTTTGTTTTCTTCTGTTTTCTTCTGTTTGTTTTCTTCTGGTTTCTTCTGTTTGTTTTCTTCTGTTTGTTTTCTTCTGGTTTCTTCTGTTTGTTTTCTTCTGGTTTCTTCTGTTTGTTTTCTTCTGGTTTATTCTGTTTGTTTTCTTCTGGTTTCTTCTGTTTGTTTCTTCTGTTTGTTTTCTTCTGGTTTCTTCTGTTTGTTTTCTTCTGTTTGTTTTCTTCTGGTTTCTTCTGTTTGTTTTCTTCTGGTTTCTTCTGTTTGTTTTCTTCTGGTTTCTTCTGTTTGTTTTCTTCTGGTTTCTTCTGTTTGTTTTCTTCTGGTTTCTTCTGTTTGTTTCTTCTGTTTGTTTTCTTCTGTTTTCTTCTGTTTGTTTTCTTCTGTTTTCTTCTGTTGTTTTCTTTCTTCTGGTTTCTTCTGTTTGTTTTCTTCTGGTTTCTTCTGTTTGTTTTCTTCTGTTTTCTTCTGTTGTTTTTCTTCTGTTTTGTTTCTTCTGTTTGTTTTCTTCTGGTTTCTTCTGTTTGTTTTCTTCTGGTTTCTTCTATTTGTTTTCTTCTGGTTTGTTTTTTTCTTCTTCTGTTTTTCTTCTGGTTTGTTTTCTTCTGTTTTGTTTTCTTCTGTTTTTTCTTCTGTTTTGTTTTCTTCTGTTTTGTTTTCTTCTGTTTTGTTTTCTTCTGTTTTTTCTTCTGTTTTGTTTTCTGTTTTGTTTTCTTCTGTTTTGTTTTCTTCGTTGTTTTCTTCTGTTTTGTTTTCTTCTGGTTTTTCTTCTGTTTTTCTTCTGTTTGTTTTCTCTGTTTTGTTTTCTTCTGTTTTCTTCTGTTTTGTTTTCTTCTGTTTTGTTTTCTTCTGTTTTGTTTTCTTCTGTTTTTTTTGTTTTCTTCTGTTTTCTTCTGTTTTGTTTTCTTCTGTTTTCTTCTGTTTTGTTTTCTTCTGTTTCTTCTGTTTTGTTTTCTTCTGTTTGTTTTCTTCTGTTTTCTTCTGTTTTGTTTTCTTCTGTTTTGTTTTCTTCTGTTTGTTTCTTCTGTTTTGTTTTCTTCTGTTTTCTTCTGTTTTGTTTTCTTCTGTTTTGTTTTCTTCTGTTTTCTTCGGGTTTGTTTTCTTCTGTTTGTTTTCTTCTGTTTTTTTTCTTCTGTTTTCTTCTGTTTTGTTTTCTTCTGTTTTTTCTGTTTTGTTTTCTTCTGTTTTGTTTTCTTCTGTTTTCTTCTGTTTTGTTTTCTTCTGTTTTGTTTTCTTCGTTTTCTCCGTTTTTTTCTTGTTTTGTTTCTTGTTTGTTTCTTCTGTTTTGTTTTCTTCTGTTTTGTTTTCTTCTGTTTTGTTTTGCTCCTGTTCTGTTTCTTTTGTTTGCTTCTGTTCTCTTTTCTTCTTCTGTTTGTATTCTGTTTTCTTCTTCTGTTTGTATTCTGTTTTCTTCTTCTGTTTGTATTCTGTTTTCTTTCTGTTTGTATTCTGTTTTTCTTCTGTTTGTATTCTGTTTTTTCTTCTTTGTTTCTGTTTTCTTCTTCTGTTTGTATTCTTCTGTTTGTATTCTTCCATTTTCTTCTTTTTTGTTTTCCTGTGTTTTCTGTGTTGTTTTTTTCTATTTTGTTTTCTTCTGTTTTCGTCTGTTTCGTTCGGTTTTGTTTTGTTTTGTATTCTTCTGTTTTCTTCTGTTTGTTTTTCTGTGTTTTCTTCTCTTCTGTTTTCTTTTGTTTGTTTTCTTTGGTTTTGCTTTCTTCTGTTTTTTTTTCTTCTGTTTGTTTTCTTCTGTTTTGTTTTCTTGTTAGTTTTTTTGTTGTTGTTCTGTTTTGTTTTCTTCTGTTTTGTTTTCTTGTTAGTTTTTTGTTGTTGTTCTGTTTTGTTTTCTTCTGTTTTGTTTTCTTGTTAGTTTTTTGTTGTTGTTCTGTTTTGTTTTCTTCTGTTTTGTTTTCTTGTTAGTTTTTTGTTGTTGTTCTGTTTTGTTTTCTTCTGTTTTGTTTTCTTGTTAGTTTTTTGTTGTTGTTCTGTTTTGTTTTCTTCTGTTTTGTTTTCTTGTTAGTTTTTTGTTTGTTTTGTTTTCTTCTGTTTTTTGTTTTTGTTTTTTGTTTTCTTGTTTTCGTCTCTTCTGTTTTCTTTTGTTTGTTTTCTTTGGTTTTGCTTTCTTCTGTTTTTGTTTTCTTCTGTTTTTGTTTTGTTTTGTTTTTTGTTTTCTTCTGGGGGGTTTTCTTTCGTTTTTGTTTTCTTGTTTTGTTTTCGTTTTCTTCTGGGGGTTTTTCTTTTGTTTTTGTTTTCTTGTTTTGTTTTGTTTTGTTTGCTTCTGTTTTCTTCTTTTCTTCCCTTTTCGTTTCTAACTTTCTTCCCTTTTCATTCTTCTTCTCTTCCCTTTTCGTTTCTTCCCTTTTCGTTTCTTCCCTTGTTTCTTCTTTTCTTTTCTTCTTTTCTTTTTCTTCTCCGCTTAGATTTTGTAGTTCGTGTTATTTTGTTTTTCGGTTATTTGTTGATATTTTTACGATTTTGGCGTTACCACTTTAGCTGTTTCTATATTGCTCTTTCTATACTTTTTCTCTTCAGAATTATTTTGTTGTATTTGTTTTTGGTATTGGTTTTCTTGTTCTTGCTGCTTTTTGAGTCATTGGTTTTGTTCTTTTTTCTCATGTTTATCTGTCTTATGTTTGTTCTTTCTAAAAAGTTTTGTATGTTCTGTTCCTTGGTGCCTTTGGTGTTCTGGTTCTGCTATGTGTTGATATTTATTACTGTATACTTGCTGCTGTACGTTTTGCTTTCTACACGTATTTCTTTCGTTTGTTTCTTTGACTTCCTGCCGTATTTGTTTATGTTTGTAATTTATTCCTCTTTGTTTTTGTTGTTTTTGTCTTCATGCTCAATTTTTCTTTCCTCTTCTTCTTTTGTTTTTGTTATTGTCACTTTTTTCCCCATTATTCTTTTATTTTGTTGCTTGCCTTCTTTATGTGGTTTTTAGACGTTTTTTGTTTTCGTTGATTTTGTTCCCTAGTTATGCTCGTTCCATTGTTTTTCATTCTTGATCGTGTTCGTGTTGCTGTTCTTTTCGACGTGTTTATTGTTCTTGATTTTTTCCCCTTTCGCTGTTCTTGGCGATTTGCTGGTGAAGTTCTTGCTGTTGTCATCACAGATGTTCTTTTTCTGTTGCTTGTCGTATTGCTTCTTGTCGGATTGCTTTTTGTTCCTATTGCTGTTCATTTCTCCTGTGTATCCATGTCGATGGTCTTGTTATTGATTGCATAACAAACATAGTTTGGGGTTTGCTGTGCATTGTGTATTGTTCTGTTTTCTATTTTTATTTTAACTTCCTCGTTTCTGTTTTGTCATGCTTTCTTTGCTCTGGGTTTCTGTTGTGTGTTATTGTTGCTGCTGTTCTCTTTTTTTCGACTTTCTGGTGACGAATATTCTGGGGGGGTTTTCCTCCATTTTCTTTTTGTTGTTCTTGTCGTTCCTGTTGTTATTGGGTGGGTGTGTGTGTGTGTGTGTGTGTGTGTGTGTGTGTGTGTGTGTGTGTGTGTGTGTGTGTGTGTGTCTCCTCTTTCGCTTTTGTTGTCTTCATTCTTGCTGTTTTCTGTGTGTTGCCTTGCGTTTTCTCCATTTCCTCTTCTGAACTTTCTTCTTCGTTTCCTCTTATTGTCTTTGTTCTTCGTTTCCTCTTGTCTTTCTTCTTCGTTTCCTCTTGTCTTTCTTCTTCGTTTCCTCTTGTCTTTCTTCTTCGTTTCCTCTTGTCTTTCTTCTTCGTTTCTTCTTGTCTTTCTTCTTCGTTTCCTCTTGTCTTTCTTCTTCGTTTCCTCTTGTCTTTCTTCTTCGTTTCCTCTTGTCTTTCTTCTTCGTTTCTTCTTGTCTTTCTTCTTCGTTTCCTCTTGTCTTTCTTCTTCGTTTCTTCTTGTCTTTCTTCTTCGTTTTTCTTGTCTTTCTTCTTCGTATCTTCTTGTCTTTCTTCTTCGTTTCTTCTTGTCTTTCTTCCTCGTTTCGTTTTCTTGTCTTTCTTCTTCGCTTCCTTCTCTTGTCTTTCTTCTTCGCTTCCTTCTCTTGTCTTTCTTTTTCGTTTCCTCTTCTAATCTTTTTTCTTCGCTTCCTTTTCTTATCTTTCCTCTTCGTTTCCTCTTCTTAGTGTTCTTAATGTAAGTGTCTTTGCTATATTTTTATTTGTTTCATGTTTGTTTTTATTTGTATTTTTTCTTTTCTTATTCGTTTTCTGAGTTTTTCCCCTATTGTGTATAACATATTCCAAAGAAGACTTACTTCTTGATCTGTTTTTATTGCTGCTGCTGCTGCTGCTGTTGTTTTTGCTGTTGTTGTTGTTTTTGCTGTTGCTGCTGCTGCTGCTGCTGTTGTTGTTGTTGCTGCTGCTCCTCCTCTTTTCAGGTGCAATACGTAGCGTAACGCTTTTGCAGACACTCTGAAACAAACTGAATCCAAATTTTACGTGCACAGACTAAAAATAAATACATCAGTAAATTGACAAATCAATAGGTCTCAATGAATTGTAATTGTTATTTTTATTTTTGTTTAAAACCCAGCCGGCTGCGTAGAGCCATGTCAAGGCTGGAACCATTTCAACACACACACAATTTTGTCATCTTGAAAACCGAAGCTGCTCTTCCAGACGCTTGCCAGCCATTGGTTATCCTCCGTTTGATTTCTTCCTCTTTGGTGGGGGGGGGGGGGATTCTGCTGAGATGTGCTGGCATAGGTATATGTAGTGGTCGAGCATTTCCAGCTCTTCATTTTTGATCGTTACTTTTCCGTCTAAGTCTTCGATGTAGTTGTTGACCATAATTTTTGTTTTCTTTAAGTATACTACTAGTCGTACTTTTTTTTTTTTTTGCCGCATTCATTTAGTTCATTCAGCATATTTTGCAGTTGTTTGAGACCCTCCGCAAAGATAATGTCAACAAACGTAAGGTGACCGAGGCATTCTCCGTCTATTCTGATGCCTTTTTCGGAACAGTCAAGACAAATCTCACTGTGTTCACTTAAATAATCTAAGGATATATCCCTGGCGTTGGTATTCTGCCGAAGTTAACACCAAGGGACTTAAACAAAAGAAACTTGAATACAAATGCATTAACAGACCTTAGGTACACAAAAACATAGGTCTCTATACAATCTGACCTAGAGGATCTAATAACTGCCACAAAGCAACTACATCTTCTGAGATCTGAAAATGCACTTAATACATGTGCGCTGTTTATCCTGATGGAGAAACTGAGGTTCAATGGAAAAATGATAAAGTAAAGGTTTCTCATTATCATAATCGTCGTCATCATCATCATCATCATTATCGTTATTATCATTACCACGTTACCATTACATTAGTGTTGTTGTAATTATTATTATTGTCATCAATAGTGTCATTATTTAAAGCCCAGCCGACTATGCAGGGCCATTATCAGGTCTATAACCATCTCTAAACACTCACCTCGTTGATACCGGAAAATAACACGGAAAAGAAAATTAAGTACACATACCAATGCGTACATAATCTAAGGATATGCCACTGGTGTTGATAATTCTATCCAATTTTTCACCAGGGGTGAAAAAACAAACCTGAACACAAATGTATTAAATACCTACACACATTAAACAAATGTAAAGACTCCTCTAAATTAACTAAAATTGCTTTTGTGTGTGTGTGTGTGTGTGTGTGTGTGTGTGTGTGTGTGTGTGTGTGTGTGTGTGTGTGTGTGTGTGTGTGTGCGCGTGTGTGTGCGTGTGTGTGCGTGCGTGTGGTGTGTGCGTGCGTGTGCGCGTGTGTGCGTGTGTGCGCGTGGTGTGTGCTGTGTGTGTGTGTGTGTGTGTGTGTGTGTGCGTGTGTGTGCGTGGTGTGCGTGGTGGCGTGCGTGTGCGTGCGTGCGTGTGGTGGTGTGTGTGTGTGTGTGTGTGTGTGTGTGTCACGGCTATAAGTGTTTCAAAACATATACAATACTTCAACAGGACAAAAAAAGGAAAGAAAATTAAGTACACACATAATTGCATTCGCGCATATAATCTAAGGAGATGCCCCTGGCGCTGACCACTCTGTCCAATTTATCGCATTGCTGTATATAAAAAAAAAAACCTGAATACAAATTAAACATAACTATGGGCACTAAAACATACACAAAAACGGGCCTAAATTACCTAAAATTGCTTCCGCATATCTTGTTTCCCTAGAGCCAAAAATGCACTCGTTATTATTATTGTTGTTTAAAGCCCAGCCGACTGCGTAGAGCCATATCAGGGCTATATCCACTTCCAAAACATACAAAACTTCAACAGGAAAAAAATTGAATACACATCAATACATCCGTGCACATAATCTAAGGACATGCCCCCTGGTGTTGACCACTCCGTCCAATTTGTCGCACAGGGGATTTCAAAAACACCTGAATACAAACATAAGCATACCTAAGGACACCTAAACATACATGAAACGGGCATAGGATATTTAAAATTGCATCCGCATATCTCACCTCCCTAGAGCCAAAATTGCACTTAATACATGTACCCAATTATCAATCCTAAGAAAAAGTACGTAAGAGTTTATCGAACACATATAGCTAAATGGACCAACAAGGCAGAAAATGATAGGAAGAAATGACAAAAAGCCCAGGAACAAGGCAGAAACAAAGAGTGACAGAAATGAAATTTCTAGCCGAGAATTTCCAGAAGATGGGGATACTATTTCTACCGAAAGAACCTCCGGCATCCCCAACGCGGGAAGGAAGTGGGGTTGATCTGATTACTTACCAGGACACTGTGAAGGTCAGGTAGATGGGTCAGACAGTAAGGTGAACGTGTAAACGACACCGTGTAGCGTCTAATGATGTTGACACAGGTCATGGATGTTCAGGGCGTCTTGTTCACCGATGACACGATGCAGAAAGATCACAGTCGCTGTCGCTTCCTGTGGATACAGGAACTTTCGTTTGAACGTGCAACATACTAATTATAGTTGATACATATATTGGTCATGTTTATTGTGCTGCTGACAGACGACTGTATCTCCCCGCGACGCCCACCGGTACAAGCGGAAGGAAAAAGTAAAGTAAGGGATGTAAAAAGATTCGTTGTTTTGCATATTGGTAGGCCCGACAAACTGAACTGAGTCAGACTTGTTTTTATCATTGTTGTTGTTGGTAGTGTTGGTGGTCACAGATGCAGTGTCTTTCGTAGTTACACGTTAAGCGTTAACCAGTTGAGGCCACAACACTTGACACATTCGTGTCAAGGGCCTCCAAAATCCCAGACTAGACCGACCCCCCTTCCCTCCCCCCCCACTTCCCCTCAGAGCCCCTCCCTCACTCCCACCCCCTGCTGCCCTCTTCACCCACCACCCCCTCTTGCCGTCTTCACCCCCTTCCCCCTCCACCTCCTCACCCCACCACCCTCATTCCCCCCACCACCCACCCCACCATCATCACGATTAAAACAACTCTAAACACATGTCCACTGCCCCAGATTTATCTGCTGCAAACCCCCCAGTTATAGGTGCCAAAATAATCCAGTTTGATTGTGGGCCCTCAACACTGACGAAGAAGAAGAAGAACCCATAACACTGTCCTACCTGACCTGGTCTTGCGGTTCCGTGTTTTGCATTTTTCCCCATTAATATCAGTATTATTGTTTAAAGCCCAGCCGACTGCGCAAGCATATCAGGACTGTACCCATTTCAAAAAGGATGTAATATCTCAATAAAAAATTCTACACATATCAATGCACTGGCACACAATCTAAGGATATGTTCCTGGCATTGACCACTTCGTCCAGTTTATCACCAAGGATTTTTAAAAAATCAAACCTGACTGGAAATGTAAAAATAACATTAAAATCATCATCATCATCATCATCACCATCATCATCGTGTGCCCTGCCGCATGGCGTTGGCGACCATGGACTTCCAACCATCTGTCTCTCGTTGCACCCAGCATCTCCCCCACCCTCCTCATCCCCAGCCACTCTGCAAGTCCGTCCAGCATTCTCTCCCTGGGTCTACCTGGTGCTCTCTTTCTCTTTAAAATATATGTATAAATTGGCCTAAATGACCTAAAATTGTTTCTGCACACCACCCTTCTTTTGAGCCAAAAATGCACTTAATACAGGTACCAAGCGCTGACTGTGCAGAAGGCAACAACAATGTATGTAGCTACTTGCTATGGGGGGGGGGGGAATCCTCTTCAGTTCTACAGATTAACTTAGGCATAAACGCCGTTCGACACATGTAGTTATCAAATCACTACATAACCATTTTTCGCGTGTGACAACGGGTCGCTCATTCCGGAGTAAAAAATGTCGCCATGGTGCAGCACCACCCAGTGGGTTTTGTTTTGTTCTTGGTATGCGTTGTTTCTTTCTTCCTATGAACATGACATTTTTTTTACAGGATTTCGCCCAAAGAATATTTCTTATCTCTGTGGGTTCTTCAACATGTGATAGGAGCATTCTGTACACAAGGACATCAGTTTGTCATGTTTGAAAGACTAGCGCCCAGACAACCAGTCAAGATAGGCGCCAGAATAATCAAGTTTGATTGTGGGCCCTCAACACTGAAGAAGAAGATATATACTACACGTCATTATTGAAGGGCCAGGAACGTTTTTGAGTCAATTTTTGAAAGGAGAAATAACCTATTTTCTCTTACTCTTTTCTCCAATTCGTTGCCGTAACTGAATGGATAAGAGCTCAGACAACATTGCAGTTTCCTTTTGGCACGTGTTTGGGGATTTGCCGATTTGCAATGGGCGGCCCAAGGAAGACAATTTCCACACGAAATTGTCGAATCTTCAGCAGGGTCTCTCTGACGACGCAGGCAAGGTAGCGACAAAATTCGCTTTGCACGTGCAAGGCAAGCCCTTTTTGAACACTACTCCAGCCAAAGTTGCCCGCAGACGAGGATAAAAAGGACCCTTCTTGGTTCGTTTTAACCATACTTGCAAGACGACGGATGACGGATGAGCAGCGGGGGAGAGCCCTCGCTCTGCTTGATGAAGGCCTAGCGCAGCGGGAAGTTGCTAGACGACTTGAAGTGTCGCATTCCACAATCCAGAGACTGCTGGAGCGCTTCAATGAGACTGGAGCAGTCCAGGAAAGGCGTCACACGGGTCGACCCAGAATAACGACAAGACAGCAAGACCGCTACCTTGCCCTCTCCGTCCTGAGGGAAAGGGCATCCACTGCGGTGACCTTGAGGGGTCAGCTGAGGGACGCAACAGGTGCTAACATCAGCTGCAGCACGGTGAGAAGACGGCTACATGAGGCAAACTTGAGGTCACGGAGACCGGCCGTCCGACCCGTGCTGTCACCGGTCAACAGAGTGCGCCGCATGACCTGGGCCATGGAGCACGTGACCTGGACAAGGCAACAGTGGGCCCGGGTCTTGTTTTCGGATGAGTCCAGGTTCACCCTGACCTTTAACGATGGCCGGGCTCGGGTGTGGCGACGTCAAGGGGAGAGGTTCGCTGACGCCACTGTCCAAGAGCATAACCGGTACGGCGGCGGGTCGGTGATGGTGTGGGGTGGCATGAGCCGTGGTACCCGGACCCCCCTGCTCCCCATTGACGGCATCCTGAACGGGGTCCGGTACCGGGACGAGGTTCTGGCGGCCGTGGCACTGCCTGCGCTTGTGGACCTTGGTCAAGGCGCCATCTTCCAGGATGACAATGCACCTGCGCATCGAGCACGCCTTGTGACCGACTTCCTGGAGCAGCATGAAGTCGTCCGTATGGCCTGGCCAGCGTGCTCACCTGACCTGAACCCAATTGAACACCTCTGGGATGTGCTCGGGAGGCGCATCAGGGACAACCAACCCCCACCGGGCACCCTGGCCAGGCTGGTCGACATCCTGCAGATCGAGTGGACGGCCATCCCTCAGGACACACTCCGTACCCTTGTGGGGTCGATGCATCCGCGCTGTGAAGCATGCATCCAGGCTCGGGGCGGACACACGCGATATTGAAAACAGATTGGCCAAATCTGACACTTTCTGTTTTTTGAAAAGGGGGGGATGTTCCTTTAAATGCATGTGCTGTTCACTAATGGGTCATTGTGCTAATTTCTTTTTCCAAAACAGGTGTGGAAATGATGAAATAAAACATAATCAATTCTAAACATTGTCAATTATTTCAACTTAAAATTAGAGAGGAAGGAAGAAGTGGCCCTTAAATTATGATTAGGAGTAGGGGTGGGTGGGATGGAGGTGTTGACAACTTCATCCCAGAATGGAGTCCAGGGTTTCTGGCATCCAAAACAGATCAGTGTCATACAGTTGTCCCCCCCCCTGCCCCCACTCCCCACGTATTCCTTTCAACCTCTATTCACGTCCAGTGCTTTTAGAGTTACACGAGTCTTAAGACTGGAGTTTGTCAAAGAGAGAGAGAGACAGACAGATACAGTGAGAGAGAGACACAGAGAGAGACAGAGAGAGACACAGAGAGACAGAGACAGAGAGACAGAGAGAGACACAGAGAGACAGAGAGGAGACAGAGAGAGAAGAGAGAGAGAGACAGAGAGAGAAACAGAGAGACAGAGACAGACAGAGAGAGAGACAGAGACAGAGAGAGACAGAGAGAGAGACAGAGACACAAAGAGACAGACAAAGAGAGACAGGGAGAGAGACACACAGACAAAGAGACAGAGAGAGAGACACACAGAGACACAAAGTGAGAGACAGACAAAGAGAGACAGACAGAGAACAAACAAGGAAAAAAAGAAAGTCATCCACTCAGAAAATCCCATAAACGCGCCACCTAATGGTACAGAGTTTGAATATCGGAAATCGAAGATTGTTCAATAAAAAAAAAATATCACATTCAGAAAATTCCATATGCGCACCATTCAAATCTGCCAAGAATTACTTCTAATCAGACTTTTCGTTTGCACAAAACTATGCGATGGCAAAGTATTGGAGTGGATAAAGTACCTGTAAAAACATTAAGCTCACACCAAAAAACACGTATTGAAACGTTAAAGGTAAGCAGCGAACAGGCCAGTTTTTATGCTGCCAGGTGGGAGGGAACTCCAATTTTTTTTTAACTCTTTCTGCATTTATTTATTTATCTCTCCCCTCTTTTTTTCTCCTAATCCGTTAATCCCTTAGTCATTCATTACTTCACTTCGCCTTTTGACTGTTTAGTTTCCACATTTTTCATACTTATTCTGCTTACTTGTGCTTCAAATCGTCCTTCACACACACATCGCTTTTTGAATGAAGCTGTTTAGTAGTAGTAGTAGTAGTAGTAGTAGTAGTAGTAGTAGTAGTAGTAGTAGTAGTAGTAGTAGTAGTAGCAGCTGAGGGCTGGCTCGTAGCCTAGGCCTTCTGGCCTTTTAACGCCCTATCTTTTTTGTTTTACGCTTTCTTCTTCGGGGTCTGAAAAGCATGCCTTAATATTCATACTTGAGCAAATCTGCTTCAGTCTATTTTTTTAAATAGTAGTAGTAGTAGTTGAGGGCTGGCTCGAAGCCTAGGCCTTCCGGCCTCTTAACGCCCTATCTTTTTTTGTGTTTACTCTTTCCTCTTTGGGGTCTGAAAAGCATGCCTTAATATTCATACTTGAGCAGTGGTCTCTGTGCGAATGCATTGCTATATTTTGCGTTTAACGATGAGCATGCACAGGCATTACCTCTCAGATTAGCATTTTTTGTGATATGTATGTGTATGCCTCTTTTTTTAATTGCATGATTTAAATTTATAATGCAGGCTTTTACTATTCACTGTACCCAGAATTTTAAATGCGTCTTAACTGGTCAGATTGTTTAATAATTTATGAAAACTCCAGATATCAGATTTTGAGTCAACGACATGACATAGAGTAGACGGCAACAGTCTGCTACAAAACTAACGACATTACTGGTAATCAGAGTTATGATGTAGTGCAAATGGATGAAAGGTGCTTACCTTTTCATAAATTTACAGCAACCGATATATTTCCTGTTCTTTGCTTTCACACTGGGCCTTTTTCAGCAGCTCAACAGTATAATTGCAGTAAATGAATAAATACATAAAAGAAATTGTTGATTTCTTTTCCCCTGTTTGCTCCAGTCATGACGAAGTTCAAATGTGACGGAAGCTGAACGTCCGACTGTTCAGACCATTCAGACTCGTGCGTGACCTGAACTCAGGCGAGAGACACGTATTCCCCGTGCAGATTATTCACCTTTCACGAACTTGTGTGTTGTGTACACGTGTGTGTGTGTGTGTGTGTGTGTGTGTGTGTGTGTGTGTTGTGTGTGTGTGTGTGTGTGTGTGCGCGCGCGCGCATGGCGTGCGTGTGTGTGTGTGTGTGTGTGTGTGTGTGTGTGTGTGTGTGTGTGTGTGTGTGTGTGTGTCTGAGAGAGAGAGAGGTGTATGAATGTGTGTGTGGGTGTGTGTGTGAGTGTGTGTGTGTGTGTGTGTGTGTGTGTGTGTGCGTGTGAATGTGTGCGCGTGCGAGTGTTTAATCCCTGTGCAAATTATCCAGCTATAACAAGCTTGAGTGGAGTGTGTGTGTGTGTGTGTGTGTGTGTGTGTGTGTGTGTGTGTGTGTGTGTGTGTGTGTGTGTGTGTGTGTGTGTGTGTGTGTAAAAATCATGTGTTCAGCATCCAATCAATCATACAACCAACTAGCCAAATAACCAGCTGACGAACCAACTGGCCAACTAACTTTGTGATCACATTTCGCTGCATATCGTCCTTACCCCGTCCCCTTCAAAACCAAACGAGTGTTTTCTCCTCCATCGCTACATTTATCGCTGTGAGGATGTGAGGCGTGGACAGTCAACAAACAAAGCCAGAACAAGATTGAGGCAGCCGAGATGTGGTTTCTAAGAAGAATGTTGAGAGTTCCATGGACAGCAAAGAAAACAAACGAGACAGTCTTGATGGAGACAGACACAAGTAGATCACTCATAAGGAAGATTAGGAAAAGACAGGCAACATCCATAGGCCATTTTATGAGGAAGGGGGATTTGGAGCACCTGGTCACAACGGGAAAGCTGAAGGGAAAGAGAGCACCGGGTAGACCCAGGGAGAAAATGCTGGACGGACTTGCAGAGTGGCTGGGGACAAGGAGGGTGGGGGAGATGCTAGGGGCAACGAGAGATAGAGATGGTTGGAAGTCCATGATCGCCAACGCCATGCGACAGGGCACCTGATGATGATGATGATGATGATGATGATGATGATGATGATGATGATGATGATGATGATGATGTAGCAATTTTTGACTGTCATTTTTAATACAGCCATGGACTCAAGATCTGGTATCTCTGTATCTCGAGTTCAGTCTCAGCCAGCAACACAAAAATGACAACTGACCTGTTCGCTATCTATCTTAATCCTTTGACCCCCCCCCCCCCCCCGCACCCTATTCAGCAACTGCAAAAACTTAACCCTTTGACGCCCTCACCCTATCCACCAGCTTTCTGCAGGAGGCTGGTTGATAGAGTTAGGGAGTCAATGGGTTAAGTCTTTCCTTCGATAGCATGGTTGACAATGCAAGATGCTGATGGACAGGGTGGTGGAGTCAAAAGGATTAATGCTCCGATCATTTTGGTGCTGTCAGCTTAATTTTTTCCTAAGTATGTACCAGGAGTTCAAGAGAGTTCTTGAATGTTATATAGAACCAATACTGTTGTACGGTTGTGAGGCGTGGACAGTCAACAAGCAAAGCCAGAACAAGATTGAGGCAGCCGAGATGTGGTTTCTAAGAAGGATGTTGAGAGTTCCATAGACAGCCAAGAAAACAAACGAGACAGTCTTGATGGAGGCAGACACAAGTAGATCACTCATAGGGAAGATTAGGAAAAGACAGGCAACATTCATAGGCCATTTTATGAGGAAAGGGGAATTGGAACACCTGGTCACAACGGGAAAGCTGGAGGGATGGAAAGCACCGGGTAGACCCAGGGAGAAGATACTAGACGGACTAGCAGAGTGGCTGAAGACAGGGAGGGTGGAAGAGACGCTTGAGGCAACAAGAGACAGAGACAGATGGAAGTCCGTAATCGCCAACGCCATGCGGCAAGGCACCTGATGATGATGATGATAATGATGATGATGATGATGAACCAGGAATGCCAGCGATACTTGGAACGAGGACAGGGAAGGGACCTAACACAGCCGTCACAGGAGCAAGGCGGGACTCAGAATCCGATGCTCAGAGCAGCCTGTCAGAGAAGAGGAAGAAAATAAAAGGAAGCAAGGGGAAGAGTCCACTGTTAACACAGCGCCAAAGACGATATAACATGATGATGATATGAAAATTATGTCCCTTTATTATCTCACATGGTAACGATATGAAAATTATGTCCCTTTATTATCTCACATGGTAATGATATGAAAATCCCGTCCATAGATTGTCTAACATGGTAATAATATGAAAATCACATCCAACTGTAGTCTAACATGGTAATAATATGAAAATCACATCCAACTGTAGTCTAACATGGTAATGATATGAAAATCACATCCAACTGTAGTCTAACATGGTAATAATATGAAAATCACATCCAACTGTAGTCTAACATGGTAATAATATGAAAATCACATCCAACTGTAGTCTAACATGGTAATAATATGAAAATCACATCCAACTGTAGTCTAACATGGTAATAATATGAAAATCACATCCAACTGTAGTCTAACATGGTAATAATATAAAAATCACATCCAACTGTAGTCTAACATGGTAATAATATGAAAATCACATCCAACTGTAGTCTAACATGGTAATAATATGAAAATCACATCCAACTGTAGTCTAACATGGTAATAATATGAAAATCACATCCAACTGTAGTCTAACATGGTAATAATATAAAAATCACATCCAACTGTAGTCTAACATGGTAATAATATAAAAATCACATCCAACTGTAGTCTAACATGGTAATAATATAAAAACCACATCCAACTGTAGTCTAACATGGTAATAATATGAAAATCACATCCAACTGTAGTCTAACATGGTAATAATATAAAAATCACATCCAACTGTAGTCTAACATGGTAATAATATGAAAATCACATCCAACTGTAGTCTAACATGGTAATAATATGAAAATCACATCCAACTGTAGTCTAACATGGTAATAATATAAAAACCACATCCAACTGTAGTCTAACATGGTAATAATATGAAAATCACATCCAACTGTAGTCTAACATGGTAATAATATGAAAATCACATCCAACTGTAGTCTAACATGGTAATAATATAAAAACCACATCCAACTGTAGTCTAACATGGTAATAATATAAAAATCACATCCAACTGTAGTCTAACATGGTAATAATATAAAAATCACATCCAACTGTAGTCTAACATGGTAATAATATAAAAATCACATCCAACTGTAGTCTAACATGGTAATAATATAAAAATCACATCCAACTGTAGTCTAACATGGTAATAATATAAAAATCACATCCAACTGTAGTCTAACATGGTAATAATATAAAAATCACATCCAACTGTAGTCTAACATGGTAATAATATAAAAACCACATCCAACTGTAGTCTAACATGGTAATAATATAAAAATCACATCCAACTGTAGTCTAACATGGTAATAATATAAAAATCACATCCAACTGTAGTCTAACATGGTAATAATATAAAAACCACATCCAACTGTAGTCTAACATGGTAATAATATAAAAATCACGCCCATAGAAAAACTGTCCTACATTCTGAAATTGTGTGGCCTTCATGACCTCCTGTGACGGAGATTTTAGTCTGAAGAGTTTGGAGGTGTGTTGGTGTGCCGAAATAAGCTTTTCTTTCTTTCTTTTATTGTTGTTGTTTAAAGCCCAGCCGACTGCGCAGAGCCATATCAGGACTATAACCGCTTAAAAAACACAAAACTTCGACAGGAAAAAAGAAAAGAAAAGAAAATTAAGTACACATATCAATGCATTCGCGCACATAATCTAAGGACCTGCCCCCGGCGTAGGACCATTCCGTCCGATTTATCGCACAGGGGAGATTTAAAAAACACACCTGAATACAAATATAAGCATACATAAGGACACCAAAACACATAAAAACAGGCATAACTTACCTAAAATTGCTTCCGCATATCTCACCTCCTTAGAGCCAAAAATGAACTTAATACATGTACCCAATTATCAATCCGAAGAAAAAGTACGAAAAACTTTATCGAAAAAATACAGGTGAATTGACCATTAAGGCAGAAAAAAGTAGAAATGACAGAAAGCAGGGCAACAAGGCAGAAATAAAGAGAGTGACAGAAAAGAGGAAATTTCTAGCACAGAATTTCCAGAAGGTGGGGATACTATTTATACTGAAAGAGCCTCCGGCAACCCAACGGGGAACCGAAATAAGCTATATGGGGGGTGGTGACACAAAAACTGTGAAGAAGATAAGTCATGAACAAAACAAAAAGAAAAGAAAAAGAAAGAAAGACAGACAGACAAAAAGAATGAATGAAAGACAGAAGGATAGACATACAGACAGAGAGAAAGACAGACAGACAGAAAGAAAGAATGAATGAATGAATGAATGAATTAATTAATTAATGACAGACAGACAGAAAGAAAGACAGAAAGAAAGAAAGACAAAAAGAAAGACAAAAAGAAAGAAAGAAAGACAGAAAGAAAGAAGCAAGGAATGAAAGAAGGAAAGACAGAAAGAAAGAAAGAAAGAAAGAAAGAAAAAAAGAAAGAAAGAAAAAAAAAAGAAAGAAAGAAAGCAAATAAAGATCCAACCAAATATACAGAAATCAAGAGAAAAAAAAAAACACCAAAATGGACATGTCATTCCAAGTCTTCCCTTTTATACGATGTTCATTACTGAAAATCCAAAATGTGTACTTTCCAAGGTCACTATGACTTTGAAGGAGCCTTGGTTGCCGTAAAACTTCACGCACATCAACGAGAGAAGTCGACAGTGACAACAGAGTGATGTTTACA
>JAPXFY010000032.1:29345889-29356964 GCA_030674185.1 Monoplex corrugatus | reverse complement strand
TTTGTGAAAAATTGTTCCACTTCTGTGTCCATTACGGTGGGTAGAAATGTTGGTTTTTTCCATGGAAGCAGAGAAAACAAACGAGACAGTTTGGGGGGGCGGGAACCAAGTAGACACTCATAAAGGAAGATTGGAAAAAAAGACAGGCACATTTATAGGTATTTTATGGGAAAGGGGGGGATTTGGACCCCCGGGCAAAACGGGAAAGCTGGAGGGAAAAGAGAAAAACCGGGGGTAACCCGGGGGAAAAAAAAATGCTGGACGGACTTGCGGTGGCTGGGGAGGGAGGGGGGGGGAGAGATGGGGGGGGGAAAAAAGAGAGATAGGACAGAGGAAGTCCATGATCGCCAACGTCATGCGGCAGGGCAACCCTGATGCACAAAAAACCCTCCCCTAAGGGACCCGGGGCCCCCAACACCCAAACTCCCGTGAGTAAATGTCCACCTAAAAAAAAAAAACCCCCAAAAAACACCTGCTTTTGGATCTGTCCAGTGCAAGATCCAGCAACCCCTTCTTTCGGCACCGTCGAAAAAAGTTAAATAAAAAAAAAACAGCGGGCAGTCTGAAAAGTGTTTTTGTTATTTATTCACGATTATTTCTAAAAACATTCTGAGTTCCCAAGGGTGTTCTTTATTTTGTTTTGTCCGTTTAATTAGATGAAATAAAACTGAGTGCCCGGATAATGTGGCCGTCCGACTGGTATCGTGGGGTTAAAACCCCGAAATATGATTATGGGGTTTTTTGTTTCTCCCCCCATCTTCTCATTGTCTTTTTAAACACACCAAACACACCCCACACAAACAACACACCCACCAAACACCATACATAACACAACACACACCACACAACACACAACACACATACATAACACATACTTTCAAAACCCCCCATACATACAACACACACACCATCAACACACACCACATTTTACAAAACACACACACACACAACCACACACACACACACACCAAAAAACCACACCACAACACACCCCACCACCAACACATAGTCGTCATTTCAGTTCTAAACACACAAAAAAAGCCCAAATCGCCAAAACCAAAACAGCATCAAGAAGATAAAAAACATTCTTACCAAAAAAAATGCTATCAATTAAAAATTGGAAGAGAGTTTTTGAATGTTTTAAAAAAAACCGATATGTTGTACGGTGTGAGGCGGGGACGTCAAAAAGAAAAAGCCAGAACAAGATTGAGGCAGCCGAGATGGGGTTTCTAAGAAGAATGTTGAGGTTCCATGGACAGCAAAGAAAAAAAACGAGACAGTCTTATGGAGGCAGACACAAGTAGATCTTCATAAGGAAGATTGGGAAAAGACGGGAACATTTATAGGCCATTTTTTTAGGGGGGGGGAATTGGAGCACATGTCACAACGGAAAGCTGGGGGGAAAGAGAGCACCCGGGTAGACCCAGGGAGAAGATACTAACGGACTTGCAGAGTGGCTGAGGACAAAGAGGGTGGAAAGATTCTTGGGCAACAAGAGATAGAGACAGATGGAAGTTCATGATCGCCAACGCCATGCGGCGGGGGGCACCTGAGATGATGATGAGATGAGATGATGAGAGATGTGATGAGGGAGTGATGATGATTTGGTGGTGATGATGATGATGATATGAGAGATGATGGATATATGATGAGATGATGATATGATGACGAAACACACACCCCATACCCATCCAAATGAGGTCACCACAGGAACAGGTTCGTAAAGGGGCCCCTTTAAACCTTTGGACATGTTTTTCCACACTGTTATGATGTAAAACCTGGAGGGAAAGAGAACACCGGGAGCCCGGGGAAGAAAATACTGGACGGACTTGCAGGGATCTATGAGCGTTACAAAACTACAGGGATGTCGTCATGTGCCCTGCCGCATGGCGTTGGCGATCATGACTCTTCCATATGATCTATCCCTTTTCACCGCAAGCGCATCTTCCATCCTCTCTGTCCTCAGCCTCCCCTGGGAGCCCAAAACAAGGGTGACTGCCCGCGTTCAAGCAAACAGGAACCAGAAAAAAACGACGAAAAAAGACAAAGAACGCGTATTTAAATACAACAAGACAGTCCATCATATGTTTATATTTTTCTCTAATGCATTTATTTAACGTTAGGATCCTTTACATTCCAAATACTTCACTTACCTGGTGCATCTACTTTCAATTTTAGCCCTGGACCCTCTTTAGGATAAAAAATTTGCTTTATATGGCATGACCAAATTTTTGAATTGCGGAATTCTCTCACTTCCGCTCTGACATCATATTTACTCAAAAACATATTATGATGTTTTTTTTATTTATTTATTCCTTTTCCCACATTGGACAGAGCAGCAGGGAAGTTTCAGTCTTTAGTGCAACGAATCCGATCTGACATTGGAACAGGAAGAAAAAACATCCTAAACCAACAGCCAAGGGGCTGGGAAAGGGGGAAAAACCCGGAGCCCCGGAGAAAAAAAAAAAGCATTAGTCAGACGCAGCTGGACCTGTCTTGTGAAAGGAGAATTAAAACATTCTGAATAAAATAAATTATAATGAAATGAAATTTAAAAAATAAAAAAAAAAAGAAATAAAAATAAAACAAAACAAAAGGCATATCTGCAGCCGAAAAGCCAAGACCTCACTGGGATGGGAAAATGGTGATAATATTGCTATTCAGCAAAATTATCATCGAGGTGAAACATACATGGACTCAAGGGCACATTTAAAGAAGATTGTATGCATAGACCCATCCAAGCAGTATAAACATAAATTATACATGAAGGACTAGGAGGTTAATACCTATACATTCGAGCGAATACACACGCACACACATACACAGTAAGCTAAAAGTGCATGCTCAAAGAGCCATGTCCAGATAAAAGTACATGAAATGGAAGATACTGAATTCTGTTGAGGAAATCTTTTTGGTTTGTCATTGCGGCCATGTGGCTTGTGTGTTCCAAACTTTATCTATAAGATGGGATTCTCTGTCTTTCCTGTCTATGGTGCTGTTACTGTATAGAAGCCACCGATCTTTCACATCGGATGTTGTTGATTGAGTGGTCCGACTGGTTGAAATGATTTGAGATAGTTTATGTCTTTGAGATAAAGCATATAAATCGACTGTCTTGTTGTCCAATATTTTCTCCCTGGGTCTACCTGGTGTTCTCTTAACTACAGAGATAAGCTCCTCCATCATCAGGTTTAATTAACCTCTCTTTCCCTCCATCTGTAGACACCAGCTTTCTAGAGAGGGTGGGAGATATACTTACAGTGGCAAGGGATAGATTCGTATGGAGAGGGCCATGATCGCCAACGGCACGCGGCAGAGCCCATGATGATGATGACTATGATGATGATGATGATGATGATATAGAGGAGGAGGAGGAGGATAGATGATGGATGATGGATGATGATGATGATGATGATGACGACGACGACGACGACGACGCGACGATGATGATGATGATGATGATGATGGAGGAGGAGGAGGAGGAGGAGGAGAAAGATGATGGAGGAGGAGGAAGAGAATGATGATGATGATGATGATGATGATGATGATGATGATGACGATGACGATGATGACGACGACGACGACGACGACGACGACGACGACGACGATGATGATGTTTGAATGATGATGATGATATGATGGAGGAAAGAGGATGATGATGATGATGATGATGATGATGATGATGATGATGATGATGATGATGACGACGACGACGATGACGACGATGACGGTGACGACGACGATGACGATGACGATGACGACGACGACGACGACGATGATAAATGATGATGAATGATGATGATGATGATGATGATGATGACCGACGACGACGACGATGATGATGATGATGATGATGATGAAACATCATACCCCGTACATGGTCAGCTAAACAATCATAACCGGTGCAGATCTACAAATGCTGTCCCGTCAAAAATCTGTTAAGACTCCTCGAAATTTCAGAAAACCATGCATTTACTCGTTTTTTGTTTGTTTGATTGGTTGGTTGGTTGGTTGGTTGTTTTCTTGATGTTGTTGTTGTTGGGGTTTTGGTTTTTTTTTTTGGGGGGGGGGGGAGTTGGTTGTTTTTTGTTTTTTTGTTTTTTTGTTGTTTTTTGTTTCGTTTTGTTTTGTTTTTGCACAGAATTTGTTCGGACAATAAGAACTCAAGGTCTTGAAACACGCTTATGGTACCATTCAGAGGCTGGGTCAGAACAAACGCAGTGATGGATCTTCGTTGTCGCCTTCCTTACCGTTTGGCAGAACAGGCAGTAATCAATTTCGACAGCTGAGTACATGCGAACTTGACTCTTAAATTGAATGCACTGTCTACTCAACGAGTAATAATTTTGACAGTTGGGTCAACACACCTCTAAGTTGAATGCCCAGCCGAGTTTTCTTAACCCTTTGACCTCCCGCATCTTATCCACCAACTGAAAAAAATTAACCCTTTGACTCCGTCACCCTATCCACCAACTGAAAAAATTAACCCTTTGACTCCCTCACCCTAACCAATAACTGAAAAAAATTAACCCTTTAACTCCCGCACCTTATCCACCAATTGCAAAAACGTAACCCTTTGATCCATCACCCTATCCACCAGCTTCCTGCAGAAAGCCAAAGGGTTAAGTTTAACTTTGTTGGCGTGGTTTGACAATGCAGTATTCCGGTGGACAGGGTGCGGGGAGTCAAAGGGTTAAGTTTTA
Organism: Monoplex corrugatus; assembly: GCA_030674185.1. Taxonomy (NCBI): domain Eukaryota; kingdom Metazoa; phylum Mollusca; class Gastropoda; order Littorinimorpha; family Ranellidae; genus Monoplex; species Monoplex corrugatus. The sequence goes on along the minus strand of JAPXFY010000032.1, from coordinate 29,352,261 downwards.
ACTTTGTTGGCATGATTGACGATGCAGTATTCCGGTGGACAGGGTGCAGGGAGTCAAAGTGTTAAGTTTTAACTTCGTTGGTATGATTGATGATGCAGTATTCCAGTAGACAGGATGCGGGGAGTCAAAGGGTTAAGTTTTAACTTTGTTGGCATGATTGACAATAATGCAGTATTCCTGTGGACAGGGTGCGGGGAATCAAAGGGTTAAGTTTTAACTTTGTTGGTATGATTGACGATGCAGTATTCCAGTGGACAGGATGCGGGGCAGTCAAAGGGTTAAGTTTTAACTTTGCTGGCGTGGTTGACAATAATGCAGTATTTCTTGTGAACAGGATGCGGGGAGTCAAAGGGTTAAGTTTTAACTTCGTTGGTATGATTGACAATGCAGTATTCCGGTGGACAGGGTGCAGGGAGTCAAAGGGTTAAGTTTGAACTTCGTTGGCATGATTGGCAATGCAGTATTCCAGTAGACAGGATGCGGGAGTCAAAGGGTTAAGTTTTAACTTTGCTGGCGTGGTTGACAATAATGCAGTATTCCCGCGAACAGGTCGGGTGCAGGGAGTCTAAAGAGTTAATCAGGGGGGAAAAAACCCCATTACGACGTAACACTAAAAGAATGTGCCTTGTCAATGGAACACACGCAGTGGCAGTAACGGCACATAACAACTCCATGCATGGAAACTGTCTCCAAGTCCAACTGCACTGCACTGCTCTACTCTGACCTGCAATGCACAAAGGTCGTGAACCTTCAGGCTCCCCAAAACTACATCGTAACTTCCCCACGTTTACCCAGACTCTGGGGATTTCAATGGTTATATGACCACCTCCTGGTGCCGGTCGCTCGTCACTCCCCCTACACACAAGGGGGTCGTACCCCAAGTGGTTAACGCAGGCGTTCATGTGTCGGAATACGAAATGCTTACTATGCATCACACAGGAGCGTTTGAGTTCAATCCCATAGCCGACCATTAAAACTGTCCTGTAGCCTGACCCATCAATCATTGTGACAGTGGTTGTGAGCCAGCAGGGACGAAACAAAAAAAATAGGGTTTTATTATTCCTGTCGAAACCCTGCACATTTGTGTCCGTAAATGGTGCCAGACCCCGTTTCTTAGTGAATAAAGAACCCCAGCCACCACTCCCCCCCCCCCCATAAAAAGTAACAACAAACCAAGAAACAAGTGAACAAACAAACAGGGAAACAAGCAAACAAACAAATCAAGTAAACAAACAAACAAGCAAACAAGCAGGCAATTAAACAAACCAACAAGCAAACAAACAAACAGGCAAACAAACAAACCAACAAGCAAACAAGTAACAGACAGACAGACAACAGACAAACAAAAAACAAGCGAGCAAGCAAAAACAAACAGGCAAACAAACAAACAAATAAACAAACAACAGGCAAACAAACAAAGAACACAAACAAACAAACAAGCAAACAAAAAACCAACCAACCAACAAACAAACCAAACAAACAGGCAAACAAACAACCAACAAGCAAACAAACAAACAAACAGGCAAACAAACAAACAGGCAAACAACAGGCAAAACAAAACAAACAAACAAACAGGCAAACAACAGGCAAACAAACACAGGCAAACAAACAGGCAAACAAAACAAACAAACAAAGAGGCAAACAAACAACAAACCAACAAGCAAACAAATAAACAGACAAAACAAACAAACAAACGGCCAAACAAAACAAACAAACAAAGAGGCAAACAAACAAACAAACCAACAAGCAAACAAATAAACAAACATAAAAACAAAACAAAAAAGCAAACAAACAGAGCAATCAACAAACAAAAAACAAGCAAACAAACAAACAAGCAAACCAACAAGCAAACAAACAAACAAGCAAACAACAAGCAAAACAAACAAACAAGTAAACAAACAAACAAACAAACAAACAACAGGCAAACAAACAGGCAAACAAACAAACAAACAAAGAGACAAACAAACAAACAACAAACAGACAAACAGACAGACAGACAGACAAACAAACAGTGAGCCAGTAGGGACAACAACAACAACAACAAAAAAGATTTTTGTAATTCCTGTCGAAATCCTGCACTTCCAGTCGGTAGTCCGTTGTGCCGGCATTGTGACCTCTGTCCCAGAGGATGAGGCCCTTCATGCCGTATTCTTACGCTGACCTCAGTGTCATGGGGGTATGGGTGTGTGTGCTGAAGAACCGGAATGAGCGGTGTGGGGGTTAATGATACAGGAGCAGTGAGTACAGAAGATGAAGCAGCAGAAAACAAAAAAAAGTAAACAAAGAGGAGAAATACAGAGAGAGAGAGAGAGAAAGAGAGAGGAAGGAAGCGGACAGAGAAAGAGAGAGAGAGGAAGGAAGGGGGAGAGAGAAAGAACGAGAAGGAGGAAGGGGGAAGAGAGAGAGAGAAAAGAGAGAGGAAGGAAGGGGGAGAGAGAGAGAGAGGAAGGAAGCCGGAGAGAGAGAAGGAGAGGAAGGAAGGGGGAGAGAGAGGAAGGAAGCCGGAGAGAGAGAGAGAGAGGAAGGAAGCCGAAGAGAGAGAGAGAGGAAGGAAGCCGGAGAGAGAGAGAGAGGAGGAAGGGGGAGAGAGAAAGAGGAGGAAGGAAGGGGGAGAGAGAAAGAGAGAGGAAGGAAGGGGAGAGAGAAAGAGAGAGGAAGGAAGGGGGAGAGAGAAAGAGAGAGGAAGGAAGGGAGAGAGAAAGAGAGAGAAGGAAGGGAGAGAGAGAGAGAGAGGAAGGAAGGAGGAGAGAGAGAAAGAAGAGAAGAAGGAAGGGAAGAGAAAGAGAGAGAAGGAAGGGGAGAGAGAAAGAGAGAGGAAGGAAGAGAGAAGAGAAGAGAGAGGAAGAAAGGGGAGAGAGAAGAGAGAGAGGAAGGAAGGGGAGAGAGAAAGAGAGAAGAAGGAGAGAGAGAAAGAGAGAAAGAACCAGAAGAGAAAAGAGAGAGGAAGGAAAGGGGGAGAGAGAAGAGAGAGAGGAAGGAAGAGAGAGAGAGAAAGAAGAGAGAGAGGAAGGGAAGAGAAAGAGAGAGAGGAAGGAAGGGGAGAGAGAAAGAGAGAAGGAAGGAAGGGAGAGAGAGAGAACAGAGAGAGAGAGAGGAAGGAGAAGGAGAGGAGAAAGAGAGAGAAAGGAAGGTAAAGAAAGGAAGAAGAGAAGAAGAAGAAAAGAGAAGAAGAAAAAAAGAAATAGAGAGAGGAAAAGAGAGAGAGAGGGAGAGAGGGGAGACAAAGAGAGAGAGAGGGAGAGAGAGAGCGAGCGAGAGAGAGAAGAACAGAGAGAGAGCGAGCGAAAGAGAGGAGACAGGAGAAGAGAGCAGGAGAGAGAGAAGGAGACAGAGAAGAGCAGAGAGAGAGAGAGGGAGAGAGAGAGAGAGAAGATAAGGGAAGAGAAGAGAAAGAACGTAGATAAGAGAAACACAGACAGAAATAAGAAACAGAGAATGAGAGAGAGGTAGGCGTGTTGTGAAAAAGAGAGACAAGAGAGAAAAAAATCAGAGAAGAGATTAAGAAGAGAAGAGAAGAAAAAAAGAAAGAAAGACAAAAAGACAGAAAGAAAGACAGGACAAAAAGAAGAAGATAGAGAGAACAAAGACAAGAGAGAAGATTGAGTGTGTGTAACGAGAGAAAGAAAGAAAATAGAGATATATCTACTATACAACATACATCACACACACACACAACTATATCATATAAATAATATTAATATGATGCATGAGACCAGAGAGAGGAGAGAGAGAGATGCAGAGAGGCAAGACAGATACAGACAAGACAGCGAAACAAGAGAGAGAGAGAGAAGAGAGATGACAGAGAGAAGAGAAGACAGACAGACAAGAAGACAGAGACAGAGACGACAGAGAAACAGACAGACAAGACCAGACAGAGATGAGAGACAGACAAGACAGAGACAGAAACAGACAGAGAGGGAGAGAGAGAGAGAAAGGAGGACAGAGAGAGACAGAGAGAAGACAGACATAGACAGAACAGACAGAGAGGAGAGAGAGAAAGGTGACAGAGGACAGACAGACAGACAGACAGACAGACAGACAGACAAATTATACAGGATCAACAATGTAAGCCTTACATCCGCTTCGACCCTAAGACGTCACAATACACATGAATGATGCATGAACCAACAAGTGTCAATGATGCAAATTCAAATGTCAAAATCAAATATCAATTCAATTTCAGAAATAACTTCAAGATTTTGTTCGATATGTAATCACATAAAATGTTCAGTGATGATTGTTTTAGACAGCACAGACGACAGCAGACAACCGAACAGAGAGAGAGCAGAGAGAGATGAGAGACAGACAGACAGACAGAGACAGAGAGAGAGCAGATAAGAAAAGAAAAGAAGAGGAAGGAGAGAAGAAATACATTAGACACAGAGACAAGAGACAGAGAGACAGAAAGACAGACAAACGAGCAGAACACGAACAGAGAGAGAAAAGAGAGACAAAAAACAAAGAGAGAGAAGAAAAAGAGAGAAAAAGAGAGAGAAAGACACACAGACACAGACAAGACAGAGAGAATACAACAACAACAGACAAAGAACAGCAGACGACAACATCAGAGGCAAAGAAACAGAGAGACAAGACGGATCAGACACAACACACACATCACACACACACACACACCACACACACCACACACCACACACTACACATGCATGCCCCCACAAAGAAGGATATGCAACTGTCAGCGATCGCCTCACATACATTCTCATCATCATCATCATCATCATCATGTCCCTACGCATGCCTTGCGATCATGCCCTCATACGAATCGTCCCTGTCGCTGCAAGTACATTCCACCTGTCGTCCCCCAGTCCTCCAATTGTCCCTGGTCCACTTGCTCTTCCTCCACTTCCTGTGTGACCAGGTGCTCTAATTCCCCTTTCCTCATAACATTCCTAAATCGTTGCTTGTCTTCTCCTAATCTTTTTATTAACGTCTTCTTGTGTCTGCCTCCATCAAGACTGTCTCGTTTGTTTCTTTCCTGTCCGTGACTCTCAACATTCTTCTTAGAAACCACATTTCGGCTGCCTCATTCGGCTGGGCTATAAGCAATATGAACTGAAGTTGCCTCAATTTTGTTCTCACTTTCTGTGTTGACTGTCCACGCCTCATCATCATCATCAGGTGCCCTGCCGCATGGCGTTGGCGACCATGGACTTCCAACCATCTCTATCTCTCGTTGCCTCAAGCATCTCCCCCACCCTCCTCATCCCAGCCACTTTGCAAGTCCGTCCAGCATTCTCTCCCTGGGTCTACCGGTGCTCTCTTTCCCTCCAGCTTTCCCGTTGTGACCAGGTGCTCCAAATCCCCCTTCCTCATAAAATGGCCTATAAATGTTGCTTGTCTTTTCCTAATCTTCCTTATCAGTGATCGACTTGTGTCTGCCTCCATCAAGACTGTCTCGTTTGTTTTCTTTGCTGTCCATGGTACTCTCAACATTCTTCTGAGAAACCACATCTCGGCTGCCTCAATCCTGCTCTGGCTTTGCTTGCTGACTGTCCACGCCTCGCATCCGTACAACAGTATAACGCCTCACAACCGTATAACATTATGGGTTCTATACAACATCCAAGAACTCTCTTCCTGATACCAAAGAAATAAGAGGAAGCAGGGAGAATTTTTTATAATATAATCAAAGGACATTTCATTATATTATAAAAATTATCTTCCTTTGATTATATTACAAAAATTATGTCCTTTGATTATATTACAAAAATTCTCCCTGTTTTCCTCTTATTTCTTTGGTATTACCCATATGCCTCGGAAGCAACCCTGTATATGTTCTGTCTTGTCTATGTGTGTGTGTTTGGTCGGTTCAAGAATAAAAGACTATGTCAATCTTGAACACAAGACCAATATATTGTATGTATTTCTCTCCTCTCTCATAGTTGTGTGTTGGGTAATTGCAGAGTATAAAGGTAGACTTGGGCGCTCCTTTTTTGAGGAGTGTTCTGAGCTTACGGTTTTTGTGCTTTGTATCTGCTTCTATGCTAGCTGTATGGGTAGCGCAAACTGCGTTAGATTTGAGAAGTTCTGTACAACATGGGAGATAATTCTCAAGAGTTATGTCTCTTCCTGATGTTAATTGATGGGCGTTTGTTGGTTAGAATGCTTTTCGTCTTCTCAATGACAGTGACAGTGTGGGCAAAACTACATATATACACTCATCCGAGAAAATCGGAACGTTCACAAGGGAAAAAAAATCAAGGCCCACCACCTTCATCCCCATCACACTGCCCTTAGAGAACAAAATTAAACTCATAAATCAAGCAGTTAGGGTCATTGCTCCAGGCTCAGGGTGCAAACGACAGAGAGAAAGAGAGAGAGAGAGAGAAGAGAAAGAGAGATAGACAGACAGGG
>JAPXFY010000032.1:29308389-29320889 GCA_030674185.1 Monoplex corrugatus | reverse complement strand
AAGAAGGTGATAAGGTGCATTGAAGCTAAGGAAGCTTGGCTGAAATCAAAGTGCAAAGAAATAGAAGACCGACACAAAACGGATCCTCAGGGTATGTACAGACGAATTGAAGAAATTGTCCACAGGAAAAATGCATGCACATCAACTGATTGCTTAAAATTGAAAGATGGTACGCTTATCATGGAAAAAGACAAAACATTAGACAAATGGGGAGAGTACATTAAAGACCTTTTTGAAGATGACAGAAACGAAGAACACATTATAAAAAAGAACTTTGAAGGACCACCCATAATGAAAGATGAAGTTAGGGCAGCACTGAAAAAGATGAAACCAGGAAAAGCCCCACGACCAGACAACATTACTACAGACATGATTGAAGCCCTGGAGGAATTTGGTATTGAAAAATAACAGTCCTCCTAAATGAAATTTACGACACTGGAAAAATCCCCAAAGATATGTCAAAATCAATTTTCATTGCACTTCCAAAGAAGACAGGGGCTATAGAATACGACCTCCATCTCACAATCAGTTTGATGAGTCATGTAACAAAAATCCTATTAAGAATAATCATGATGAGGACAAGGAATAGGATCAAAACAGAGATAGCAGATGAACAGAGATGATTTGTGGAAGAGAAAGGAACTATTAATGCCATATATATCCTAAGAACTATCATAGAGAGGTCAATCGAAACCAGAGGTAAGGGCTTGGAACTAAACAGCAGGAAAACTGAAATCATGGTGATCAGTAAAAAATATGAAATCCCCTCATGCAAAATAACAGCAAACGGCACAACCTTGAGACAGGTTGATAAATTTAAATACCTGGGAACGATCATTTCACCAGACGGCAGATGCACATCAGAAATAGCCAGCAGAATGGGCCAAGCCAAAACAGCATTCAAGAAGATGAAAAGCATTCTTACCAACAAATGCCTAACAATTAACATCAGGAAGAGAGTTCTTGAATGTTATATAGAACTAATACTGTTATACGGTTGTGAGGCGTGGACAGTCAACAAGGAAAGTCAGAACAAGATTGAGGCAGCCGAGATGTGGTTTCTGAGAAGAATGTTGAGAGTTCCATGGACAACAAAGAAAAGAAACGAGACAGTCTTGATGGAGGCAGACACAAGATCATTCATAAGGAAGATTAGGAAAAGAAAGACAACATTTATTGGCCATTTTATAAGGAAAGGGGAATTGGAGCACCTGGTCGCAACGAGAAAGCTGGAAGGAAAGAGAGCACCAGGTAGACCCAGGGAGCAGATACTAGACGGACTTGCAGAGTGGCTGAAGATAAAGAGAGTGGCAGAGATGCTTGAGGCAACAAGGGATAGAGACAGATGGAAGTCCATGATCGCCAACGCCATGCGGCAAGGCACCTGATGATGATGACGATGAGACAGGGTGCGGGAGTCAAAGGGTTAAACATATTATTACACCCTTCAGTAGACAAAGTCCTGCATACTCATTCGTTTGTGATCTGACGTTTACGCTTGACTAACACCAGTTGGCCATGAAGAGTTCCAGAATGGTTCAGACGTTCGCCTGCCAATAATTAAACTCAAGGTTTCAGGGTTTGCTCTCCGTAGAGGCCTCGATTTTTCTCCACAGTTTGACCGGAAAATCGAACTGAACGTCTAGTCCTTCGGAAGGGGACGAAAAACGAGTCGGACCCGTGTGCCTTCTGGCTGCGCATGTTAAAGATTCCACGGCAGTTGAAAGTCGTGAAGAGTAAGGCATTGCCTGGCTGCCTTAGTAAAAAACAAAAACAAAACAAACAAACATTGCAGAGACAGGTTGATTTCCGGGTCCCACCCCTTGAAGACCAATTAGCTTTCTTGCCTTTTTGAAGTCTTGGTAAAAGGAATGTGAATGTGAATGTGAATGTGAATATGAATATGAATATGAATATGAATATGAATAGGAATAGGAATATGAATAGGAATAGGAATAGGAATATGAATAGGAATAGGAATAGGAATATGAATAGGAATAGGAAATGAATATGATAGGAATAGGAATAGAAGCAAAGAAAGGGGATGGCGCCGCCCTCGTGATGCTGGCCCCGGAAAAATAAGTTGGCCGAAAATTTACGCCTGTCTTGTTTGGTTGTATGAAATACGCGTTCTGATTCTATTTTCGTCTTTTTCTGGTTACTCATCCCTCTCCATCGTGGGGATGCCGGGGTCTCTTTCAGTATAAATAATATCCCCACCTTTTGGAAATTCCGTGCCAGAAATTTCCTCTTTTCTGTCACTCTCTTATTTTTTTTCTTTCTTCCTACTTTGCTTTCTGTCATTTTCTACCTATCATTTTTTGCCTTGCTGGTCCATTCACCTGTATGTGTTCCATAAAGTCTTACATACTTTTTCTTAGGATTGATGATTGACTACATGTATTAAGTGCATTTCTGGCTCTAGGAAGGTGAGATATGCGAAAGCAATTTTAGGTAATTTAGGCCTGTTTTTATTTATGTTTTGGTGTCCTTGGGTAGGCTTAGATTTGTATTCAGGTGTTTTTTTTTAAATCCCCTGTGCGATGAATTGGATGGAGTGGTGAAAGCCGGGGGCATGTCCTTATGTGCGCGAATGCATTGACATGTGTGCTTAATTTCCATTTTTCTTTTTCCTCTTAAAGTGTTTATGTTTTCAAGCGGTTATAGCCCTGATATGGCTCTACGCAGTCGGCTGGGCTTTAAACAACAAACAACAACAACAACAACAATTACTCATTCCTGTAGCGAGAGATGGGACTCCGCCCTGTTCGTTATTGCGTGCGTTCCAGGAATTTATTTTTGACCTGAAGTCAGGCGGTGACCGACACTGAACTCTTTGAGTAGCGCGTGAGTGCGTGCGTGGGCGTGCTCGCGCGTGCGCATGTTTAGTTTTTCATTTAATGCCTGCTCAGACGAATTGATTTTTCTTCTAGACACAAATCGAGTAAGTACATGAATAAACCGTCTGCTTATAGTCACACGTATATATCTCTGGTATAAGTCGGAATACACACACACACACACACACACACACACACACACACACACACACACACACACACACACACACACACACACACACACAAACAACAAAATATACATATTATATTAAAATTATATTATATATTATATATATATATATATCCCACCCTCTCTATCTTCATCCAGTCCGCAAGTCCGTCCAACATCTTCTTCCTGGGTCTATCTGGTGCTCTTTGTCTCTCCGTTTTTCCTGTTGTGACTAGGTGCTCTAATTTTTCTTGCCTAATAAAATGTCCTATAATGTTGCTTGTCTTTTCCTAATCTTCATTAATGTTGTTTCTGTGTCTGCCTCCTTCAGTACTGTCTCGTTTGTTTTCTTTACTGTCCATGGAACTCTCAACATTAATCTTAGAAACCACATTTCAGCTCCTCAATCTTGTTCTGATTCTGTGTGTTGACTGTCCACGCTATACATCTAAATAACGGTACTGGTTCTGTAAAACACTGAAGAACTCTCTTCTTAGCCCGCTTAGGAAATCCTCGGAGTAAAGGATCAACGGGACTCATTTAAATTTGGATCATTATAGAAAATAACTGCAGTATTTGTATGGCGCCAAATCTGGGAAAATTTAAACGAAACTCAATTAAATTTATTAGATTTGGATCATTATAATAATAACTGCAGTATTTGTATGGCGCCAATACTGGGTAAATTTAAACGAAACTCAGTTAAATTGGATAATTTTAAATAATGAGTACAGTATTTACATGGCGCAAATCAGCATATTTTCAAACGAAACTCAATTAAGTCTGGATCACTTTAAACAAGAATAATGATTACAGCATTTAATGGCGCCATGTTCGGATAAATCTAAATGGACTCAATTAATTTGGATCATTTTAAATAATAATTACAGTATCCATATGGCGCTAAATTGATAAATTTAAACGGAGCTCAATTAAATTTGGATCATTTTAAATAATAATTACATTATTTATATGGCCCAAATCTGGATAATTTCAAATTGCACTTTATTAAATTTGGATCATATTAAACAATAGAAATAATTGCAGCTTTTAAATGTCGCCACATTTGAAAAAATAATAGTCAAACGGGACTCAATTAAATTTGGATCATTTTAACCCTTTGAAGCTCACACCTTGTCCATTAGCATCATGCATTGTCACCCATGTTAGCAAAGCAAAGATTTAACCCTTTGACTCCCTCACTCTATCCACCAGCTTCCTGCAGGAAGCTGGTGGATAGAGTGAGGGAGTCAAAGGGTTAGGTTGTTGCAATTAGTGGATAGAGTGCAGCAGTCAAAAGGTTAAATAACAACAATAATAAAAGTATATATATATATATATATATATACATATATATATATATATGTATATATATATATGTACATATATAATATATGTGACCCGCTCTGACTAAAGGTACAATAAGTCGGGCGAGGCCTTCTGCTGCTGTGGGCTGAAAACTCTGAACAGGGACAATAAGTCGATTTTGAGTTTTCTGCATTTTCATGCTTTATAACCACTTTTACACCATGTCCTCACACAATAAAGTCAAACTCAATCGATAAGTATCATTTTTTGTGTGTTTTTATGTTTTCTTCTCCTTTCAAAATATTCACGAGTTCCGTAACATTTTGGTGATTAAAGTACGTTTTTCTTAAATGTATTTTTCTTTTTGTTGTTTTGGATGGATGGACGATTAAGTAAACAAGGGAAGTATGGAATTTCAGCTGATTTGGTTGACATTTAATGCTTGTTGCTAAGGAGTTTCTGACAATACCTTTTCAATTCAGGCCGATTCTCTTCAACAGTTTCTCTCAAAATGGCTGACTTGATGCCTCTCATCTTTGAAAGCCCATAACCTTTTTGTTTTTGTAGCCTGAAACTCAACTTTAGTACCATTTGAAAGCTGAGATTCTAAACTTTATAGTGATACCAAAACCTAAAAATGCCCAAACTGAGACTAATTGTGCCTTTTGTGAGAATAGGTCACACACATATATATATTATATACATACATATATATACATATATATATATGTGTGTGTGTATATATATATATATGTGTGTGTGTATGTATGTATATGGCGCCAAATCCGGATGAATTCAAATCAAAGAGCATTCAAACACCCGCTATACGCATACCATCAAGGCAGACTACATATATGTACAATATACGAGAAAGACCTACACAAACTCAGCAAAAGAGGCAGTTGAAGACTTCACTGTCAGGAAAAGAGGCGGCTTTTTCTTCGATGGATTTAAAAGCAGAAATGATAGGTGTTAGACGAAAAAAACAGTGGAAGTCTATTCCAGGCAGACGGTCCTGAAACTGCAAAGGAACGCTGGCCAACAGTTGACAGATTTTTAAGTCTAGGAACCTGAAGAGAAAGAGTGTCTGAAGCTGATCATTTTCCATCAATGAATGTTCTCTGTGTGTGTGTGTGTGTGTGTGTTTGTGTGTGTGTGTGTGTGTGCATGCGTGTGTGCGTGTGTGTATGTATGTGAGCGTACATAGCATGTGATTACTAGACAAAGCAAGTGCGCATGTGTAAGAGTAAAAGGGGAAAGAGAGACAGACAGACAGACAGACAGAGACAGAGAGACAGACAGACAGACAGAGACATAGACAGAGAGACAGAGACAGGCAGACAGGCAGACAGACAGACAGACACAGAGAGAGACAGACAGACCCAGAGGGAGAGAGAGAGAGGGAGAAAGACAGACAGAGACAGAGAGAGACAGAGAGAGGCAGAGAGCCACAGACACACACACACACACACACACACACAGACACACACACACACACACACACACACACACACACACACACACATGAAACCACACACACACACAGATGGACAGATACACAGTGACAGACAGACAGAGAAAGAGAAAATGAACAGAGACAGACAAATAAAATACAGAAACGCGCACAGGTGTCTGTGTGCGAGCGCGTGCACGCCCGCATCCGTGCGAGTGCATGCAACATTTGGGTCAGAGTGGACACGACTGTGGAATTGTGTGGGGGGGGGGGGACAGAAAAGGGGGGGGGGTTAAAATGAAAACGGAAACTTACCCCCAGGACCACAGGTCCCCCGTTCACCGTGTTAGTCCTCCACCCTGTCAAACACACACAACACAATACATACATAAATATTATATCAAATTGACCATGTTTTTGTCATGCTTACCATCTTTTCACAATAACAACAACATAATCATTATCATTATTACCATCATCATCATCATCATCATCGACTTCATCATCATCATCATCGTCGTCGTTATCATCACCATCGTCGTCGTCGTCATCGTCGTCATGCATCTTCAATCATCATCATCATCGAAATCATCTTCATCGTCGTCGTCGTCGTTGTCATCATCATCCATCACCATCATCGATCATCATCATCATCGACATAATCTTGATCGTCGTCGTCGTCGTCGTCACCGTCATCCATCAACATCAATAATCACCACCACCATCATCGTCGTCGTCGTCGTCGTCATCCATCAACATCATCATCATCAATCATCATCATCGACACCATCTTTGTCGTCGTCATCATCATCCATCGACATCAACAGTATCATCATCGTCGACATCATCTTTGTCGTCGTCGTCATCATCCATCCACATCATCAATCATCATCATCATCATCATCATCATCATCGGCATCATCTTCGTCGTCGTCGTCGTCGTCATCATCCATCAACAGCATCATCGATCATCATCATCATCGACATGATTTTCATAGTCGCCGTCGTCGTCTTCGTCGTCATCATCCATCATCATCGTCAATGTCGTCATCATCATCCATCGACATAACCATCATTAATCAATCGTCGTCATCATCAACATCGTCGTCGTCGTCGTCGTCGTCGTGGCCGTTATCATAGTCATCATGTCGTTGAACAGAACAAAGAGAGACAAAGGTACACAGCATCAGACAGGCGCGGTAATCCAAGTTGAGTGGTAAACCTTAAAAGATATCCAGTCTTTGTCGCGGTCTGGCTTCGAAACTGACTGGGTTACCTCCCGTCTTGTGTTGATAACATGTGTTGAGGTTTTCTGTTCTGTTCTATTTCTGACTTTGTTTCTTTGTTTGTTTCTTTCTTTGTTTCATTTTTTTTTTCCTTTTTACGTTCTTTCCTTTCTTTCTTTCCTTCTTTTCTTTCTTTTCTTTCTTTCTTTCTTTCTTTCTTTCTGTCTTTCTTTCTTTTCCTCTTTCTTTCTTTCTTTCTGTCTGTCTTTGTTTCTTTCTTTCTGTCTGTCTTTGTTTCTTTCTTTCTGTCTGTCTTTGTTTCTTTCTTTCTGTCTGTCTGTCTTTGTTTCTTTCTTTCTGTCTGTCTTTGTTTCTTTCTTTCTGTCTGTCTTTGTTTCTTTCTTTCTGTCTGTCTTTGTTTCTTTCTTTTTGTCTGTCTGTCTTTCTTTCTTTCTTTCTGTCTGTCTGTCTTTCTTTCTGTCTGTCTTTGTTTCTTTCTTTTTGTCTGTCTTTGTTTCTTTTCCTCTTTCTTTCTTTCTTTTCCTTTCTTTCTTTCTGTCTGTCTGTCTTTTCCTCTTTCTTTCTTTCGTTCTGTCTTTCTGTCTTTCTTTCTTTCTGTCTGTCTTTCTTTCTTTCTGTCTGTCTGTCTTTCTTTCTTTTCCTCTTTCTGTCTTTCTTTCTTTCTTTCTTTTCCTCTTTCGTTTATCTTTCTGTTTTTCTTTCTTTCTGTCTGTCTGTCTGTCTTTCTTAATTTCTGTCTTTCTTTCTGTCTTTCTTTCTTTCCTTCCTTTCTTAATTTCTTTCTTTCTTTCTGTCTGTCTGTCTTTTCTTTTCTTTTTTTAATCTCCCGGCTCAACATATGTAATGAACCATTCCATCGCCTGAAACCCTTTCGTATGCCGTATCGCAGAACGCCAAGTACGCACGTTAAAGATCCCGAAAAGTGACGTGGATGTTCGGTGGCCCATGGATATACCAGGCACACCCACTGAAGACGGAGTATGCAGACTGTGTAGCGACATATCGCCTGCGCAGTGTGGGCAAAAACAAGTGCATGTACACGTGTCTTGCGCAGTGTGTGCAAAAACAACGTGCATATACACGTATCCGAGATAAAACGCACTCCTCGGAACGCTTGAAAACACAAGCGCGCGAGCACGTATACACACACACTATACACACACACACACGCATACACACACACACACATACACACACACTAACACACACAAACACACACGCATGCAGGTACACACCCACACTTATTACACACACACACACACACACATAACACACACACACACACACACACACAGTCACACACACACACACACACACACACACACACCCACGCACGCGCACACACACACACACACAGAAAGAAAGAGACAGACAAAGTTTATGAAGTTTGTACTTTAGAGTTAAATAATCCATACACATTGTTGATGTTAATCGTTAGTGTTAAGTTCTTGTTCCATTTTTCTATTTTCCCACCTACTTACTTCTATAACTCTGTCTCCTCTCTGCCCCAAATCCAACCCGCCCATCTCTCATCCCCCTTTTTTGTTTTCTTTTCTCGTCTAATATCATTCGTAGTGAAAAGACGTTAAATCAAAGAACGAACGAACGAACACAAAACACACACACACACACACACACACACACACACACATACACACACACACACTTATTACACACACACACACACACACATACACAAACACACACACACACACACACACACACACACACACACACACACACACACACACACACACACACACACACACATTCAATTGTTGTCAAAAAATGACAGTACATGTCTCGCCACTCTAAATCAAACCTTACTCAAAGCTAATGGAACTTTCGAGTTTGGAGTTTAGGTGGAAATCATCGACGGACAGCGAACAGGACAGCAGGTTTTAAATTAATGTTGCGGGCCAAAACTGTAGTGGATCAGATCCCCCGACTCCACGGCTCAATCTAAAGAACCGACTACCAGCCCACTGGCATATCTGGAACGATCCTTCCACAAACGGTCAGCAAAAGGGGAATAACCCGGCCAACTTTTTGTGTGGCCTATGGGTCGATAGCGTGACCTTGCACCGCTTGCTTCCTATCTCTGTGTGCCTGTCTGTTCGCCTGTGTTTGACTAAGTATCTCTTTGTCCAGGGATTCGCACAATGAGAGAGAGAGAGAGAGAGAAAGAGAAGAGAGAGAGAGAGAGGAGAGAGAGAGCAAGAGAGAGAGGGAGAGAAAGAGAGAGCGAGAGAGAGACAGTGCGAAAGAGAAAGAGAGAGAGAGACAGAGACAGCGAAAGAGAGAGAGAGAGAGCGAAAGAGAAAGAGAGAGAGAGAGAGCGAAAGAGAAAGAGAGAGAGACAGCGAAAAAGAAAGAGAGAGACAGCGAAAAAGAAAGAGAGAGAGAGCGAAAGAGAAAGAAAGAGAGAGAGAGCGAAAGAGAAAGAGAGAGAGACAGCGAAAAGAAAGAGAGAGAGAGCGAAAGAGAAAGAGAGAGTGAGAGTGAGCCAAACAAAAAGAGAGAGAGAGCGAGAGAGAGCGAAAGAGAAGGAGAGAAAGAGAACAGACAGACAGACAGACAGACAGACAGACAGCAGAGACAGAGACAGAAACAGGAGACAGAGAAAAATGCACCACAGATATATCCACGCACGAAGCTCTCCCCACCGACCCCACCCCACCCCACTCCATCCCACCCACCACCACTCCCAACACAGACAACTGTCGATTAAATCTTCATTTTTAAGTCGGTGACCGCTTTAGACAACCTCACCAAGGTTGGCTCCGCATATAGCCACAGCTAAAGCAACACACAGACACCACACGTCATTGCGACAATCATCGGAAAAAAAAAAGTTCATAAACAACAAAGAGATCGATGTCAAAACAGGTGACGGTGCTATGAATGGATCAACACACAACAACAAAAACAACAACAACAAAACAACAACAACATACAACAACACAACAAAAAACAACAACAACAACAACCCAACAACAACACCAACAACAACCAACACAACAACACCAACACAACAACACAACACAACAACACCAAACAACACCAACAACACCAACAACACAACACACACCAACAACAACAACACAACAACACCAACAACAACACAACACCAAACACCAACAACAACAACAACAACCAACAACAACAACACCAACAACACCAACAACAACAACACAACACCAACAACACCAACAACACACCAACAACAACACCAACAACACACCAACAACAACAACAACACCAACAACACCAACAACAAACCAACAACACCAACAACAACAACACCAACAAACAACACCAACAACAACAACCAACAACAACACCAACAACAACACCAACACAACAACAACACCAACAACAACACCACAACAACAACACCAACAACACCACAACAACACACCAACAACAACACCAACAACAACAACACCAACAACACCAACAACACCAACAACACAACAACACCACCAACAACACCAACAACAACAACAACAACAACACCAACAACAACAACAAATCGATGAGGAACGTGAAAACAGGACACATACCTATCAAACTGATGTGCTATAACATAGCTTCCTTTCTGGAGTCAGGACATCCATCGTTTATTACTGCTTTAGCTTGGCAATTTTGTTAGACGGCAATATTTGTTATTTTTATAGATGGCTGAGTCATTTGGGCACTGACTAGCGGGAGGTAGGTTGGGGTTCTGTCATGTGAGACGAGTTTATACAGAATAGCTAGCTGTGTTGTAATTCAGACCTTTATTTATATATTACTTTATTTATATATATTATATTATATATATATATATATATATATATATATGTTCCTTTTTTGAAGGTAACACACACATACACACACACACACACACACACACACCACACACACACACAAAACACACACACACACAACACACACACACACACACACACACCATGTCATTTACATGTTACCAAGATTATTCAGTAGTAGGCTGATAAAATACAGTATGAAATATAGACTAGGTAAAACATAGTCTAGGTAGGGCCTCAGGACCTGGCCAGCTTATGGATTTATGTGCAGACTTAAGGAATAAGCCACGGTCACCATACACGTGGCACCTGTGACGTTAGTGCATATGGAATTCGTTCCAACGCGGAGACGTCAGCTTGAGAGAAACTGAAACTGAAATTGGCAATTTTGTCAATATGAATTACCAACAGCATGAATACATCATCACCATGTGCCCTGCCGCATGGCGTTGGCGATCATGGCCCTCCATATGAACCAATCCCTTGTCGCCGCAAGCACATCTTCCACCCTCTGTGTCCTCAGCCACCCTGCAAGTCCGTCCAATATTTTCTCCCTGGGTCTACCAGGTCTTTCCCTCCAGCTTTCCTGTTGTCTAATTCCCCTTCCCTCATAAAATGGCCTATAAATGTTGCCTGTCTTTTCCTAATCTTCCGTATCAATGATTTACTTGTGTCTGCCTCTATCAAGATTGTCTCGTTTGTTTTCTTTGTTGTCCATGGAACTCTCAACATTCTTCTTAGAAACCACATCTCGGCTGCTTCAATCTTGTTCTGGCTTTGCTTGTCGATTGTCCAGGCCTCACAATCGTATAACACTATCGGTTGTATATAACATTCAAGAACTCTCTTCCTGATTGAATTGATAGGCATTTGTTGGTAAGAACGCATTCGCATGAATACACTATACTTATATTTCTCTTTCGTCTAGAGAAATCACTCTGTGATTGAGTAGATTAAGTTACGCATATAGGTTCTTGGATTTTTTGAAAGAATCACACATTCAGGCAGCTTCACCTGTACTTTTTTTTTTCATTAAGTAAGTACCATTTTCCAACATTGCAGTTGTTCCACCAACATCAACGCCAGAATTGGCTCACAAAAAAAAAACAAAACAACAAAAAACGAATGACAGACCTCACAAACATCTGGAAAGACAGAACAATGGACTCAAATTGATCATGAAAATAATGAGATGTCTGGTTTGGACCATCATGACATATGGAGCGAAGGACGACCCTCAAAATGAAAATCATAATGAAAATAAATTAATTGAAATGTGGATTTATAGACGTCATTTAAGGTGAGGAGAGACAAGAGAAGTGACAAATGCATACTCGACGAGCTGAAAACCGGAGAAGACTTGTACAGGTCATCCTTAGAAACAAAGTGACCTTGTTTGGACATGTGTGCAGAAACAAAATAAAAGAGCATTCTCATGAAAGATGTCATTCAGGGAAAAGTGGAGGGCAAAAGAGGAAGGAGGAAGACCACGAACAAATTACGTAGGAAACGTCAAGGAGTGGACAGGTCGTAACCGTCCAGAGATTTTGATGAAAGACAAATGAGAAAGACAGAGACCCGGTTAGCATTGTGGGCAGCCATCATTCCAAGGAGTGATACTGTAGACAGATGAGAAAGACAGACGTGGAGGACAGAGACCCGGAGAGCAGT